>VFFE01007149.1:2476224-2522993 GCA_008921705.1 Burhinus oedicnemus
GGGTACGGCTGGCCCCGGGGAGGGGGGGCTGCCCGCGTTTTGGGGCGATCCGCCCGTGTTTGGGAGGCGGGGACAGCCCCCTCGGAACGGGCGCTCGGCGAAGCGCGGTCGGCCGAGGAAGCGTGTCCCCGCCGCCGCGCCGTCCGTAGCCATGGCAACGGGCGGAGCGCGGCCCCTAGCAACGGGGCGGGCCGCGCCCGGCGCCATGGCGGCCGCCGGCAGCCCCAGCGTCTTCCTGCTGGCGGTCAACGGGCAGATCGAGAGCGGGCAGGTGAGCGGGCCGCGACGGGCGGGGGAGGAGGGGGAGACCCGCCGGCCCCCAGAGGGGCGCGGAGCCCGGTTCACCCGCGACACAGCCCGGCCTGGGCCTCAGCGGCGCGGCCCCCGGTAACGCCGCCTTGCTTCGGTGCCGTAAGGCGGCCCTGTCTCCGGCGGGATGCCGGTAGGGCGGGCTGGGCCTCAGCCCTCAACGCGGGCTGGCGCTTAGTCACGGCGGTGCAGGCTGCCCTCAGCCCGGTGACTTGGGCTGGCCCTCAGTCCCAGTAATTCCCCACCAACACAGCCTCTTTCTCCCACAGTTCCCTGGATTTGACGACCTTTACTGCAAGTTCTGCTTCGTCTACGGCCAAGACTGGGTTCCCACAGCGGTAAGGCCCCTGAAACCCAGCCTGCCTGCCAGGCCCAGCGGCAGCATGCGCGTAACGGGCTTCGTGCAGGCCCCTGGCTCATGCCACATTCTCCCCACAGGGCCTGGAGGAGGGCATCTCCCAGATCACCTCCAAGAGCGATGCCGCGCCCACCACACTCGTCTGGAACTTCCCCATCGACATTACCTTCAAGAGCACCAACCCGTCCGGCTGTGAGTGCTGAGGGTGGTGGGATCCAGCACGCAGACCAGGCACCCCTCTCATACCCGCTTCATTTGCAGGGCCGCAGATCGTAGTGAGCGTCTACGGACCTGACTTTTTCGGAAACGATGTGGTCAGAGGTTATGGAGCTGTTCATGTTCCCTTCACACCCGGAAGGTGAGCCTGACAACCTGTCGTTCAAGACTGAAACAGAGATTTTTTTTTCCAATTACTATGTTGTTGCAGAAACAAAAATGTTCCCGTATGTCCTTATCAAGTCTTGTCCGTTTGGTACAAAGAGCATGGATTTTCTAGCAGCAGCCCCTAGTTATCAAACAATTTTTGGTAATCCTGCAGACAACTCTGGAAAGTCAAAACTGACATGCAGAAAGCCCAAGTAGGAAGTGTGGTACATTCGCTCTTCCCCATCACTCTCAGCACATGGTAAGCTTTCCTTCCAGCTCCTGGAAATGGAGGAAGATACACTTGTCCTATGCAAACAAACCCTTTCTTTGTGGAAAGGAAAGTATTTTTACTTTGAGACATTCAGTGGTCTGATGTGGCTTTATAAATATAAGAAGTTTTGCCAGTGCTGTTTGGTTCATTTCTCTAAGTTCTGTGCCTCTCATGTTTGTTTTAGGCATACAAGAACCATCGCTATGTTTGTTCCAGAGTCCACATCTATGCTGCAGAAGTTTACAAGGTAATAATTAAAGACTTCTTTTTTTAAAAAAAAAAAAGTTCTTCTTGCTCTTAGTCACAAAGGTATATCCAGCTACTCACTGATGTGTGAATACTTTGTATCATAACCAGGTAGTTTTGAGGTTTGTAGGTAAAATCACTTTTTTAGGTGTCTAGATCTTTTGAAGAGCTTTCTTAAAACATGTTAACTACCTACTTGCAGTAATACTAACTCATCTTTTTTTCATCCTCACATTTGAAGACTGTTGGTTTGAAACAGAACTAATTTCAGCAGAGCAGACTGATACATGAGTTCTCGTACTGAGTGGCAGCTCCATGTTCCACAGGTTGATTCATGTCAGTGATGTGACTTGCAGAGGCACTACTTAGACTAATTTTACAGAGCATTTTAGTTGTCACTGCACTCTGAAGGAGGTGTACTGCAGTCTGTCCCTAATTCTTACTGTAGGTAGAGGCTTTTCTTGAAAGACAGCCCCATTAAGAGCAACCTGGAAAGCAAAGGCAGAACATGGAACAGTTCTACTTTTTCGTCCATCTAGAATGCCTTTGCTGTAACCTTTGTCTTGTTTACACACACACACATCCCTTCAGAAGCAGCAGTCTTTACACAGCAACTGAGGGTATTGGTTTTTTCCTTCCATCGTATTGTTTAAGTACACTCTGAATGATCCGTGAGCTGGTTGTTCAGTTGTGGATTGTCTGTACCAAGGGAGCCTACCCTTGCGCAGAGCCAGCCTCGTGGTACTTGAACACTTTGGGTCAGAGTCAGCATGGAAATCTCTGTGCCTGACAGTCAGGATTCAACTGATTGACTTTTCTTCTCTTTGTGACATCCTCTTTGTAGAATCTACGCTCTAATTTGTATACTTTTGTATTATGTGCCCCTCTGATGTATTCAGAGTATCCAAGCCTCTCTGTTACTCTGGGTAATCAAGAGTTGAATCAGTTTCAAAAACATCTTTGCTGTAGAAAGATTCTGTCTAGACCAGAAATAAAATAACTTGGATTTAACATAATGTGTATGAAATTGGTTTCTTTTTTTTTTCCCTTAGAGAGACAAAACTTATCTTTGATCAAAGCAGATCAGCAATAAAGTGAATCAGTCTTCAAAACTCTCTGCAGCAAACCCCCCCCTTTTGATTTTTTAACATGCATATAAAGAACTGTAACAAATCTAAACACTAGTGAATATATCAAATTCAGTATTTTCTATTTTCTTCTCCAAGTTGGTTCACAGGGAGACGTCCAGAATTTACTGACCCCAGAGTGGTAGCACAGGGAGAAGGACGAGAAGGTAAGTCCCTGGGAGCTCCTGACTGTAACCCTTGCACAACAGCAGGCCACAGCTTGGCCACCCCTCTTCTGTTGGAAAAAAAAAAGACTAGTTGTTCCTGCTGAGAACAGTCCTACCTGGATACGCGAGGAGTTCAACAACCATTCAAAAGCCTCTCTTAACCAGTTTTATTCACGTCTTCTTTCTTCTAGTAACGAGGGTGCGATCTCAAGGCTTTGTGACCATTTCCTTCAACGTAGTGACCAAAGATATGAAGAAGCTGGGCTACGACGTGAGCCCGAGCGACATGCAGAACCCTTCTCTGGTGCCTGTTACAGACGGGATTCATAAATATTGAACTCGGGTGTGAGATGTTCAAAGGCTCACAGACAAGTTAAGCACTTTGGGGCTTTTTGTGGCAAAGGGAAATGAGTGTCTGACCAAACTGAGAAAATCTCACTTGAGACCATTTTTCCAAAAGAAACGCGAGCCCATGAGGCTTTGGAATAATTACCTAATTCTATCAGTAAGCATACAGGTTGAAGTATTATGTAAATTAATGTAATCAGATAAAATTTAGCATTTTTATGAATAATATCAGACTATCTCAAAAGATCTGTAACAAAATATTTTTATAACAGCCTTTTGTACACTCTTTATATACTTAAAGAATAGGAAAGTTGTAGCAGTTTTCCTGTGTTTAAAACATAATTGCAAACCCAGTTCTTTTTACTAATGTTTTTTGTGATAGAAATGGGAAATTGAAGTTATTGTACCTTCCAAAAAGGGGGGAATACGAAAACGTTCCAGTGAAATACACAGGCACTTCTCTGTGCCACGCGCTTCCCTCTGCAAAAGCAACAGCGGTTTTCTTTATAATCCAACATAGTCCTTTACAGTTTATGCAACTAATTAAAATAGCTCATGCACTGTAGAAACAAACCTTCCCACATTTTTCAGTGAAGCAAACTGGGCTTTTGCATTTAGAACAAGATAATGACTCTTCCATTTCCAGATTTTATTTTTGCGTCAAGCTTCAGGAAGAAGAAGAAAGGACAGCAGGTTATTTCAGAGGCGTCAGAGAGACCATGGTGTTAAACACATCCTTGCTGCACGGTCTTAACTTCTGGTAGAACAAATTGCATTGCAAGTGCAGATATTGACTAAAAAATAAACTTCAGGGAAGGCTCTGCAAAGAAAGTGGACCCTCAGTAAGCCAGCTGTATGTGCCGTCATAAGCAGCGTTTAGCTCCGAGTCAGGTACCAGAGGCACTGTGCTGCACAGGACAGCGGGGACCTTCTCATCCCTTCAGTAGGTCACTCCAGCCAGTACGTTACACAGGTAGCATACCACGGCTCTCCTTAGCTGGTTTTCTTATCAAAAGAAAGGCAGTAAAAAAGCAACACAGCGATGTTCCAGTCTGCTATACTCAGGTTTTCTTTCCCGTTGCGTAACCTCAGAGAAGGACCGAAACGATGCTGGTTGTTACTAGTGCGTGACAGGAGCTCCAAAGCTGATGTGCTGTTCTCTGATGTCTGCCGTGCGAGGGCACGGAGCCGGCCTCAGTCTGAAGAGCTTCTCCTCTGATGTCGTACCATGGCCTTCCACTGAATCCCCCTCTAAGCTAATGTTAGTGCTCTTCTTTAAGGCTGAATAAACCCAGTTGTCTAAATATATTTGTCTTTCTACTGCTAGGGTTTTTATGTGTTTGTGCCAGAATGGATGTTTCTAAGTCCCAAATCATCCAAGATCTGCTATTACAGGTACAAAAGAGAAAGAAGTGTATGCTAATTGCTTAGTCATTTTCATATTTAAATTTGGGCATGTAATCTCTTGCGTTTGACTGCAAATACCACGAGCTGACTGTGAGACTGACTTAACATGATACCAACCCTGTAAGAGAACTACCAGGACCTTGAAAGTGTAGAAATACAAGTAATAACACAGTGTTGAACTGCAGAGCCTCCAGGACACGTATCAAATAAACCATCCAGTTAGAGGTAGTTATTATTTCATGCTGAGCAGCGTGACTGAATAAATGTAATTTCTGAAAAAACAATGTGATCACTGTAATTTTGCTGTGAGCATTAGCATCTTCTATACTATTTATAAATACTTTTCCAAACATGGCTACAGATGATTTTTCATCTTCTACTTTTTTCCCCTATCGTGTTTTTGTTGGTTTTACACTTCCAGTAAGCTCCTCCACCAGTTGTTTTGGCAACTGTTGTAATCTCTGAACTGAGTCATGTTGGAATCCAAATTAATAAGTATTTCCTGTTGGCTCAGACAAGATTCAAGGAATTTTGTTTCATTTTCAGAAGTATTTGGGAAGCAGTTAGCTACAGTAGCAGGATAAATATCTGTGTTTTAAGTACTTGAAAGGCAAACATTAAACCTACTACTGCTTAAATACCTTTTTTCCCTTGAGCACAGTTACCTGCCCCCATTCCAATTAGAGCAAAACTGCACAACAGAGATTCCAGTCATGAGAAACCTGTTAGACCCAGATAAAGCCCAAACTTCGTGCCCACAGGGGTGCGGTGAATTTACAGTACTACGACCGATCTCCTGACTTGCTCCGGTTTCAAACAAGTAGTTGGATGCTTACCACACCGACACTGATCAAAACCCACACGTGTGTTTGCACAGCTTCACCGTTCCCAGCCAAGCTGCAGGGACCCTCAGAAGAAAGAAGAAAACAGTGAAAAGCAAGGGTTTAAAAAATAAAATAAAATAAAACCCCCGAACTCCATAAATCAGTATTTAAGTCACACAACTCTAAGCAGATCCCATGCTGCTACCTGCGTTTTTGCCTGTCGTCTCAGGGTTTGGTTGGGGTTTTCAGGGTTTTTTTGACTCCTCAGTGCCTCGAGCATGTTTGTTAGGAACTTCACATACCTCCTTCAAGGCCTTAAAAATATGTTTAGTTTGTGAGCGCTTCACTGCGGGAGCTTTTCAGTCTGGCACAGTTTGGTCTTTACACAAGGGCACGTACGGGGGTGTTGTTTTCAGTGTGTGTTTCCCGAGTTCGATGCTGTTCCTTTGTTCCGAGAGGCAACTGTTGATATCTCTCATAAACACGCTCTTCTCCCAGAGACAGGCTTGCTGCTGCCCTTGAAATTTTCTGGAAAACTGTCTCTGGTTTAAGTCTTTGGTACTCAGGCATAGCAGAGAGTTTGCAGCTGTCTCACCCTGGAGAGAATCTCTGCTCTTGTGACAGAAAAGTAAAGATAGACGCGACGCTGTGCTGCAAGACCAGGTGACATTAATAAGGATGGGATTTATGACCCATAAGTGTTCCTTGCAGTTAGTGTTAAAGGTTGAAGCATTAAGAACAGCCGAAATCCAGAAAAACCCAGCCTTGCGACAGTGGAGGCTCAAAGTAATTTCCTTTCACCCACTCTCCAGGCAGCTGTAACCACCCTGCTCGTTTACTAGTTAATCATTCTCCCTTTTACTCAAAACTGAAGTTCCCAACCCCTGTAGCACAGATGGCAGCGCGAGGCTGTCAGCTGGCGCTGCAGCTCCTGTTCTGTTACGCTTAAGTCTCTCGCAGACAGTGAAATCGGCCATTAACCTCCTAATTCAAGATGGGCAGGAAAAAAAAAAATCTTTATTCAGAACATGTGTTTTGACACAGGATGAGGTTTCAAGGCTGTCAAAACAGAGTGAGACCTGCTAGAGGCGAATGAAGCCTGTGAGATAGTTGAGGACTCTGCAGAAGCCCCCGTCTGCTCTGGAGGGGCTTTGGAGAGCGCTGCCCAGCAGGACCACGCTCACCTCATGGGAGAGTTTTCCAGCCATCACGGTGGAAGACACCCTGGCGGGGAGAAAGCCAAGGGCATGGACAGAACAGCAGCTTGGGAATCAAACCCTCCAGAAAACAAAAAAAATCATTTGGCTACTCTTTAGGAACTGATATTTGCAGCCCTTTACTACCAAAACTAGAAACAGCAATATCAGCTCCTGCCCTCTCGTGGCAGTTTTCAACCTTTATGAAGAGGGTGGAGGTTGCTAATAACAATTAGCTAACAAGATTGCATGAAG
This sequence comes from Burhinus oedicnemus, assembly GCA_008921705.1. NCBI lineage: Eukaryota > Metazoa > Chordata > Aves > Charadriiformes > Burhinidae > Burhinus > Burhinus oedicnemus. The sequence continues at coordinate 2,483,099 of VFFE01007149.1, forward strand.
GACACCCAAGGTTTTCCTGTTCCTACACGGAAAATTGCTCGATGCAATGATGCTGGCTGCCCTGCCGCTGCCCCTTGTCCTGAGAGCACGGGGCAAACACTGCCCAGGGCCACGAGCCACCCGAGCTGCCTCGCAGGGAGCGGGACTGAGCCAGGAATCCATGCATCAGTGAGCGCTCGAGAAACCGTCTTTAACCCGAGGCTAGCAAGGCTGTTTTACAACAGCAGTACTGCAGCAGCTAGAAGTTATCTCCATCTGAAAATGAGAGTCTTGCAGATGGATTAAAGCTGACAGCAACTGCTCCCCAGCAGCCGTGTTGGTTTAGGAGCAGGAGCCTCCTGTGAAATACTCCAAAGGAGGGGAAAAAAAAAAAAAAGAGAAAGAAAAAAAAACACAGAAGAGCCAGATTTGAAGAAAATTTCAGCTTTGGGCGCAACTCTACCTGGGCTCATCACGAGCAGCATTTCAGCCCATCACAAACCAGCCCCAAGATGACCATCTGTGCCAAGGTCACCGGAGCATCATGCCAGGACCCCCTGCCTGCAGAGATGGGGGGAGATAAACACCCTGGATCCACAGCCCTGGACATGGGTCCGTGGGGTGACAGGAGGACAGGACAGCTGGGGTGGGGATTACACAGAATGAACACCATCAGTGGTGACAAAGCCAGGCTTGCACCCGCAGCTGCAGTGTGGAGCCTGTGTCTGCGACTGGCCAGGCACTGCCAGCTCCACCGCATCTGGGGGACACTGGAGTGAGCCTAGAGGAGGCCACAAAGATGATCAGAGAGCTGGAGCACCTCTCCTAGGAGGACAGGATGAGAGAGTTGGGGTTGTTCAGCCTGGAGAAGAGAAGGCTCCGGGCAGACCTTCGAGCCCCTTCCAGTACCTAAAGGGGCTACAGGAAAGCTGGGGAGGGACTCTGGATCAGGGAGTGGAGCCATAGGACAAGGGGTAACGGTTTTAAACTGGAAGAGGGGAGATTTAGATTAGACATTAGAAAAAAATTTTTTACTGTGAGGGTGGCGAGACACTGGCACAGGCTGCCCAGAGAAGCTGTGGCTGCCCCATCCCTGGAGGTGTTCAAGGCCAGGTTGGATGGGGCTTGGAGCAACCTGGTCTAATGGGAGGTGTCCTTGCCCATGCCAGGGGGGTTGGAACTAGGTGATCTTTAAGGCCCCTTCCAACCCAAACCATTCTGTGATTCTATGACATCAGGCCCTGCCAGCACCCAAGAGCACCAGCAGGAACCACCTACCTCTGGGTCTGGGCAAGGGGGTGGCTGCAGCAGAGCCCACACAGGACATCTCCAGGGTGCCCCTTGAACACGCTCAAGGAACCGAGCCCCACATGAGGGCACCATGAATCCCCCTCTCCTGCACCCACCACCCAGCCCAGCTGGAGACCCAAGGTCCAGGCACACAAGCCTGTGCCAGCAGCACATCTAGAGCAGCCACCAACAGCGATTTTGGCCATCTTTCAAGCCATGCAACCCCCTGAGCAGGAACACAGCAAAGAGCTGAGCAAAGGCCACCTGGCCCGCACCACCACAAGGAATGTTCAGCCCCTTTCCTCCTCTCACCGTTCACCCACGGGGTGTGAGCTGCAGAGGGGATCCCCGAGGCTTTTTCCGTCAGCTGGGGAGTCTTTTGGGAGGCAGATGTGGGCGAGCTCAAACCCCAGGAGCTGAGGCACTCGTGGGTGTTTGCAAACCCAGAACAACCTCCACATTTGGAGCACAGGGGAGAAGAAAAAAAAAAGAAAAAGAAACCCACAACACACAACCACAGTTCCTGCCAGCCCGCAGAGAGCACCCAGCACCCTCCACTACGGCGTAGCAGAGGCTGCAGAGCACAAGGACAGCAGGTTATGAGGGCTCGGCTTGAGACAACAGATTTCCAGTACCTGGTCATCTTCAGGGCACAAATCGTGTTAGAAACCATCCTTTGGCCACGAAAACCAGGCCTGAGCCCCCTGGAGGGAAGCTGCAGAGAAGCGAGGGTGGCCCACTCTCGTGGTGGGGTGCGAGTGATTCAGTCTCTCGTCCTTCAGAGGGAAGATCAGCAGAAGCATCTAACTGCTGTAGGCTTCTATTTTTATACTTCTATTCAGGCCAAGATATTTAAGTACTCAAATTCACCTCAGCGAATATCACTACATTTAGTGCCAGACTTGCTAATGAAGACATTAAAAAAAGGAAAAAAAACCCCACCGCCATCACCCAACACAACCCCAGCCAGCCCACGGTCTCCGAGGCCGTACGTGCTGTTACACCAAGGCAGAGCTGGCTCCTTTCAGCTTGGTTAAACCACCAAATTTCATTCCCCAGCCAAAAAGCCCTTTGAGAACATGGACCTCATTGCCTGATTTTCACAGGTTCCATGTTCCCACCCGGGTGGGGCACAAGGAAGGTGTCTAATGATTTTCCATTTTAGAAATTACGGGAGGTGGTTCAGCCACAGCGCTATGGGGAATCCCCCAAGCGTTAGCGAGAACGTGGCTGGTGGGACAAGTCCACGCTGCGTCCGCACCCTGCAGAGGCCGTTCAGCCCTCACCTCCATCCGCTCCGGCAGCCGGGCACAAAGTTCTCCTCCAGCACCTGCCTAACTCAGCTGTGCAGCGTGATCCCACAGGTCACCATGGAGGCTGGGAGAGTAAGTGGCTTCACAAAGGGGTTATTAGGCAGCTGTACTGGTGACTACAAACGTCTTTGCTCCAGGGAGGTCTCTGCTGCCAGCAACAGGACCTCAGCTGGACTGAGCTCTGACCTACAGCAGCTCCAGCGTGCAGTGTTTAAACAGAGCTTAAAACCACGATGCCGTACCTGCTTGTGAGGATCTCCCATGGCGTATTTAAGCTTTCAAACTGCAAAGCTGGCAGCACTGACGTCCCGGTGAGATTTCATGTCAGGCAGCAGCAGGCAGTGAGCTGAGAAGACAAACTCCACCTTTACTACTGCTTTATTCCGGCTATTTGAAATGTCATCGATTTTCTTTCACCTGAGAATGGGAACACAGTTGCTCAACTAGCAGCACAAGTGTTGACAACAGATCAGGTAACATGTCCAGGCTGCTTTTGTAAGTCTTTGCTGAACAGACACAGATGGTTTTTTAATACCTGCTCCCTCCATCCCCAGCATTTCATCCGCCTCCAGCAGCCACCTTCGTCCCTCCGCACCTGGATGTGTTAGGGGTATCCGTGCTCTGCACACAGCAGCTGTCTGGTGGCCATGAAGACATTCAGGTGCTTTTAAAAATATTTGGTACTTCAACAGCATTTTTGACCAGAGTTTCCATGCATGTCACAGCTAACAATTCTGCTGGTCACCCGTTTACTTATGACCGGTTTGCACCACCGCCCTGCCCCACCCCACGTTAAACAGCCACTGGGGAAAGCATAGATTTTTCCCCTAATGTCTTCAAAGAGATATTTACCAAACACTCGAGGGTCCCACTGCTCACTCCGGGTTTGGTACGGCTCCAGGCTCCCCCCAGCAAAGCCAGAGGACGTGCTATCTCCCCCCAGGGTATCACCACGCTCCCCCCTTCACAATTTACTATTTCAACCTCTGCAAACCACTGGGTTGTGTTCCACTGGTAGGATGCCAATCCCCTATTGATCACCAGACTGCTGCCAATTAACCGCCCTAACGGGTAATTGGCAGGGATGGCTGAAGCACCAAAGGGAACTCATTGAAACCCCAAGTGTTCAACAATTACAGGGTACAATCGACTGACAGCAAAACAGGAGGAGACCGGATTGCTACCACCGTGTGCAACACTGGCTCTTCGCTATTCTTAATCCTGAGCTCCCAAACTTCTGGCTTTATGAAATCCGTGTTCACTTGTGTCCCAGCTCACAAGACAGGGAGGAGATTAGCTGGAAGGCGGACGGTAGCTAACCGAAAAAGCAGAAGTTTTTAACATGAGGGGCTGTATAAATCATGTTGGTTCTCCGAAACGTAGATTGCAGGCAGTTGCAGAAGTCTTGCCAAAGCCATCGCATGAGCTGGCCCAAACTATTTTCTCACAGTTCGGTGAAAACGAGCGGAAGAGCAGAGTTGCACCACTTGGCCCAGGATGAACAAGAGGTAACAGCAATGTACGTATTCAGCAAAAATACTTTGGCAACACCGGTGCGGATGAGGGCAAGCCTCTAGATAATAACTTTACCAGACAGCCCTTTTCCTCTGTAAAAGCAGGCAAATACCACCTCACTTCACAGAAGAGGAAGAGGAAACCCGGGACAGGGGGAGAGCAGCTTGCCCAAGGTCAGAGGAAGGCTGAGCCGCAGCCAGATCTATCTCACAACAGGCTTTATCAGCTCAGACTCCCTCCAGCACCCCCTCGGCTTGCAACAACCTGCAGTATTCACCTCCTTTTTATGAGTATTAGAGTCATCACAAAATTTTCCACTTTGAGCCCTTCCTAAATCTTTCCTGTAGCGAGCAGCTTTACTTTAAAACGTGCAATTTCAAGAGGCCGGAGTAGAACAGTGAAAAAGTACTGACCACACAGAAAAAAGAGAGACCGGGCAGAGAAGCAATACACACCCACGCACAGAAGAGCCCTCCTGCACGGGAGCAGAAAGCATCCTTCTGGAAAAATGAAAGGCACAAAAAGCAACAAGTATCCAGGCTGCCACCCCTGGCACAGGTGGTTTTTCCATTTCCCTTACCGGCCCAAACACAGAAGCAAAACGAATCGAAGACCTGACTGGAGGCGGCCTCACTCTGCAGGGAAACCAGTGCGTTCCTGAGGCAGTGAGTTTGCACAACACCCACAGCCAGCTCTGTACAACAGATCTGAAACCAAAGCAGACGCTTTTTTCCCCACGGCCGCCTTTCCAATAGTCAGTTCTCTAGCACCACTGTGGTTTCAGCATTAAGAAATTAAGTATTTGATTAGTGATCCGTCTGATTGGCAGCAAACTATAACTACAGGAAACCTGGAGGGGCTCTGGAGAGGTAGCTCTTGAAATAGCCTGCTAATGAAGTACTCTTCAATTTAAACCATCCAGAATTAGAAGCTGAAATCAATTCCCAGCTGGAGGCAGGCTCACTGCTATCCCATCTGCAAGGCCACTTGATCAATGGGACAGAGCCAAGGCTGCCGGAAGGGCAAAAATGGGAGGCGAGGACTCCCAAAGTCAGCTTTGTCACAGTTCCCCAACCCTTATTCCATGAGCCATGGCTTTAAAAGTCACGCCTTCCCCAGACTTCTGTCTTGACATAAATACAGAAGCCTCCACCGAGACAGTACTCGATCACCCCTCCAGAAGTGCTGTTTAAAGGGTAACGTGGTTTAAAGAAGCAATTCAGTCACCTGCAACACAACAAGTCTTCATTTTTATTGAGTTAGTAAGGTCTCAACTGATTCTGATTTAAGTGATCTATACGAAACCCTCCTTTCTCATAGCAAGAGCAGGCCTGCCCCAGGAAAGTGATGAATGCATCGAAGAAATCACATTGACAATGTACAAGAAGCATTACTCTCAATAACGGTTCGATTTCTCCTAGCACCTAGGACTTTTAGCACAAACCTTAAATCATCTCAACCAATCCATCAACTTTCTTGAAAACTAAATCAAGCATGGCAGCGACAGTTTTCTGAATGGGATTATAAACACTACGCAGAGTCTTGAAAAAGCAACACGGCTGGAATATAAGCAATACAATTTTAATTCTGACCAGTCACCTACAAACCCCTTGTCTTTCCACTGTTCTGATGGCATTATTAAATATCACATTTGTGACATTGCTCGGGAAAAATGACACAAAGATACAGACATTATGATACAATAGTACAAATGATAAATTATTTATACAGTAAATAATGTCAATAGTCAGCACAAATTCATAAAAAGCAGCCGGCTCCCAGTATTATGAAAACAGTTTGGTAAATATTTAAATTGTAACACTTGTAAAGGAAGCGAGTCTTGTGAGATTCTGCTGTGAAAAATAAACCATATATTTCTCCACAATTTGTGCAATATTAATACATACAGTACACATTAGAAACTGTAACAGCAAAAGGGAAGATGGATAACAATAGTTGTCTTAGCTACGGGACTTCAAAAAGACTGTAAACACCACAACCCACCATGGTTTTCCTTCCCTGTCCCCTCAACGTAGTTTAGTTTCGATATAGTATAAAACTGAATAAATAACTGAGCTTATTTTGGGTTTAAAATTATGCCAAGATTTTTTTTTTTATTTTTTTTTTACAAAATATTTAACACTTTATCTTTGGTCAATTTGACCAGTAAGGCTATTTTGGGATACTAACATTTTAAAAATCAAAAGCACTTTTAATATTCGCAAGTGAGAAAAGAAGGGGAAGACGGAAATGCATTTGGAGAAATACGCCAGAGCAGATGTGATCGGATACGCACATGTCCTCCATGCAAAAAGAAGTGGGAGGACGAGGAGGGAAGAAGAATTATTCTGGAGAGCAGTTAAATTATCGCAAAAAGAGATTTACTACCATTCTGGACACCACTGAAGCTTCACCTGGCTAGGACAGCAACCACCGTTCCGCGTCACTGCCACAGCACCCCACATCCGCAGGGCACTTGAGGGACGGGCATGTCTCCAGCCCAGGAACCAAGCAGATGTACCAAACCAGCCGCTTATCCTCTTGAACTCGGCTCCTGCCACAAACCCCCTGTCAGGCTGGGAATCTCGGCACGGTTAGTCCTTAGCCTAATGCCTTACAGCATCACAGTTTGGGCTCTTCCGTGTGCCTTGTCATGGTTTACTGTGCGATATATGGCTCTCTCTATATGTATAACGTAAAAGTAATACAGCTCTTGCAGAAGTGGCTTGGTAAAAGCAACAATTTGCCATTCAGCAGTTTCATTAAGCTAGGGCTCCCTACCAGACCAACAGCACATTTTTATTAATTCATGGTGACAGATCATGACTCTGAACTGTAGATGACTTCATAATTTTAAATACTTACTATCACCCCATGTTGCCTCCAAAAATAGTTACCTAGTGTTTAACGAGAGGATGCGGTTAGAACTTTTTGGCTGAATAGACAATGCCCCATCTAACTGTTGCGAATGTATTCAGGTGATAGACTAAGGGAAAAACATCAAGTGACCTCAATTCCACTGTTCATAAAATTAAATTGGAAAAATATGACGGATAAATCTTGCCACAGATCAACTGGAAAGCACTTCTCCTCCCCACATCTGCGAGAATCACACCCTTCCTGGTCTACACTTTTCAATAACTTCAACAACAACAAAAAAGTAAAGTATTTTTCCTTACTCTTGAAAGGCAACATGAATGGTTTTTTGTTTTGTTTGTTTTTTTTTTAAAGACATACTGGGTGTGGACAGTAATTCTCTTTCCTCCTATATAAAAACAAGAGCAGATGAATATTCTGAATCCTACTTGCAAATTCATCAGTATTCAAGAGGATAGAACAATCTGCATAGAAACATCCACATATTTAGCATTCCGTATACTAATAGAGCTACACTGACCTACACAGCTAAAATCTGTGATTGTACCCTAGATTTGATAGTCTTTCAGCCTCCCCTACTCACCAAAAGATATAACCCAGTCCTTTCCACGATAGCCAGCCCCTCTTTCCTGCGGCACACAACCTTAGACTGGCACAGTCCCACACAGCATCATTACACCAGAACACACAACTCTGGCCATTTCTTTCAGCTTCTTTGTTTTGTGGGGTTTTTTTTTTTTTCCCCTCTTAATTAGGGAAAGGCCACCAAGATGCATCAGTTCATTCACAGAGACGCCCTCAAGGCAGTAGCAAGCACTGGGACATCCCTTTCCACATGCTCTGCAGACGTTTCTGTTGCTTGTGGAAGCAGAGCTGTTGCCATCTTTGAGAAGGCCAGGTTTCCACCAGAAACACTGGCTGAAACCTGAGCGTGGTTTAGTGCCGATGAGTCCAGACATGCAAGTTAAAATGTACAGTTCAGCTAACAATAGTTGTAAATGGAACCGGTTATTAATATGGAGTGCACCTTTCATTAAGAAAAATTAGTCAATAAAATTAATGAGTCGTGTTTGTACATTAGAATTTTTAACATCTCAAGAAGTATTACAAGAAAAAACAGCCTCTCTTCTGATCTTCATAAAGGCTAAACGTCTGTCCATTTTGGTAATCGGAAAACGGGAACAAATCAAGGGAAAGGCGACTTTAGTGTTTCTTCTTTTTAATGTAGTCTTAAATCATGTTATGCTCAAATTCAATTCATCTAAAAATAATTAGTCACGAGAATTTGTTTTGATTTGCATTATGAATACTTCATTTAAAAGTAAATATTTTAGTGTTAATCTTCCCTTTTAAACTCTCTTTACAGAAACAAAGAGCTAAAACCATAAATAAGAGGGCATTAAAACCATAGAAATGACATTTGCCAATATCTTAATTTTTCAGCCAGACTTGATAAATCTATCAAAACCAGACAGTTAAATAAGAACCACATTATAAAAATTAGCAAAAAAAGGACTATTAGGTAACTCTGCAAACTCAAATATGAAACTGTACTAAACAAAATATGTGCAAAAGTATACAAGAGTAACTGCATATAGCAAGGTTAAGCCTGAATTAGTTTTAAAGCTTGCCCCGGTGAAATTGAATTCAAAGTTGTCCCACTGTATTTCTTTTTTCTTTCAACTCACATTGTAAGTCAAATAAAAACAAAATACACATGATAACTTCCAAACGAAGCTGGTACTGGACAAGCACAGAGCAGGACACTCACTCAGCACGAGTGCAGCATGCCACTCACAGAGAGTTCCTCAGGAGTCCTTAGAGTAGTGTACAAATTCAACACTGCATACAACAGCACACGTTATACTCGACAACTTGAGAATGTTCTTGGGGTTTTTTTGTCTGTGTTTTTTTTTGTTTTTGTTTTTCCTTTTGAGACAAGCTTGCTTTCTCAGTCAAACCTCTGATAGGAAAGCAGTGCGATTTTGCGTTGCAATGTTTAATGCATAAAAACCAGCCACCTGGGCCCTCCGAATCGTTCTCTTCTAAGAGTAAGGACTATGGGTGAACCAACAGTCTAGAACTGTGTATAGTTATGTGCAAAACATTCACTAGCACTCTGAATCTCAGGTCTATTATATGGGCATAGGAAGTGACAGATGCAGGTAAATAGTAATTTCAGGATCCAGCACATCATCTGACATCTACAAAATAGCCAACGGAGTTTAAAATGGCAGGTTCTCCCTAGAAAGTGTATTGAAATGATTAACAAAGTAACAAAATGGGCAGAATCTAACTTTGGTGAAAAGTCTGAACATTTCACATAATGCTCAACAAGCCAAAGTAAGGTACCATCTGTAGCAAAGACTAGATTTAGATTAACTGGTAAGTAGAGACAACTCTTCAAAGATCATAACTGTAAACTGCAAATCTACTTCCAAGTCTCTTACACACCGTTCAGTCCACACAGGCCACGTTCATTTCGCTGTAAAGACTTCAGCCTGGAAACACTATGAAAAGAAAGTTCCTTTAATTGGGTCTTTATAGGAGAAAAGGGTTAGTTGTATTTGTAGACTGGGATGCTGACGGCGGGATTCCTGTACTGTGAAGAGGTTGGGTCATTGATCCTGCAATGCTCACGTTCAGCCCCTGGCCCATCCTTGTTATAGATGCCACAGTGCCCATAGCTGGTATCGGTGCCATTCCCACAGGCACTGGGGCCATGGAAGACAGAGGTATTGGCTCCATGCTTATCGGTGGCACAGCACTGAAAGAAGGGCTGGTTCCCATCACAGGACTCGCTCTCATCTGATTTAGAGTGAGTGGCTGAGGCTGATTCACTTGGAAGGGGTTGATTGCAGTTGGTGCTGTAGCGGCACCTAGTTTTGAGAGAAGAAGGCGGAAGACGGAGAGATCGCACCTCCATAAACAGGAAGTTTTGGAGATGGTCTTTTCTGGCAAAGAACGCACCTCCTGTACATCCCCACATGCTCCCAACCCCACAACACCCTGCGGAGAAACCTGCGTGGATGCCATTCAGCAAACTGGGGCTGCACTGGTGCACAAGTACAGTTTGTTTCCTTGAAGCTGCCAATGCCACAAAACATCCCTTTGGTGACCAACAGTTTCCATTTCTGACAGTAGTCACTGGAGAGGCAGGTTCTAAATTTGGTTACCCAGAACATGCCTAACCATGACATCCAGATCGCTAATTATTTTTCTAAAATGCTACTTAAAATTTGCATTATGCAAGAGAACTGCAGGCTCTCTGTACTCCTTTACTGCAATCTGGCTTCCACAGATTTGTGCGTTTGCTTCAAGATCTCATCCAGTCAACTCCATTTAGAAGCTGTACATGTTTTTGGCACTGAGTTTTGACAAGAATTCATAAAGTAAACAAGTTGTTTCCGAATTACAGCGGTGCTAGAAAAAGCAGAGAGTAACTTTCCCAGTGTTTGAGGTTCTTTGGACTGCTGCCAACATTACAGATTCCTTTTACCGTATATGTATAGCGTTATTTGGATGTCCCAGTGACCCCTTATAAACTTTTTGTAGTAACCGGTAAAGGCAGATACACAGACTTCCTCTTGCTAAACACTGCCAAGGCTGTTCAGAATTACTGGGTTTTTTCCTACCCAAGGAGTTTAAGAACCTGTCATTTTTTTTCCATTGGGAGAGTGAAGAAAATAAATACGGAAATAGCATTTTAAAGTATTTCACCATACTAGCGTCACAGAAAAGCTTCAGTGCACATGAACAGCTTTTAAAAAAATACGTGTATCTTCCACATGGTTAGTGTCACCATCTAAGTCTGCTATAAGTAAAGGCTCACTTCTAACAGTGGCCAACTTACAGGAGAATTGCAACAGTCTATTTTTTTTTTCAAAACATACTGAGTATGTGTTTTGATCAAAACTAGTTTATCATGCTAGCCTAAAGACAGCCTAAAAAGCAACCCACTAAATGATACTGCAGAGTTTGCTATCTGGAACCTCCAGCTGCAGTCAGATACTACTGTGCCTGCTGTAGCGCAAGCAAAAGGGCAATTCCTACCTGCTTCCACAGGAACCTACTACCTATTACCCTCCCAAGGGATTTTCTGGTGGCACACGTTCACATCTTACCTGTTCTGACAGTCAATCAGCTTTAGATCAGCCATTTTTAGTAACCCAAAGCCATCTTCTAGCACAGATCATTTTGAGAGAACAAGTGCAAAAGTGGAAGAAAAATTGCTCGAACAACGCTCAGCCAGCAGATCAGCTGCAAGAGTAGAAACCCTGCACTTTCAGGGTCTGGCAGTGTGCCTTGAAACCATAATGCCTCACCCTCCTTCTCTCAGTCATGATCTGTTGGCTGAAGTAATCCAGAAAAACAAGCCCGAACCAACTTAGGTTAAATCAAATAGGACTGAGTTATGCAGTTTTTCCTATAGGAAAGGAAAGCTAAATTAGAAAACTGTAGGAACGTGCAGAAACAGACCTGGTGCCAAGAATGGATTCAGCGAAGTAACAGGTTGTGGTGGCTTAGACACCAGTGAATCCAGGTTCACCAAAGCAGCATTGGGGCCCAAAAAAGACTCAGGGGTTTTCCGAGCCGCACTTTGTTTGCCTGATGTCATGCTTGAGTGCTGGGAATCAAAGAGATCAGGACTTGTGGTACCGCTATGCTGAGATGGCAAAGTGGAACCCGATTCAGCTGAAACACAAAGACAGAAACAAAACTTAGCTCCTTAATCTAAATGGTCAAGCAAACAAAAGCCTGAAGTCTCTGACAACAAAAATGTTTTCAAATCTAACGTTTGTATTAGTCAAATTTAAATGTTTCAGTACGTTACATTCTTATAGCATGCAAGCAGTAAGTGCTCTTTAGAAGAGTATGAAGAAGCTACAGTTAGAGTTGCAGTGCTCTACTAAAGGCGCTACCTGATTTGCCCTGGTGAATACTCTCACAGCTGTGCTGCAACAGACAGGACTAAAAGTCTCCAAGGAAAACACATTCAAAAGCCTTGGCTTCTGCCCTTGCACTACAGCACTACTGCACCCTTCCTAGCTAGATTCCACCCAGGTTTTCTCTTTTGTGTTGAAGAAGCCTAGCCCATCTTTGAACTAGTCACCATTCTTTCAGGCAGAACCATCCAGAAAGTACCTACTATCAAAGCACTTACACGTTAAGGTCTGGCAGTTTTTATTTTAGTGACTAACGACCAAATAAAAAATAAATTAAAGCATTCACACAAGTGTATTTTCTCATGTTCCTACAATGTTACAGGCTAGAATTTATACATTTGAGAAATTCACTCAGCGTTGTTCTGTTTAACACTCTGAGCATGAACCATACTCCAAACATGGTGGATACTGTAAATTTAGAAGTCAAACACTTTTCTGGGTCAATGTAACAAAAGCTTACAGAGTGAAGTTCTATGGCTTACAGTGCAAAAGGCCCATTCCCTGTAAGTTCATGCACAGGCCAAAATATTAACATCACGCTTACTGCTGCATTATCACCAGCTTTAATCTTTTCCTTTGTGAAAGTCAATTTTACTTATTTTTTTTAAATAAAATTTAAGAATAGAGACATTTGTTGCTGAGACTATCACCCAAACTGCCGCATGCTCAAAATTTGATTCATACCTGGCTTTTTGGAAGTTCGAAGTGTGTCAAATTCAGAAAAATCATCTTTAACTGTACCATTCAAATTAGTGAAGAGGTCAAAAGATGTACTTCCTGTTCAAAACAACAAGACAGCCCTGTCATTAACAGATCTTTGGTTGCATGACACACCTGATCCTACTGAAAGCAACTTCTAATCCGTTCATGTTACCAAGAAGCCACTCTATCAGATTCCAGGACAGCAGTTCAGATCAGCTTGAATGCTCCTACTCTTACATAGGACCAGGATAATGTCAGAAAACTGTCCTTTCCTACAGTATTAGCCAACTAATTCAGAACAACGTGCTTTTAAATCACAACATAAGGCACACCTTAGCATGCTGGGTTTTTATTGAGTGTCTGCACTAGACAGATGTATAGGCAGGCATATATTGCTGCAGAAGAAGACAACAGCAAAAAATTTACAGCCCAAACTATAAAGTGTGTTAATCAGCCCTCAAGTAAAATACACTCCTGAAGACAGTTCCAAAGACAAATGTATCATTGCTATAACTTAAGTGATGATTTGACTTACGCTTCTGAAGTTAAAAGGAGCAGGAATGCTATAGAAAAGGTTATCTATGCCATGTAGAGATGGTAAGGCCCTGTTAGCTAAAGCACCAGAACTTGCCCATAGTTTGCAACAAATGAAAACACATTTTCAAAATGTGGACACACCCTTACCTCAAAATGGAAGAAGAAAAAGCACACCTAAATGAACAGCAATCACACTCCTGAAAAGCTTTAAAGTTTGGGTTTTTTGGTTTTTGGTTTTTCTTTTGGTATTAGTTGAAATGTTTTTCTAATTTAGTTTTAACCTTCAACACATTTCCAGCAAATGAAGGTACGGACGTAGCTCCATAAAGAGCACAAAAAGACAAAACCCCAAGAGAAAAAGTGAAGATTGTGTATAACAACAATACTTCTTACCACGAACAAAGACCCACCATATTAAAGAATCATTCTCATAATGATCCAGTTATTGCCCTTTGCCCAGCGAAAAGCTGATTAGACAACTTTTTGCAGTACTCAGACTCCTTTGTTTATTATGTACCAAGATGAATGACTAGCAGAAAATGCATTTAGGATGCATTTAGCCACGGTGCCAACATGAAAATACCAGGTATTAAGATTCATCAAGGTTGCATTAGTTACAGAGCATGAATAGACAATTACATCAGCACCTTCTGCATCTTGCTACACGAGGGCCTAGAGATAGCTTTCACACCCTCAGTCTGAAGTAACAAACCTTCATTTGCACCTCTAAAAGTCTCCTCAGAGCACAGAGCTGCTCAGCCTGTCAATCTATGTCTGCAGAGACATCCATCTGCACAGCTATTTATTTGTCATGATGAAAGGTAAAATTATAGTATCATTCATTTCCAGACATTAAGTCCTTGTCTAATTAAAGATAAAACCCATTTAAAAACCCAACAGCAGCAGTTGTCAGTGCTCAGGATGTGTGCACACATACCAATAAAATAATGTAGAAGGGACAGAGCACGAAGAAGCAACACGAATTCAGAGCTCCAAGTCAGAATAATCACATTTGAAGTTCTTTTTGCTGCTAGCTATTACAACTCCCATTTATATCACAGACCAGTACTGCAATTTTTTCAGCACATAGCTTCTTTTAACCAAGTAACACAAGAAAATCATTCACATTTCACCTTTGTTACTCAAACAATACGGACATGGGATGAGACCCTTTCTCACCAGAAGTAGAGAGAGGTTTGTTTGCAGGTGCTGGTCCCCAAGGATCCACAGAAGATTTTGCTGCAGTAGAGGATGGCTGAGCAGGAGCCCAAGGGTCAACATTTTTGGACAGAGACTGAGCTGTGGATCCTGCTGGTGCTGCCCAAGGGTCAACGGAAGCAGCTGGTTTGGCACCTGCAAAAAGAGCCAGCAGGAACACAAGTCAGTACAGTTCCACTTTAGAAAGCTTTCCTTGGAGATTAATCTCTCTTATGAGCCATTACTGTCAAGTAATAATAAACATAAATAGGTGAAGCAGTTCAACATTAGGAATACTGGTAAGTCTTAGCATCTGTGTCATACACACTGAACAACAAGCACAAGTCAATTCTGTGCAACACAGATGAATAAAACAAATCTCCCACTTGAAACTGAATAAAAAAATCTGCAGTTCCAACAAGAAAATAAATTTGCTTTTGTTACAGACATTGCCACCACAATGGACAATACCTGACTGAAGGTGACCTAAATCACAGGGTATATTTATGAACTCATGGGAAAGAAGGTTTCTAAGAAGCCTGTACATAAAAGGTATGAAATATAGAACATTAAGACTCAGACAAAGAAGTCTGTAAGATTCAAGGGGAACAGTTTTCCAACTCTTTTTACCACACTGTTGTTTTATAAAAGTATAATCAGCTTCCCTGAGCTAGTTGTGCTTTTTTATTCCCATTTGTAAGCACTCCTCCTGACACAGATCTAAGCTGTCCACTGATAGCTCTTCCTGTTATTTGTTTTCTTTAAGCCCAATGCCTGTAGGTTCAGGATTCCTATTTTTGTTGGAAGATGCTGACAACTCTTCCCTCCTACAAACTCAGATTACCAAATTGCTTGTACATCAACAAGCTGTGCACAAGGTTAGGGCTTCCTAGTGTAAAATGACAAATTAAGGCAGCAAAGGGAGGAGAAAAGAGAAGGAAACTTGCCTCACTACAGACAATTTCCTGCCAGTTTTTTCTTCTTCCTCATCAACCTACTAATTTATTGCTTTTCAGCTTAGGTGACCTCTTCTTCCTTCTACCATTTTGGCTTATCAAACCCCAGGACCACTGGAGCAAACCACATTTTGGATTTGTAGTGGGTCAGGTCTGTGTTGGAAGGCATAACTCTTTGTTCCTCCTCCTCGATCCCCGCTGGCCCTCCCCAGCCATCAGACTGCAGGAATGGCAACCTAGTACTTTAAATGCACATCCTGTACAACTCTACATTGATCAATTACTTTCATGTCAGATAATCCAAGCAAACACATTTCCTCTTCCCGATGAAACTTCCCAATCAGTTATGGTTTAATTACTAAAGAACTGTATGATCCAAGAGTAGGACAGAATCACCCATGTGGTACATTGCTATTATCTTTAACCACCATGTGGGTTTCAAGTTACAACTGAATTATTGTTTTATTTTTCAAAACTAAGTACAAACTGCCTTGGCATCACAATATTCTTGAAAACTAACTCCATGCTACATACAGTGGCAGAAATTCCAATTTGCAACGCTGATCTTTGTTTCATCAACAGGCAGCATGGTCTTGTTTCAGACCCGGAAATGCTAAAACTCTCCAAATAAGTCCACCTATTCCCCACCGGTACTTACATTTCCTTTATCTACCCTTAGTGCTGAGTTACGAGCAATGCCATACAAGAAATGCTAGTGACAGCACTTCCCATAAATGGAAGCTTTCAAAAAAATGTCTTTTCTTTCATAAAGAGAGCACACAAAATTAGAGCACTTGGGAAGTGCTACCTTCCCATAGCTTCTATTATCTCTACTGAAATGCCAAAGCACATGCAGTATTTAGGAAATACAATTTAATGAGTCACTCTTATTTGCAGTTAAATTCATAAATCTTACATCTCCAAAACTATCCTCAGGAGTCAAGTAACCAGTAAGCTGGTACAAGGGGGTGTTCTATGGCATTAAAGTTGGGAGACACTGGGAGCAAACGCTACAGCTGCCAGGGATGCAAGGAAAATCTTGTCAGAAGATGATATATCAAGCATGAGATTTGAAGAAGGCGGACTTTGTTTTTTAACCACAGAAAAATACATTGAACAGCCTTAGGGCCCAAAACTCGGACTTTTTCTGATTTCATGCTTGCCGCTTATCACCAAAAAAAGAACCAGATTACACTTAGAACAATGAACTGTAGCTGCCCAGCAGCTATGTAGGTGCCTTTAATGCCACCATGAGGATGAAAAAAAATGCAGTTCATTCTTAAACTTCAAAATTTTCATCAGGAATCTCGAGGGTGGTGTGATGAATGCTAATGCAAGTTACTCTGAAGCACTTCATAGCAGAGGTCATAGAATCATCAGCCTGAAGCAAAACTGACAGAACTAAGCTGTAAGTCTTCAGGAAAAAGCTTCCATTTGCACAGAACCCCTGCCCCCTCAAAAGAGAAAAAAAATCCAAAGCCAACAAAAAATAGATCCAGCTCCAATTCCACAGACGTAGCAAGTTTAACACGTACTGTAAGCAACCATCAACTTTCTTATCCAAAGGAGCAACTCCTTGGACAGACTTTGGTTAACCTAGAAAACAGCACACTACACAGGCAGCAAACACACAAGAACATATATACACAAAAGCAAACAAGCAAAAAAGTGGACTTAATTGCTCTTTAAGATGTAAAGCACTGGATCTTCCACTTCAGAAACAGATTCCATGAATTTAGTATCAAAAACTTATGAAACACGGTCAGTATTTTAAATGGTCACCTCAATTTTTTTTATTAAGTATAAAAATCTCCATTTAAACAATTTAATCCCTTTGGTTCTGATGATATACACATCACGCTTCACTAGGGGCAATTAAAGACATGGTAACTCAGATCTACGGCCTTCTTAACCATAGCACCCTGCCCAAGTACTATATTCAATACTGGCAAGAGTCTAAACCCATGACACTGGACACAACCAGCAGTCAAAGCATGAGCACCCCCAGCCTGAGACAAGTTGGTTTTGCTGTACAAAGACAACAGAAGCTTCACTCTTCTCCTCTTTGTTAAGATTCAAAATGCACACACAAAAACCCAGCTGCTTAAAACGCAGGAACAGAGTGCAACTTCCATTTGTTTCTGCTTGGAATGAGTTAGGGGAATGTCAGTCCTTGACTACAGAAAACAATCAAAATGGACTAATATATTGTCATCATGAAGCATGACATTGTACATTGAGAAACTTTGAAAAGCTCAACATTAAAAAGCAAACACTTTTAAATAAGCATTCCTCTGGCACTTTATTCTTACCAAATGATTGCCACGGGTCAGAGGCAGTAGCTGCAGCTGTGGATCCTCCCCAGGGATCAGTTTGGTTTGTGACAGCAGGAGGTCCCCAAGGCTCTGTTTTCTGTGGGGCTGGTGCCGAGGAGGGCAGGGCATCCATTAGGTCCAACAAAGTGGTATGCTGAGGGCAGGAATAATCTGAGCTTTAATCAAGAGCATTACCAATCTGAAGTACAAACCCATGAGAGTGACGAAGCAATTATTTTTTTTTTCCTTTTACACACCTGCATTGACTAGTAGTTTGAAATTTAACCCACATGGAAGAAGCGTTAAGCTATACAACAAAGCAATCCCAAAAGCATAAAAGAGCTCAGTATTAAGCTATTTTGTGTTACTGTATTTCAGCTTTTGGCAGCATAACCGGGAATTTCTTAGTCGAAGGCACTACCTCCTTCTTTTTGGGAATTTTAATTGTGTCTCTGCGACTCTCCTCCAGAGCCATCTGTAATCTCAGATCATCTCCGCGTCTGAGGCGCTCCTCCTGCAAAGGAAATCAACACTGTTGATATAGACCATTAGCCTAGACTGTGCTGCTTGCTCCCTCCAGGTGTCTAGCCCCCTTGGCAGGACACTGCCAGGGAAGGCCTGGGCAGTACTCCCTGCCACCCTAGGAGTGATGCGCACCACAGGCACGTGCAGTGGGATTGCCAGGATTATTTGCTGTAACTTGTACGTAACACAAGTGGGATAAAAAAAATTTCCTGTGATTCTTGCCTCAAACAGAGGTCAGGAGCACCCTGACCCCTTAACACCAGCGTAACAGTGTAGTCATACCAACATCCATCTTGCTCACTGAAATTTAGTCTCGTGTTGTTTTACTCCTAACGGGAAAGGTATAAATGAAACATTCTTTCCAAAAATTCACTTACAATGCTAGAAACATCATAGAACTTAAAGACAAAGTAAGTACCCCATCAGTAAACTATTATGTTTTTGAGCATTCAAATCACCACAGAAGGATGCAGTGATTTAAACTAATTTTCCTGCCTTTTGTCAGCTTCCCTCCACACCTGATGCAACTGTTATAAAGAACACTAAGTGAATTAATCTAGCCAACTCCATGCATATTTTGTAGGTTTTTAACATCTGTAAATTACCATGTTTGTGGTACATTAAATATTTTTGTTTGCATCACATCTTTCATAAGTTGACTAATTCCCCAGCTGGTACTTCCCTTGCGATTTTTTAAGCTTTTTCAACTGATAGATTCTTATTTTTATTTTCTTTAACTTTATTGCTCAATAACGACAAAGTTTATTGGGTGATAGTTTCCCTTTCCAAGGACAGAGATACTAATGCCTAACATACAGCAGTAAGGCAAAATTGTCACAGGAAGTCTCTAAAATATTAGACATTCAGCAGGCTGACTTGAATCTTCAGTCATAGCTGAGATTTAACAACTTTGTTATATATTAATATGCAGTAAACTTTATCCACAATTACAGCATTTACTCCAAATTCAGAATGACCCTCCTAAGAATTACCACAGTAACATAACCCATGTGATAGATTAGGAGCTAAGTTATTGCAAAGCAGTTTCTTTATAAATTCTACTACTTTGTGTCAGGTCACCCTTCTGTTCCAGACAATTTCACCAAATAGGCAGATCATTCAAAAATTTCATTGTAATCAGAATTCACTGACATTTTTTATGCTGGCCCCATTAATGAAGGTTTCCAGCACTAGTCAGGTTTTCAGTTCTTCCTAACTGAAAACATCTTCAGTAATGTGGTGATTAACATCCTCCCACACAAAGTCTTCTTGCAAAGTGATTGTTGTCTTCCACTAGTCTCAACAGCTCAGAGACTGCAGTTACTTTAAAAACAGATTTATTTTTTTTTTAAATTAAAAAAAAAAATAGAAGAGCAACATCTTCCAAAATAGCCTTTCTCTCCCCCTATTCCACCTGGAGCAAAGCCAAGCTGCCACTGAAAAAAACAGGATTGTAGTCTCAACTATCAAAGCATAGAGACTTTGGAAAACCTACACGGGAACTGACCTGCTCCGCCACTTCCCGGCTCATTGCCAGCGCAAGCTGCAGTTGGAGCTCCTCTTCTCCACTTGTCTGAGGCCGGGCCTGCTCGAGCTCAGAGGAAACTCGAGGGGACGTAGCTGTCGGAGACAAAACCCAGCAAATTTAACACACCAAAAAGATGTAACATGTTTGATTATTGCTCTGACCAGATCACCCCACTTTCACACCGCCATTCTCAAAGGTCCCCAGTGCAGCGACAGGCCCCTTGGGTGTCAGGGGCCACCAACTTGCCGACCACCATCAGCTCCCTCAACTGTCAGAGATAAAGCTTGTACCAAGGCTGAGGTTAGCATGCCAGAACAATTAAGCACAGAGAACTTTGCAAGACAGTTCAATTGCTTTAAAGAAAAAACTTTACTGGAAAACAAAGGCTTTTTGTGTTAGGGGGGTTGTAATATCAAGAAGTATCACCAACGAATGCTAGATACACTGAGACAGGGTAGCAGAGCTTTGGAAGGCAGGACACCGACTTCAAAAACTATAGAATTACTCGTTCAAGAAAACATTTGTTGATATTTCTTACATCTTCCAATGTCAGTAAGAATTTGCTGGGAGTTGGCCAATACCAGGGTAAAATCGGATACCACCCACTTTTCTGTAAAATAATACAGTCTTAATGGAACAAATAAAGAACTATTCTTAACTGCCAGGCAGGCTCAGATACCAACAAGACTGCCATTCATACTCAAAATTTACAAAATTTTACAAAAATACTGTATCATTCTCTGTTAAAATGAAAAAAGCTTCGTATATATGTTGGAGGGTGGTTTGTTTTTTGCTGTTGGTTGGTCTTTCTTTGGACTAAGACCTCTATTAGCTAAGTAGCAGCTGGTAATCTCCCTCATTCCTCCTCGAATAACAGTTAAGCTTGACAGCTAAAATAAACAACTTCTCAATACACAAATATTCTTTTACTGATGTTTTCACTACAGTAGCATGCAGATATTCCCATCCAAATGGGACAACACGAACAGGTTTATCACTATACAGTAATTAAAGAATTTTTGTCTCCTCTCTCCATCAGAATTCTCTAGCATCCAAATCATTTATATAGAAATTTTATCTTACTTTGGCATGGAAGTTTGTATTTAATGGTTGGAATGATAATCAGTTTGGCAAAATATATATTGACATTTAATAAAGAGGAATCATATTTTTGAACTATGATGTCAAACTCAAAGAAATCATGTTTATTCTTAATAGGTCAGCTAGGCATGTAAAAATTAGACTGCCAAACTGTAATTTAAAAAAAAAAAAACAACAAAACACCAAACAAACAAAAAAACCCACCCAAACAAACAAACACACACAAAAAAACCCCAAACCCAAAAGACACAACAAAACACTTTTTCAGTCACTACTTCAGTCCTCCAAGTACTCCCCAGTCCTGTCTCCCCCTCTAACTTTTAGGCCAAAATGACACTGTAAAATAAAAAGTGCAACCTTCTCTCTCATCCAGCAGGCCAGAAGGAAGGTGACTCTCCATAAATGAGGAACGACCTTTCCTTTCCACTATACACCCAGTGTGCCATCCCAACCCAGTCTGCTTCTAAAGGGACAAATTAATTTATCACCCAGAATGATTCCTTCCACGTTGTGCTGATCCTGAAGCTTTCAAGACAACCAAACAAGCTCCTTACTCCACACTTATAAAGATGTTACTCATACCTCAATTCTATTGCTTTTTCAAACTCTTTCTCACACGAAGTCTCTAAATTTAGCCTGCTTCACAAGTACTTTTTGCTCCAACAGCCACAGACAGGCTCTCAAATATATTATATGGACCATTACAAACTTCAAGTAGGAATAAACGGGACATCAGATAACAGGACCTCTGACAGCATGTGAAATACAGCCTTAAAATGCCTGTAAATTTTGAATATTCTTAAATATGAAAATAAAGTGAATTAAAAAGAAAATAGGATAAAATTCAACATGAGGTTACCAAAAGGTAGCTCATACCAGAAAAACTGAGATCCTTCTCCTATTTGTCAGTCAAAAGGAAAAGCAATAAAGTTAATCTATGTGGACTCAGCAAAGCATTTTATGGTGCCAAATAGGATGTTACTGTTAAACAGAGGGTAGTTTAAGAACTGAAATAGGTAAAGAACCAGCTGAAGAAGAGATGACATCATACTGCCTACCATCAAGGAAGTTTACTAACAGTTTCTCAAGAACTGGCTTTAAGACCAATCTTAAGAAAAATTATGTAATAAAAAAATGCAGGAGGTTATGGGAAAATGCAAAGATAACGCTAAGAAAAATCAGAGGCAGAAACAGGAATATTAAAAAAAACCAGACGACTGAAAAGGGAACAATAGAAATGGGATGATAGGGAGAAAGAAAATAATTTTTTTGATGACCATCTTCTGCTAATTGAGGGGATCAACTGCAAGTGACAGAGATGTAGAGAACTTTCTTTAGTACCAAAACATGTAACACCCAGTCACTAACCTAATACAGCTATTATTAACATTAGCACTACTGCATCAAAGCATTAGTCAGAATTCATCTAACATACCAAATGCAATTCTAGCCATTCAAATCCAAGACAGATGATTTCAAAACAGAATGGATGTGGAAATGCTTCCCTTCTGAGCACAGAGAATATTTTGTGTGTTTATCTTTGCAAAAAGAAGATCAAGCAGTTTATGGTTGCTAAATACATTAGGCTTGCAAATACTGGGGCATGAGAAAAGCTATTTCAGATAAAGGGGCAAGAACTAATGGTATAAATTGACCATGAATAAATTTGAGATACAAATACAAAGGAGCAGTTCTCCAGCAGGACTTGTAGAAGGAAAGAGTCATAACTGGTTTCAAAAAAAGAGCTGGACAAGCATACAAATGGGACAGCAACATAGTTGCCTAAGAACAGATGGCAACTGGAACTATGGAACTATGTTTCTTTGACTGCAATTGTGGGGAAGAACATGACTTCCCGCACTTTTTGTACGGGAGTTTTTCCATCTCTGTTGACATAACTACATCCCATAATAACTAAGAAGCTGATGGTAGAATGACTTGAAAATGGTGCGAAATGGGTTAACAATTCTGTTGGTTTTCCTCCCCGTTTCTACATGAAGGGCTACTTACTGAAAGTGCTCATGAGTGTCAGCTTTTAACAGCACGCAGCATTTTTGCGCTAAATCGCTGCAAGAAGCAGGGACTGCATCCTACTCCAAGCGCCTCCCTCACCCTCCCATGGTGGGTCCTCGCCTCCCAGCCGTGCACAGGAACAGCAGGCTTGCTTTGGCAGAGAGCTACATTACCTCACAGCTCCCAACAGAGACCAGCATTCAGCAGCTCCAGGATCTGAACACAGATAATAAGGGGTCTCACAGATATAGCTTATTTCTTTTCGCTTTTAGGCTTCTCAGCAATTCATTCTACTTGGTTTTATTAACTCTAAATGGCACTTCAGAGCTCCTTTTACAAAAAAAGGAAAAAATTGTCAATTCGAAATTCTACCTTGGGCCTCACATTATAAAACATCGATAAAAGTGTTGCTATTTTACATTTAAAGTTCTCCGGGGGTTATAAAACCATCTATACTAAACAGTTGCTAGCATATTTTCTGAAAAAAGATTAAGGGAAAGTCAACCCACTGTACTTGGTAGTAATCTGACATGTTTTATCCAGCAACTTCGCTCCCAAATTCCCACAGTACTATAACTGCCCTTCTATATTGGCCTCATCCTGCATTAACGTTTTAGTTGCAAGGATCTAGCATAAAGGTTATTGCCTTAGTAACAGTATTGCTGCCACACAAAGCATCTCTTATCCCACAGCACATGACAGTTAACTCAGATGTTTATGTAAGATGGGACTCAATAGATCAATTCTGACCTGCTAAGCCCTGCTTTGTTGCTGCTTTGAGAATTTGGAGATCCCGGCCCCCCTAGGCTGCTCAGATGCAACTGCGTGGGTATCTGCTGCTGCAGGGAGACATGCCACCGGGCTGTCTTCTCAACAAGACTCTAGCTGCAGTGCAAGGAAATCATTTCCAACCTTAGTTAATCACTAAAGCGGAATTCTGCTCCACCATCTGTCTCTAGAACAGGCTACGACGTCTTTTATACGTACTTACTGGTAATTTACTATATTTTGGCTATATTAAAAGCCCTTTGTAGACATCTATAAGTTGGTTAAGTTAGTGAGTTAAAGTGTATATACAGTAACCAGCTAGAAAGTAGTCATTCCCTGCATTAATGATAAAAATCAGACTGGGTATTTTCATTCTGAAGCGTTTGTTTGGGTTTTTTGTTTTGGTTTGAAGTTTTTTTGGTTGGTTGGTTGTTTTTAAAATGTCACTCTAGACCAAGTGATGGCACAAAGCACCATGGAAAATAAGCCCCAGCTTTATAATTTGCAGGTGGCATTCTTAAGAACAGAATTCAGTTCTTAGTCACATTTGTTCAGAAAGAAAAGCTGCTTCCTCACTCAATCAGTATGCCTACAAAAGTAGACAAAATCAAGGCTGACTTGAAAAATTAGAGTAATATCAAGGTAAGAACTTAGAAACTGATAGCAATTCACTTGGGAACCAAGCAGAGATCCCGTTTGTTAGTCTTCAAAAGAAAGGCCATTCAAATAAAGGTGGAATATTTTCAAAAAGCCAATCTAACTTCTCAAATTATGAAAGGGTATGTGCAAACTGGTTAATCTAGAAGGAATTGTGTAATCTACCCTTCCGCTGGGAATTAAAGAGATCTTTAAGATACAACACAAAAATTAATAGCATCTATTAATGCAATAAGGCGGAGGTGATCAGTCTACTGCATGATTCCTACTTGCACTGAAGCAGACAGAGCACTTTTGAAATTCATTTAATACTGAACAAATCCTTAAGGCTTGTTTTGGTTAAAGAACATTTTTTCTCTCAGGTGATCCCTACACTCATCTTAGTAGACACAGTTAGAGAATTTATTGCAACTACAGAAGCCTGATTATACCAACAGCATCTCCCACCTTTACTTAGAGCACCAGAAAAACAAAAGTATGACGAGGACTAAATGAAGTTGTGAACTGACACCTGTCAGATAACACAGGAGTCTACCAAATTCCTTCAACAGGTCAAACTACACAAATTATTCATGCAGCTCATCCACATTCAGTGCTGGATGATATGCCATATATTCCCTGACTAAGATGGAAGGCCAGAGATGTATTCCACCCTGCATGATGTAGAACAGGTTATAAGACAACTTTAAAAGGAGCATTCTGAATTTCCTATAATGTCAAACCCAAATTAGCAATTCCTCTGAATTATTATCTACTCCAAGCAAAAGGGGAGACATGGCTGAAATAGATGAGTAAACACTAATTTGCTGATGCTTCACAAAACTGTTTTTAAATAATGAGTCATCTTAATGTGAATAATCACTTGAAATATAAAACTCATCATTTCAGCTAAAGAAAATTGCTCCCAAAAAATCTTTACAGGTAAGATTAACAGACACAGCATTTCACAAGATCCATAAAAGCTCTTTTCAGTCCATATTTCACCAATCTTTTATCAAATAGGCTGTATGTATAATGAATATGATTTCTCAGTCAAGCGGCCTACCTCCAGGCAAAGTGCTCCTCTAAAATCAGGTCACACTGTGCACATTGTGTTGTTCCCTACTCGGCCGCGTCTGTGTAAATGAAATCAGGACACTAAAACATACACCAGTCTTGCTCTGCCAACATTTCTAAGTGCAACCCAAACCCAAGGCAGCAGATGGCCAAAGGAAAGGACATGTGTATGACCTGAAATAACACAGGTAGGTCCTGACTTAGGCATAATAGGATTGGACCTCTTTAAAAAGCGGGGCTTCAGTAAACTTGGTTTTAAAACATGAAAGCAGTACAGGGAGAGGACCTGTATGTTCCTGGGATTCTTCAAAGTTGAAACTGATTAAGACACAGTATCTGCTGGGGGTAGGGGTGCCAAGGAATTGCCTGTGTCAGTCACTTCCCTCCAGGTAGAGGATTTTTCCATAATTTTTCCAACTCTTGTAACCGTCCCAGCCATAAGGAGCTGCAGCAGACTACCCTGCTTGCTTTCTGAGCAGCCGCAGCTCAACTGTGACAATCCTGTACAGGCCTACTAAAGACAACACACCTGACCTGCCCCCAAGATGGTTGAGAAAGAACGGGGTAAGCTGAGTTCCTGCACTCCTGCTCTGTCTCCTTAGAGCTTCTGCAGGCCCGAGGTGCTCGAGCACAGTGTTTTGCAGGTACCCTAAATTGTCTGTCACACAGCAGTGACTGTGGGTTACAGTTCTGCCATGCTGACAAGTGCAGTGCGGGAACAGTAATATTCCTGTGTAAGCCTCTGCTGAAAGAATATTTTAAAAAGATAGTTACTAGATGAAGGACTTTATCAAGACCAATAACTCTAACAAATGCACTCCCAGGCTTGAAACAGCATCACGGTTCAGACTTAAGAGGTCTATATTAAGAACATCCTACTTTTCCCCATGCAGCCATAAATCCAGAATCCTATTTAAGTGGTCATTGGCAGCTGTAGATGAAACAAGGCTAGGAATAAGAGGCTGAAGTTTTCAAAACTGTGTGACCAAAGTCCAGCAAAAAGACAGTATTTAGACACAACACCAGATTAGGGGTGGGGAACTATTGCTCCAAAAGATTTCAAACATTGACCTTATATTCCTTCCTCTCCCCAGTAGGTTTAGTTTCAGCACCACACAAGAACATTCCCTTAAAGTGAAATAAAACCTGGTATCAGATTTCACGCAACTCTATATAATTTACACATTTTCTAAAATAAATAAAAACTTCTATGTATTTTGTCATGGAATATTTAATAGCTCCTAAGCTGAACATTAATTGCCCCTGGGTTAAAGCTGGAAGACAGCCAATTGCCCCCAGTATGTCAGAAACTGCTGACAAGATGGAATTTGGGAGGAGCTTTATTTTTGCTTTTAGCTTTACAGTATCTCTCTTGGCTTCCATTTACAGATTATGAGACTAGATAGCAAAAACATACTAATACTTTTACAAATGTCTGCATCAACAGTCAGTAATATTCACATGCCATAATGTACTCTCTAGAATTATACAAGCTTTACAGCACAGAGATCTTGAGGGCCAACAGAGTCATTAAGGCAAAGCTTTGGGGGAAAGGATTTTATTAAAAACTATCATGCTTCACCATTTCACTTTCCACAGTTTCTAAAGGATTGTTAAGAGATGAGATAAAAATATCTACAAGGAAATAGGGAAAATGTCCTTATTCGCCAACGTGTCTTGCCTGCAGCAGTGAGGGACAATGGTACATCACTCGAGATCCTTTTCCATCTTGAATTCTCTCACACTATACAGGCTATCAATACTACTGTTATTTTTTCATAAAGGATAAATGTGGGATGCAAAGACCGGCAACTCTACAAGTAAAGCCTTTCTGGCTCAACATCAAACACAAACACCAATTCTTACATGCACTCTCAGATACAAGCCTACGCATATGCCTAAGAAGCTAGAGGAGAGCAGTAGTCTGCACACTGCAGTGTTTACAGTCAATGCTGTACAGTGCAGCTAATTCAACATTCTGAAGAAACTGAACAAAAAAGGGTCCACTGACTTATCCCATATTGCACTTTCAGTAACTGACAGAAGGGGGAAGAGATCCCTCATGCACAATCCACACATTATCCGCTGGAAGTTACTTGCTCCCCTAGTGATCTGTCCTGGAGAAACTATTAAGCTCTTTCAGCCAGCTTCAGGCTTCTTTTATTCTGCAAGAAAGTATTAAAAATGAGGAGATTTTATAGCCAAACAATCTTTTCAAGTAAGGGGTATGCATTCAGCTAAGAATTCTCAAAATCTGCAATCCCCACCCATTGCATCAAGCAAGGAAAAATCAATTCTGCTAATACTAAAACACTGAGAGATGAAACATTTCATTTAGCTATGTTGGTAAAAAGGCTGTTACACTCTCCCAAACTTTATTTATATTTGAATGTTAATAAGACATTCTAAATATTTAGCAAATAAGGTGGATGTACAATTTTTAATAGGCAAATCTCATGCTATAGACTGCAAATCTAAATGCCTCTGATCTCCTCTTCAAAGGCTCAGAGGAATGGAAGACAATTCTACCAGAATATACAGTACAGTAACCGCATCTTAAAACTGTTATAAGGAGAGTATTTCCCAGGAGTTAAGCATAACTTCATTCCTTTTACATGTTTTACTGAATCCATATTTTCAGAACAAAGGAAGGGTATCGTTACAGAATAAAAGAAAACATGATGGGTACAATCTCTTTCACTTTAAATAATGAAGAGCATCTTTTCCATTAAACTTAGAAGGCACAATAATAACCCTACATTTATGTAACAGATTAAATGTCTGGATTTTGATGAAACTCCTTCCTCGTTTCCTAGGATAAAGGACAAAGCCCTACAGAAAGTTTTCTGTTATCGGAAGCACTTAGCACAGCTGCTTTGAAAGGTGCTGGTTTGCTTTGCTATACTCAATTAAACCATTGCTTTGCTATACTCAATTAAACCATACAAGAAACATTAAAACTTCAAAAGATCCAGATCGTAAAAACTAACAGCCATCTGCATTTTTGCTGATACATAATTAAGTCCAGTAGAGTCTACAACAGAGGAAGAACCTAAAGAAAAAAGCCTGAGATTTCTAAAGCTCCTTAGATATATGGTTATGGGGGAGGAGAAAAAAAAGATTAAGAAAACATAACCTCAAAAACAATCTGCAAATAGAGATATACAGCAAAGTCATACACAGGCACATGAGAGTATGCAGTAAATCAACACTTTATACCAAAAGAATAACCAAATTTGCTTCTTGACATCTAGTCCCCCCATCAAAATTCTTAAAATGTCCAAGGAACAACAATTCAGAAACACACCCTGCATTGCTCAATCCTTGCTGTGAGGAATAGTTTGAAGCCTCTGGTAGCATTTAACATGACAAACAATAGTTACATGCACTAATTAAAGTTAAGAGCTGGTGAAGAAATAACCCTGTGGAACAAGCCAAAGGCGTGCTCAGCATACCTTAGTACCTATTATTTCAGTCCATCAGCGTAAGTTAAAAACAACAATATTTCAAGCTATCTCCTAAATTAAGAATTTTTGTTGTAGTCAACAGAGGTCTACATACCTCAAGAGAAAAAAATGTTATTGTTGTGATAGCAGTATACATGTTGTTCTTCAAAAAGTTACACTGAATCAGTGCTCAAGTATGGTTATTATAGAAAAACTAAGATGTTTGTTATTCCACTGCTAATTAAGAGACAAGACAAAAATTCTCATACCTCGAAACATTCATGCACCTTTTTTGAACCCTGCATCCTAAAAATATTTTCTTTTGAAAAAATATTTTTTCCTGCTCTTCTCCGTAGCTTTAAAGGGACAGAGATTTTCTTCATCCTAGCTTGATTTTTCCCCGCTACCTCCTACTGCTTTCCACAGAAAACGTCTGCACTTGCCAGGGGTGCTGACACCATTCACGTATTTATAATTTGAGAAGCACTTTGGGACACAGGACATGACAAACTTAAGATTCTTAAAACTGGTGCTCAATCGATTCACCACACTGGCTCAGCTGCAGTCTTCCACACACTATAAGCATTCATTTAAAGAAAAGATTTTCCTTCAGAATTAGACCACAACCACTGACATTCCAGCCAAAGCAGCTTTCATCAGATCATTACTTATATTAAGAAGGATTTAGTGCCAAATCAGGCTTCCTCCTAACATGACAGGGAGTTCCCCCAAGAAGTGGTGTAAAGAATCCATTCTTCCCACATCACTGTATTTTTTTAAAGAATGAAATATAGTATTCAGTACCGACACTTGCATAGCAAATGCTGATAGTATAAATATTTAAACACTGACATATTCAAAGAGTTACTCCTCTAAGAACTGCTGAGCAAGCAATAAAGGAAATTAAATACTAATATTTCTCCTAAAATAAAATAGCAGCAACATAAAGAAAATACCCAGCAAAATGATCCAGGAAATACCCTATATTTCTGATTTTTTTCTTGAATTATACTTAACAAAAAAAACCTCAACACAACAAATTTTCAAGCACTCCTTTTAAAACTAGAAACAAACCAAAAAATCCATTTAACAATCTTCCTACTGAGACTGGGGGCCTACCACATCAAACACTGGAACATATTCACAAAAGCAGCTTGACAATGTTACCTTTGGGAATTGACAGTAAACAACTGCTTTTTAAATTGATTTATGTCAACACACACATCCTCTACAAAACAAACATTTAACCAGTCATTTGAAGACATTAGTGCCACAGAGCAGACCTACAAAGACTCGGCCATTGCAAAAAGCCCCTTGCAGTCAGCATATTAATCCTCCTAACAGGCACCATTTACTCTCATATCTAATGGCAAACCAGAAAACAACAAGTTCCCAAAAGAAAACGGGAAAGAAACTTTTTATGTGTGTTTGCTTATACTTACAGCCATGGTAAGATGCTGGGGACCCTCCAGACTTTCCATATTCTTGCTCTGAGTAGCTGGTGGATAGGTTCGGCTGACTGGAGCCTCGGCCAAAGGTGATCTGATTGCTACCCACTCCAGTGGCCACCTGAGCCATGCGTTCTTTGGTCTTCAGGGCTTGGGCCCTCTCTGTCTTGAGTCGCTCGTCATCCTTCAGAAGAGACACTAGCTGCTTGGATTTCTCCCTCACATTGATGCCCTGGTCTTTGCCATCTCGATCAATATATTGAAAATCTTTCAATGTCTGGATAGCAAAAATATTCTCTTTACACTGCTGAGCCACTCTTTCAGAACCAGTTTTAATCAGGTAATCTAACAGAGTAAGGGCCTTGTATACGTGTCGCCAGTTCTTGCCATGGTCATTCAGTCGTTTCCAGATCATACTCATAATTTCAGAAAAGGCCACAACATTGTAAGTCAGATCTGCTATTTCAGTCATTAACGAACTGGAGGGACCCCAAGGGTCATTAGAGGTCGCTTCTCGAACTTTTATTTCGGCCTCTGAATAATTGTTCACAATGTTCTTCATCTGCCGTCTAATAGACGAAGTCGTCATTTTTATTTCCCTTTTTAACAAGACAGATTCCAGAACACAAACAAAAAAGGGCTATATTAGCTCTTCTATGAACGTTTCTGAAATGCGAAGGCTCCGTATCAGTGGCTTATTTGTAACACGTTCCACTACAATCATTTCCTCTCTTCAACAGAATGACACGAGAAAATGAAAATCATGACCTGAGTAAGGAAAGAAAACAAAGCACGTTAATTGTGTCTTTAATTATTCCTACGTGGAAAGCAATCTACGTACACTTTTGAGAAATTTTGCTATAGTTAACTGATAAATTTTCTCACTGAATTTCTTCAGGACATCTGATTTTGAAAACAACTGGCTCTTCTCACAAGTAATATTAAACACTGAAGATTAAAAACCTAAACTGCTGAACAAGACAAAAGCAAGGAAATATCCACGCTGATGCAAATGAAAAATTTAAAAAGCAAAACAGAAACAAAGTCCAAGAAACAACTTAGGTATTCAGCTTCCAAGAAGGTAAAACCTACCTATAATTTTTCATTACAGAAATTACAATGCTAGCTTGCAGAGCTGAGATGAAACTGCATTAGACATTGCCTGCTTAGCAGTCATTAGCTTCCCTCTAGCAGTTGACAACTGCAGTTTGCTACCATTGCTGTAAGAATCTGCATACTGAAAGAATAAACAAACTTCCTAAAAATTAACCAAGCTATTTCTGAAACGTCAGGTAAGTTTAAATCACACCCAGTTTCAGGGCAGAGATCTTCAACAGTGCTCTGCATTCAGTTGAGGCCTAGGGAAGAGAACTGAGCACCAGAAAGACGCATTCCAACTCAAGGTGACCTTTAATGCTAAGCAGATTAGAGGGGAATTTTTTTTTCCCCAAATGTATTTACTTTGTACATTTGACAACACTCATCAGATCTACAGTTTCTGCCCCATGTGTCTTTCACACAGCACAGAAGAATTTTTAATTATATGAAAATGGAATTGTAAAACCAAAATGACTGGCAAGAAAAGCCAAGGACAAGCTCTGGAGCGGGAAAGCCATTTCAGTTATTTATTTAAGGTCACTGTTTCAAGTAAACAGAGGCCTATTAAGCTTTAGAATACATTACTAGAGTAAACTGGCAGATTTTGCTATTGCATTAACATAGTCAGAATAGTCTTTGATATTCACCAGTTGCATGAACACTAAGCACTGATTCTGTAACGGAACTTGCCACATTAATAGAGCTTGAGCATTCAAGGTGTCCTCTAATAACATTTCTCCAAACACTCACAAGAAGCAACAGTATCACTTATAAAAGACAGGGGGGAGAAGTGAAGCACAGATTTCAAGCCTAACATTGTTATTCTTCAAATCACTACTCTGCTATTTAGAACGAAAACAGAATTAAGTGTCAACTTGGATGACATGCAGATCTATAATGACTTTCTCAGCATAAAGGCATATACCCTTCCTAGAAAACCATTCTGGACAAGTTAAACTACCACAGAACAGGCCCTATGAGCTACTGTATTTTATTTTGTTCCACTAAAGTTAACTTTTGGCAGAATAAAAAACTATTATGGCATCATGGAAAATTAACTTTAAATATGATCAACACTAGACTTCAGGTAAACTGCATCATCCTGGTGTTTTCCCCAATATTTAAAACCAGCTGTAGAAGAATGTTATCTATTGTCAGACGGCTAGTAGCAACAGAAATAAAAAGGGGCATCTTCTCCTGGGGTATTTACAGGTTTGTGCATTATAAACCCAGAATCTGAAAAGAGTGATCCTATATAAACATTCTCAGACGCTCACGACTGCCGCTTCACTCCAAAAGTTAACATTGTCCAAATCTGCTGGTTCACCTGCCCTTGTGGGCACTCTCTAATGCATTACTGTCAAACGCTGAGGCACCAATTAAAAAAAAAAACAACCCAAACCCTCCCCCCAACACCCACTCCCCCCTTATTTAACATAAACCATTTCTTTTTGTCAATAATGGATTAAGGCAAGCTCACAGACAAAGCTGAAGCAAGGTATCCAAGGAGGTGGTAGCATCTGGTAGAAAGATGGTCACAAAGAACTAAGAGCAGGCTGCAGACAATAACTTCTTCAGCTGGTGAAACTGGAGCCAGCAGAGGATACAAGTGCCAACCTAACCACGAACGCAGCTATGCTGATGATATGGATCCCAGATCAGAAAAATGCAACAACCCCCCCTGGCTTGTCACCCAACCAGAAAAGCAGTAAATAACATGAAAAATCAAAAACATGAGAACTATGAAACCTCCTAGATCAGTTAGATAAGAAGTCCGCCAAGCCCGATATCCTCTGACACAAATCCTCATGTATAGAATATAGAAAATAACATATATATTCCCTTGCTTTATATTATCAGCAGCTTAGGCACCTTAGACCCAACCTGCACTGGAGGCTCTACAGCCAGCGATGGGCACACTGTGTCTCTACCAACCCCTTTTTTGAAGCCACTTGTATTTCCCGTTTCACCCTCAGCAAGTACGTAACCGTGGTGCAGTGACCGCACTACACAAACAAGTATTTCAGCTTATTTTAAACTTGGATATTTATTCCCCGAGCTGTAGACAGAGGGCATGCTTTTTAACAAAGAGGAAGTCACCTTCAGCTTCTTTATGTCACTCGTGATTTTACATAAATTGGCCATCTCCTGAACTGAGGATCTCCTTCTGAAATTCAGTCCATTTAGAAGCTGCTCCATATCTCAGATCATCCCTGATGTCTTTCCATGCACCTATTACACTTCCATTTCTTGAGATACACACAGTTCCAAGCACTCTACATTTCAGATTTGGCAGTAATAAAGGTTTATATCACAACACAGACATTTACTGCTTAGGATTCCCCATTCTTAATCAAATACTTTCTAAAAGTCTGTTTGCCTTTTGGCAGTTGTGCCCCTACTCATGCACACGAAACCAGGGTCATTTCTTCTCCCTATGCAAATGCATTGAGGCTATTTCATCTGCCATTTTATCACTCAGCACATCTCAGTCTTTCTCCCTTCCTTTCAAGATTCAGTTCAAATTTGACTAATTTGGTTCAATTTGGCCACTTTACTATTTAGAAACTATCTGGAACAGGGAGTATTTGCAAGAGGCCTGATCCCTGGCAGGACACTTCACTGGGAATAACCCTTCACTGTGAGAACCAACCATTTACTCCTAACCCTGTTTCCTGTCTTTTAACCCACTGTAAATCTATGAAAAACATTCTTGTCTTATGACAGTTTTGTTTCTTTAAAGGCCAGGGATGAGGGGCCTTACCAAAATATTTTTTAAAGTCAAGTACACTATACAACCAATTGCCTCGCCTGTGCGTACCTCCCCAACAAAAGAAAAGTTTATTACTTGTTACAACATCACAAGCTTTTGAAAAAAATCATTTTAGTATCACACATGATATTTGGAAATGTGAATTTTACAGTACATGGGAACATCTACTAGTCCTAAACAACACTAACTTTGGCCAATGAAATAAATACCTAAGAAACAGTCATAATCACAACATACGTAGGCACACGGACAATCAGGGTGCAATTTTGCATGCCATCCCAAGCTAATTGTAAGCCAACACCAAACCCAGTGGCCTCCCAACCCTCCAACCGCTTCCCCTTTCTCTCTCTTGCCTCAAATCTAGCAATTACACAACAGCACAGTAAAACTAATCAACTTAAAATCTCACAGAAAATTAGCTTTTTAGCACTGGTTTGTTTTCTGTCAAATCAGTGAGCTGATCAGGCTGCACAGTAACACGGTCACAAGCTTTGCAGCAAGGCAGACTGGGAGAAGAGCAAAAACCATCCAACCCTGGCCTCACTTTTGAAGGAGCTGATTAAACGTAACATAAAGCTGCCAAGCTCCAAAAAAACAGCACCAGAAAGTGAAGAGCCTTTGTTACTGCCCAACTACACCACCCGCACTAGCAACCCATGCACCCGGTTTCAGAGAAGAAACCGAACGAACAAACGCAGGACACAAGGCCCTGCTGTGCTCTCCAGACAGGCTGCAGCTAAATGAAGGAAAAATATTCGCAGTTTTGCTGCAAAGAGCAGGCAAGAAGCAGAATAAAAATTATAGCCTCACAGAGAGCAGAAATGGTTTGGAGAGAACCCTGTATTTGGGAAACACTTAGGTTTATGTTGAGGATTTATTAGTTAAATTACCAACAAAGCTACACCCCAAAAGCAAGTGAGCTTGGAATACATACACGTACAGGAGGCCCGATTTACGGCAGCCCCATTCCCCAAACTGGAAGCTTTACTAGGGTGAAGCTTCTGAAGAAGGCTACTAGCAGAGAGCAAGTCTGGAGTAGTGCTTTGGAAAAACAAATGTAGAGCAAACATTTCAAGAAGATAACACACTGTACTAAGTGAAATGACCATTTTTTTTCACTCTTCCAGGAAATTAAAGATTTTGCTGTTAAAATTCTTCACCTTGTATCTTTGATTCATGAAAACAAAAGCATTTAATGAGAACCACATTAATGTCTATTTTTTCATTTTCTTGATGGAAAGACATGTTTTCTAATCCTATTCTACTTTTAACCCACTAAAGACAATTTACTCTAAACTTCATTTTACTCTATTAAAATCACAAATGATGACAGGGATGGAAAGATGACGGATTTTTTTATTCCCACTCCAAATCTAGTTGAGATAACTCTTTTGGGAGTAGCAGTAACCCTCACCGAGAGCTCTGTATGCCTTTCAGTATCTGCTTTACAAACTCTCTGCTTCTACACCACGCAAAGCATGCATTTTACTTGGTTATTACAGGTCATGGAACACCGTAACAGCCTACCTTGTGGTTAAAGAGATCAAAAAGCCAAATATCCCTACTGCATAAAAGTGAGAAACTTTCTAACGCATGATCAAATACTCACATAGAAAGTTTAGATTTTTTTTTCCAGAGACCTCAGTGAATTAACTTCTCACAACAAACCACAAGGAAGTACAATGCACTTGCAACTTCAGCAAAAATCTGGGTTTGCATTTTTAACAGTACAGTTGCAAAGAAAGCAGAAAGTAAGACTAGTTGATTAAAGCCGTTATTCCTTGCTAAGAACAGGAAAAAGGCGATCAGCTTGAACAGTTTTCTTTAAAAGGTTAAGCAGAGAGGGGAAGAGGGAGTTGTTAGCCTCGTTCAGTTCAGGTGAGCCTTCCTCATTTTCTCTCCCCTGGTCCCTAAAGCCATTTTCTCTGTTTTATAAGTAGCTTGTCAGCTTTAAATAGATAGAAAAGCAAGCATAGAATTCTGTAGACAAGAAGGTGAAGCTTACCTGTGCTATCAAGGGTAACCTGGAGGGCAATACTCCATTTCCTTCTTCCTATTCCAATAGTTTCATTACACAAATAGCCCTCATGAATTCCCATGGTGCTTTTTTAGATACGACATGCAGACAGAAAGAAATTCTTGACTGAACTTCTCAACGGCTCTCTCTCACAAGAGATTAAATTCAGTAAATGAAATTTACATGAGGAAACCATCTTTAATTTGCTAAGACTAACACAGAAATGAGGCCAAGCCACAAAGTCCTTATTAACCTTAGTTCAAAGAAACAGCCATACAAATCCACCTATATACAGGCTTTCAGCAGAATCCATTCAGATCTCTGGAATGTAAAACTCAAACCAGGCTTTGTCTGCACTGATAAAATGCCCTTCGTATCAAGCCTGAAAGTAAATATATACATAATCCAGCTAAGTATGGACCAGAAATATATGAAAAGCCTTCAATATCAAGTGGGCAATAAAAAGTCTGAAAATTAGCATTAAACATAAGTTCACCAGAAATTGGCATAAAATTTTAATTAACAGTATTATACAAGACATATATGTTAGATTAGACATTTACTGTAAGTAACATGCATAAAGTGAATTTTTGAAAACAGTTAATTTCAGTCATTCTGTGATTTCGAGGCAGTCTCTACAGACATCTTAATCTACATAAAATTATCCCCCCTCTCATGAAATGCATGGAAATATACCTACAAGTTTTCATCCAAAGATACACACTGCAATTACACAAAGAGATGTTTCTGGTCATCACTAGAATATACACTCAAACAGCTCAGGCAGCTTCCCTTATTCAGTTCACAGGACAGTCCTCAACAGCTAGGCTGGCAATCGAGAGACCAAAACACTGCAACACTGGGGGCACAGGTGGGCTACCTCAAGCCAGCCATGCTACTGAACAGCTCTGTATTATGAAAGCACACCCTCAGTATCAAGGGATCCGAACAGTACCATCTGGGATATTTGCACCCCACTATAATTTCAAATGAACGTAAGTGAAATATAAGGCCTTGAAGAGCCACCAAGAGCCCCTCCGACCCAAGACGTGTTGAAGCAGCTGCTATGAGAAGTTCCAACGTGTCATAAAGCCAAAGCACATGCCTTACCTCTAAGGTGTGAATACACACAAATAGCTAGAGATCTGCTCTCCTTGCTGTCAGGACAGAATGATAGAGGCAGGCAATCCTCAGGGATCTCTATTCCAGAATAAATCGGAGAACCTAGACCCCTGGAGAGCACTTCTTGCCAGTCTGCAAAGAATCAGGCTAAGAGGAAAGCGTTGCCAGATGCTGACCAAGAAGTTCCTCCAGACAGACACTGAAACCACACCTGCGCAGAGCAAAAAGCACACACTCAAACACAACCCCAATTGTCACAATAAGCCAGCTTCTATTTACGGCAAAGAAAAAGGACTCCCATTGCCCGACACTGTAAATTCACATCCTAGCTTTCTTGTGATAGCTTGTTATGAGTTCAAATCCAAACCCACTGTGCATTTAGAAAGTCTCATCTTCCACAAACAGGAACTAGAAATCTTTGACCAAAAAAAAAAAAAAGCACAAGCCTTTATTTAGAATTCAGGAATATAATAATCCAGAAAAAATTATAGCAAAGACATTTTTCTTATACTGGATCCCACACTGCTAGAGAAAATTTCAAACTTACTTAATTCTCTTTCACGTTTTTTTCCCCCCATTCATAAATAATTCTTACAGAATAACTGTATGACCAGAGGATATCATTACACTGTCTCCAGTATAATATCCTACTGTAATACAAATATTGTTCCCAAAACCAAACAGGAAGAGGGGCAACTGTACATTGTGGTCACTTGGAGAAGAGTACTAAGAGAAGCGAAGAAGCTTGGCACTATACATAAAAGCCAACAAGCAGCACACTTATTAGCTCTCTCTTGCTATTGTACAGCAGAGAAAACAGCAATTCATGTGAATAAAAAGTAAAATGAAGACACTGAAATTACCATCAATGCCCTTCCTCAACCTTCAAAGTTATTTAGGAAATGAGTTACAAATACAGATTGGTAAATGGTTTGAAAAACAGGGTTAACTCCAGAAGAAAGGTTTAATTTCCATTTTTCACAGCTTAAATGCTTGTCTTCTTCAGTGTAATTTCTGAGAAGAGGAAATGGTTCAAAATTAAAAGTTTTGGAAGCTTTCCACTCCCTTTTACAAATGAGGGAACAAGGTCAGCTTTCACAGACAGCAGGTGGCCAAATTATTTCTTTATTTAAAGAGTTAATGCTGAAAGATAATTCTCCTTCAAGTTTATGCATATTCATGAATACCAAGGTTAGATTCTACACTGGTTTTACAGTCATGCGTCAGACTCACAGAGAAAAACCTACTTCCAGCTTGTATCGCCATTTACCTGTAAAATACATTTAGACACAAATTTGTTTAAGTTTTCTCTAGAAAAACCCTTTCTTACTACATGTCTACTTAAATTACCAGGGCAGTATTTAAGCTCAACAGAGAGCTCATCTCACTACTCAGAGTCCACAGAAAGGGGGGGAAGAAGCAGAAATCTAACTTTCACCTTGCAGCCACAAACATGGCAGTGCTACCTGGCCACTTTACTTCGGGGCCCACCAAGCCGCAGTTGCTGGTGCTTTGACATTCACAGTTACATCTGACTTTGCAGCCTATAAGGCAGCTGGCATTATTGGCAGCGTGGGAAGCAACTGCAAATATGCTCTGAAGTGCTGCAAAAGGGGACAGCCTCAGTAAGAGCCATGCAGATCACCGCAAACGATCCAAATCTGACCTACGCTGGAGGTCTAATTTTAGGATTACAAGCTTTGACAACATCTCTTTAATAACAACACATTCCTGCTTCTACGGCTTGGACAAGTGTCATCGACAGTACTACCTGCATTTTACGCAGCAGACCTCTGTCTATTTTTCACTAGTAATAGAGCAAGTACCAGGTGTGTAACGAATAACAGAATATTGCAGAAATACAAAACTGCGTTAAGGTCAAAGAATTATGCACTGAACCAGAAACTCTAAATGCAAATTAATCCAACACGGCAGTGAAAATACCTACCCAAACTCTCAAAAGGAATTTGTTCTCTGGAGATTATGTACTTGAATTAAAACACTTTCTCTTTTACTCTCACGAATAGAGTAGAAAAAAAAAATCACCTAATATGTGTCTTAAAAACGTAACAATCTGAAATAAATTCAGTTTACCAGGTATATTTGAGTAGCATTCTCAACTGAATTAAAGACAGTAAGAGACATCTTTCTCCTTCAGTATTTTCATTTTGGAATGGAGGAAGATATCTGATATTCTTGCCAGAGGATGTGTCTTAGAATCTATTACTAATTAGAAAAGTCCAAGCTTGTCACTTAGGTCGCTTACTGGGTGACAGGCACCTGCCAAAGGGAAGCCATTATATCTTCTTTCCCAACAGCTCAGACCCCTGACAGATCAGCTTGAACACAGGAGGAACTGTAAATAATACAACCTAAAAGCTTGCAAGACCACAAAATGTTAGCTACATTATTTAAGCCACAGTGTTTTCTTACACAATTGCAATTTTAAAAATTCAAAGCTGATAAGAACTACTATTTTCATATATATCTGTGCCCATGTATCAGACTTGATATTTTGGGAAGGTACCTGCTACTTACAATTAACCAATGATTTCATTAACTAAATTCAGTTTGTACTTTATTATTATGAAGCAGACGTCACCATATGCAGTTTCTCCTATCCACCTACACACCACAGACATGAAACCACATTAATAAATTCAGTAGGCCAAAGGCAAATGCTCGTCATGAAAAAAGATCGGGGGGGGGGGGGAAC
>VFFE01007149.1:2532237-2583943 GCA_008921705.1 Burhinus oedicnemus
CTAGCCGCCGGGCTGCCATGATGGGCAGTAACTGTTGCTGCCCACCCCACGGAGACAACAAAGGCCACCCCGGCCCCCCGCCGGGGCTGCCCCGGCCCCGCGGCCCTCAGCCACCGCCCCGGCCCCGCAGCCGGCCGGCGGGCCCGCTCCCTCCCCACGGGCAGCCCCCGGGGGGGCCCTTCCCGCGCCCACCCCGCACCCCGCTGCTGAGGGGAAAGGCGGGGGGTGGGGGGGGGAGGCTCTTCCGCCGCCGTCCATCTGTCCGTCCGTTCTCCCTCCCGCACCCAAGCACCCCACGGCTCCCGGACTGACCTGGCGCTGCGTGCGGGAGGAGCGGGGAAGGGGCTGCGGGAGGTGCAGAGGGGATGTCCCGGTGCCCGGCCGCCGCCGCCGCCTCTAGCTGGGTTTGACACCCACACGCACCATCCAACATGGCGGCGGCCGGGGGGGAGGCGGCAGAGGAGGCGGAACCGGCGGCCGCGCGCGCCCCCGAGGCGCGGCCCCGGCCCGGGCGCGGCGAGGCGAAGGGCGGGGGAGGAACGGCGGCCTCCGCCCGGGCAGGCGCTGCCGAGGCGGGCAGCGCGCCGTCCCCTCCCTCCTCACCCGCCGCCACCGGCGGCTTCTCCTCACAACCGGGCCCGCCACCCCCGCGGCCCTCCCGGCTCAGGAGGGTTAGGGGCAGGCGCCGGTGGGGAATAAGGCAGGATCCGCCGCCGGGCAAAACCCCGGCTCCTTTTCGGGCCCGTTGCCACAACTAAAGGAAGGAAAACGCTTGGGATGCCGAGGGAAGCCCCCTCCTCGCTCTCGTCTTCAAGGGAAAACCGCTGTCGGGGCAGGGGAGCCCCACTTCGCAGACGGGAGAGGGGATACCCCCCCCAAAAAAGCAGGGCCCCGGGTGGGCTAGCAGGCCCCCAACGCGGCAGCCATCGCCTCACGGCTGTGCGGTCACTGCACCATTCCCTCTCCCGCCGAAGACACCCATACAAAATAGCAGCATTTATGGATCGGGGGACAGTTTGGGATGGCGGGAGGGAGCCTTCTGGTCTCCACATTGGGTGATGTTCTAGAAGGGGACCTCGGTGGGGACACACGGGCATGAACTCGGCAGGAGGAGCCGGGCGGTCTGGGTGGGTTGCAGCACACGTCCTTCCCCTCTGGGGATAATGACTAAACCTGTGTCCGGGATGGCGGGTTGGAGGAGGTTCGTGGTCTCATTGTAGTTCTCCCGGAATATATTTTGTTCCCATCGTCAAACTGAGACAATTCAAGGAAATGGGACATCGCTGTTCAGGAGACGGCCAGGGTTGGCGCGGGTCAGGGGAGAAGCTGGCTCACAGGACTCTGCTCGCATTACAGCTGGCTCCGGGTAGGGCTACTGGTCATTTAAAACCCAAATTCCTGAGGAATCTTGCCTTACTGAAGCATAACAAAGGAAACTCGGAGCAAAATCCAGTTTGCGAGATACTGCTTTTCGAGTGGAAGGAAGGTCAGGCCGAGCCCTGCAAACTTACGGCCCAGCCCTTTTTCCCGTGGAGTCAGTAGCAAAGTTCCCGCTGACCTCAACGGGAGACGGATTGAGGTTGAAATACAGAAGAACGGGGACTGCAGTGAAACACCGAGTAAGCTGAATTAAAAGCAACTTGTTTAGAAATACTGCAAGTTCAAATGCTTTGAATACCATCTGGTAGGCGGGAAGAAAAGTCTTCTGCAGCTAGCTATGATGCTGGCTTAGCTGTTAACCTTGAGCTAGGAGAGCTAGGCAGAATTAAATTCTGGGTGAAAAAAAATAAAGGATCAGCACGCATCTGACGCTATCAGCAGGAGCTGAAAGAATACTTCCCTCTTTTCTTCTTTAGAGGAAAACAGCAATGATGGAAACCTAATGTTTCTGCGCACATTCATTAATCCTAATGATTAGGTGCTGACAGCTCTAAAGAACAAGAAGAAAGCTCTCGTGTGAAATAAAATGGGAAGAACAAGATTGTTCCTGCTGCCTTCTCTCCTGCCTGCTTGCTTTCCAGGTCTGGGCAGACAACTCCCCAAAGCAGGAGGCAGCTTCCCCTCCATTCCCAGCTCCATCCCAGGTGTCTCTGTCTACAGCATAAGTGTGTGAATCAACAAACCCAGCAAAGAGCTCCTGCAGCTGGCACGCCTGTATCAACAAAACTGTATTTTCTATCAACCAGATCGAACTACTTAGTGCAAGCAAAACAAGCCAGCCAAGTAAAATTACACTTTTTTTATTATTACACCCATGTTAATACCTTCCTGCAACACTGGCCAGGTACCCGATGAATACGGCTGCACCAGCACAGATTTGCCCAGGCTGCAAAGGGATGATCCCTTCTGGTGGTCCCCTGAGGACATCCACCATGAGAGGGGACTCACGGCAGTGGATCTATGGCCCTTGTTTCATATTAGCAAAAGGAGGTGACTGCTGTTTATGTTGCGATTTTAAACCCAGGAGCTAATGTAGAAAACTTTCCACCTTAGTGCTGCCCCATCCTTCTTTCAAGCAGGCTGTACCACACCTTGGATGTTGACCCAAGCTGCTCTATCAAATTGTTCCCAGCCCACAACATTTCAGCTGTGTTGGCAGAGCCAGAGTTCAAGGCCATTATTTGCAATATGAGTTCGGCATCGGAAGCCGATAGCCGTGGCACCTCCCCGGTAGCTGTGCCAGCAGCAGAGCAGTCCACGCAGAGAAGGCAGATGGCGGCAG
The DNA here is from genome assembly GCA_008921705.1 of Burhinus oedicnemus. Classification (NCBI taxonomy): domain Eukaryota; kingdom Metazoa; phylum Chordata; class Aves; order Charadriiformes; family Burhinidae; genus Burhinus; species Burhinus oedicnemus. Next base: position 2,534,960 of record VFFE01007149.1, read on the forward strand.
CAAATCCAGCGAGTGGGAGTAGAGGGGCTGTTGCATGGCAAGGAGCAGGAGGATAACAAGCAGTGCTGCAGTGCGATGCCGGGTATGCAGGAGACTCTCCCAGCAAAGACAAGGCAGGCACAGCCTCCCCCGGCTCTGCCCGGCCACGGCTGCCCTCCCAACTAACCTAGCAAAGAGCGGCTGCCAGGAAGCCACAGGAGGGCCTGTTCCACAGCCATAACGTGAATATCGCCCACACAGCGACTACTGCCATGTGGGGCTGAGCACACCACTAATTAGCTAATGAGTTTGTTCCAAATGTCTGGCCACAGTGTGAGTGACAACAGGAACAGCACTTGAAAAGCACCAAACAATGACAAGTACATTTGTCTCTTCTCACTGACCCCCAGCCCCGCATTAACAAATAGGTCACAAACAACAGTGCTTTACAGTGATTTAATCCTCCAGCCATATGTCGGCTGACCGAAAAAATACAGGAAAAAAAAGTTGCACGGAGAACACCAAAAGGCCCTGCAAAATTTCTAAGGAAAACTTGATAAATATATCCCTGCAGTTTGAAATTTGATTTCCTCACTCTATTGTTTCTCATTTCCTGAGAGCTGGCTTGGTGGATCACATTTTCTGCTTCTGTCTCCAGTGCTTGTAACCAAACAAGCCTGAATCTCATTATCCTGATGCATGGCTCTAGCTGTATGCAATCCGATCTCTAAATCACAGTAATTTTTGTTCCATTACCGATTTTCCTTCCCACTCCTAACCTATAGGTCTTCAAAGGAATCAATTAAAAAATAGAGACTAGCATCATCTAATGAAGGTACATTTAATGTTCAGCACTTAAGTCCATATTAAGTAGCCAAGTAAGAACCTGTCTTGTGTCTCAGGAGGTTGGGCACCCTCCACTCACACCAACTCCAGTGGGAGCTGGCATTTCTCATCCTCCCTGGGGAGCCACATGCTTCCACATGGGGTAAATAGGGACATAAGTCCTTTAGTGCCCAGTTTTGGAAATCTGCTAATTAAATTAGAATCTGGGCAAATGCAATCATTATTGTCCTTAGAGCCAATGAAGCAAGACGTTTCTCAACAAGCACAGGCCCTCTTCTGAATTTTCTGAGCCATCTGCATGTTGCTGACAGCGATACAGAATATATTCAGATTCATACAAAGTAATGTTCAGCCCAGGTTATTCCCTCCTGGATTCATGAATATTTCATTGAAATATGCAAAGTCTGAGTTACACTCTTATCTGCTTTGATTAGACACATGGATCCACAGGGTCTGCAGCCCTACCAATTTCTCTACAAGCCGAGGAGAACCAAAATTAAAAGTTGAGTTCCCACCGTATTTAGTTTGGTTTGGGTTATTTCTTTAAATGTCCTTTAACAAATGTAGTTGCAAGGAGCAAAATCAGAAAGATGATGAATGGGGGAGAGTACAGCCCGGTAAGCCTGTGCCTGGGTTCAGCTGGAATCGACCCAAGTTTAATCAGAATAGAGCACGCTTACGGCCAGCGTGAAGGTTTTAGTTTCATTTGTGATGCAGACAAACTTGTAGAACTGTTTCCAGTGCAAATGTTCATTTTGACAAGGTCAAAATTAATACACCTCTAATATGGGCTTTCAAAACAGACCTTTCCTGAACACGTTAGCAGATTCATGAAAAGAGGAGAGAGAATGCAACCCCAGCACATTGTCTTTCTCAAAATGAATATGCACTGACAGCGCAAGAGGCAGTGACGTTTGAAATGTGCTTAGTTCTAGTAATTACCAAGTGTTGTGTTTCTTTAGAAGTTAGAACCATTCTAACCTTCCCTCATTCCTTTCTCCTTACTGCTCTGTAGGTGCAGTTTCTCCCCGTGCCACATCGAGAAGCCAAGGCTACTGCATTGCTCACATTAAATCCCACTGAAGCCTTAGGGCGAAATTCCACAACAGTTTTAATTGACCTAAGTCAGGGTGTTGTGGCTCCTGCCCTTCCTCCGCCACCCCCAGCCACCCATTCCCATTCGCTCCCTACCACCAACACCAGTTTATACCATCTGTGGTGAAGACTAATCATTTTTGGGGTGGGGGGAGGATTACTTCTCAGCCAGTTTAGCTCCCTGAACCAGTTCAGTGGAAGGTCAGATGAGCACCCACAGCAGCAGAAAAGAGGGGACAGGACCACCGCAGAACCCCACTGACTGATGAGGAGGTATTTTTCTTGTTTAATAAGATACAGTCAGCACATTTGACCTAAAGAGCCTGGCTTTGCTGCCTGTTCCCAGGCTGGGAGCACTCACCTGTTGGGACTGTCTGCATAGTTTTAAGTGGCAAACTCAGGCCCAGCATATCTGTAGTGAAGACGGGTTCATTTAGTGTTACCGTCTGGTTCCCCAAAGCAAGTTGCCAAGTTGGAGCCTGTAAGCCCGTGCTGGAGGACAAGGATTCCCTTGCGGTTAGTACGGTTTGTACTATCCCTCTTGACTTCCTCATTGCCATGACAAGAGGACTTCCTGCCAGGAAGGAGCTGATGGACAACATCACCCATCACGGTTCCTCTTCATCATTCCTGCAGCCACCCAAAGAATGTCACCCAAAGAGTCAGGCCCTCCCTTTCGCCCCCAGGCCCATCCTCAGACCAATCAAGGCTTCATAATAACAGCCAAACCACAGGGTGACTAGTGTTGTTGCACAAGGATCTCACATGGCCAGGAATTATCCTCACTCCTCCCAGCTGTTTCTCACCTTAAGGGAAACCACCCTGGGGGGCTCACAATGAGGAAAGTATCAGCAGAGCAAGAGGAGCTGTGCTCCTGGTTCTGCAGCATCATCTGGAAGTTGGGTCTCCTCTCCTGGTGTGCTGGCACAGTGATTTAGGCTGGCTAGAGAAGGAGGCAAAAGACTTTGTACAGTAATAGAAGAGGGAGGGGAAAAGTGAAGCATGCCTAAAACCAAACAGCCAACCGGTGGTCACTGCTGTCAGAGGACATGGTACACTCAAGTACAAAGAGTTGCACATTTAAGCACAAAAATTCAGAGCCCGTGAGAAAAGCACCACCTTGCCCACAGGAGGTAAGCGCAGTGATTCATCTGCCACTTTCCTGGGGTGAATCAGGGGTACCAAGACTGAAATCAACATTATCACACCAGTGCGGTGCTCTTAAACATGGAGACTCTGGGCATCACCTGGCCAACAGGAGCTACCTTCATGTGTGCTCTGCTCCCAGAGCACCCGACAGGAAGCCATGCCTGGCAGCACAAGGCTGTCTGGAAAGCCACATCTGTTTATAACCCTGGGAACTAAGCTGTATAGCTACAATGTATGGCTACAACACTTTTTAGCTCAAAGAAATTCATAGTATTGCTCTCAGTCACAGTAGCAAGATGGGACCCCTGAAGCAGACCAAGTTCTGGAAGCCACAGGCATTCTGAGCTCTGTCTCTTTTAAACCAAGAGGTTGGTAGCACACTGCTGCCATGTCCCTGGATTACAGCTGGATGCCTGTCACCGATTATCACAGCTGAAAAGCTGGTAGTTTTTCCCCTTCACAGATGAAAACTGAGGGCTGTCTATTTGGTTTATGTTTGTACAGCACCCAGCCAGTCGCTTAATTGCTTGGCCCAATTTCTAGGTTTCCGATTCCCACTTCTGCAAGTGACTTCCTCCTTTCCCAGGCTCACAACTCCACTTGCAACTTTCATATCTGCATTCACAGTCACGACTCCAAGCTTGTTGCTGCAGCCCCATCACAAAGAGCATCTCACCCTTAACAGGGATTCCCAGGTGTTTTCATAACACAAAAAACCTAAAAGAGTGCAGAGCTGTAAATACGTGGTCCCTGGGTAATCAACAGGCACATTAAAAAATTCACCAGCTGGGCTGGAAGAGATTCATGACAGGCCATGAGGACTCCACAAAGCAAACAAACTGCACAGCACTGCAGGCAAGAACTTCTCAGGAACACGTTCAATTCTAACACTATCCAACCAAGCTGCTCCACAGATCAGTCTTTGCTGGACAGCTGCCCCGTGAGCTCCTCAAAACCAGAAGGCTTCCTCGGTTGAAGAAAAATGTCCATCTTCAACAACAGCAGGTTTCAGTAGCCATTCAAGCATCTTGGCTAGTCAAACAGGTTATAATTGGCTGTAATTAATACTCCTACGAGCTTCCACATTCTTATGGACTGAATGAGATGGAGAAATACAAGCTTGCTCCCTGACCTTACAAACATTAGAGGAAGTCAAAGGAACCTGTTCCCTTCTGATCTTTAGAGATCGAACATCTCTGTGATCAGAGAAGGCAAAAGGCAATCACCAGTGCTGCTGGGAACTGGCTGCGCACAGCCCGGTTTCTTCTGGGGCACAAACCACAGCGGCCTCAACCTCAATCAAAAAATAACTGCAAAGCAAGTTGCTACAGACAGTAGGTTTCCTCTGTCCCTCAAGAAGCCTCTTTTTACACTTGCATGTCACTTGGCCTGTTGGGGGAAGGTGGGAGGTGCAAACCATGGTAGAGCCACAATAGATTTTAGCAATACTGAAAGTGGCCTCTGGTGAGATGCGTAAACTGAATAACCCAATCAGTAAGGGTGAAAGCCAAGTAAGCCTAAACGGCCTGATGTATTGAAAACCCCACATCTGTCACCAGTGGGCCGGAAGAACAGTTTGTGACACCTGCACAGCCAGGCTTAAAAGTGTTTTACACTCAGCAGGATCTTAACCACTTGGAAAGGAACGGCTGTGCTGTACAGATGATTTCCTCTGCTGAAGCCACCAATCTGACCCTCAAAAGAAAAAAAAAATCAACAGATGCTTCCACGCAAACACCCCGTGCATCTTGCTGTATTATTCTGCTTGCAATCCTCCATCACAGGCATGTTGCAAGGAGCAGGTCTGCATCAGCTTTTCCAGCTTGCACTTGGTTATCAAGAGAAAGAAACATGAGACTCCAGTGTTTTCCCTCCAGGCATGGCAAAACCTCCCGTTTTGCTCTGAGATCAGAGCCTGGGGACAGTCAGGAAACTGGAGAAGCTGTCATTCATGAGTACCTCTTTCAAGATACATCTTACAGAGACAGCTCTGGTTCAGGAAGTGTCCAAGCCCCACACTGCTGGTTCCTAGGAGAACATAACAAGGAAATATGTATCTGCTTACCTCTTTCCAATACTTGTCCTCCAGCATTCAGCATGGACCACTCCTGGTGTTGGGATTCTGGACTGGACACCTTTGGTTTTAAGCAGGATGGATGCTCTTATCTTCCCACCCGCTGGCTCCCAGCTCTCCACTTCAAACCCACATGTATATCATCTCTGAGAGCAGAGGCCAAGTGCAGCACTTGCGTGCTGTTTCTCAGCTCTCCTGAACAGGCTGTCACGGGTTTCTCCTGGAAGCTCCATCTCTCTGTGCCTTTCCCTGGACTCTCCGTTAACTGGCATGTTTTACACCCTCGAGGCTAAAGCCTCTACTAAGCCTTCTAGGCAGGTGGCATGCTTTTTAAACTTTCAGCACCCAGGGGTGCTCAGAGCCCATCCTACACACATAGCTTTAAACATATGCTAAAATGGTTTACTGAACCAGTGTCTCTGCCCTGGGGAGCCAAGAACAGTACAGCTGCAAACCACTGGAGGCTGTATTGCTGATCCCAGCTGAGGAAGGAGCAAGCAGATATCAGGTTGGGCTGCAGACCTCGAGTTAATCCCCTGGTCTCCAAGAGGGAGAAGATGCAGGTGTCCAGGCTGGAGAGGGCCTGTAGCCATTTCCTGAGCTGTTCTGGGGGGTCTCCCAGGAGTGACTCCGGCCCTTTGTGCCCTGCGTGCTCAGTCCTGGCTGTCCCTGCTGCTCTGCAGGTTGCCTGAGCTCCTCCAGCCGTCTCAAAGTGCCTCCTCTTCCTCCACAGCGCTGCCAACAAGGGCAGCAACCAGCTCCACTGTCCCGCACACTGCCCTCCACTCTGCCTGGTCCACTTGGAGCTGGAGCTTGCCCAAGATCAAACTCTTGCCCTAATTGCTCATCTGAGCCCTTGCAAGGAGTCAGGTGCCCTGTGGTGCCTCCAACCTCATGCTCCCAGACAAGTCCAAAGAGGCTGAAATCCCAGTCCCTGCAGGTGGGAGGACCAACAGAACCATTCAGTGTGATGCACTGAGGAGCCCCCTCCCAAACACTCCCTCCAGCACAGCAGGACACCATCACATAACATTAATACAGCAAGACAACATGTGGAGATAACACACCATTACATCCTGCTGACACCTAAACGTTAGCTCCACGAGCCAGCGAGGTGCTCAGACATGCAAAGCCTGTAATGACCAAGACTGTCAGCCAGCCACAGCTCCCCAGCAAAACCCAAACCCGGTTCCTCTTTCAGCCTGAGAGAAGAGAGGGAAGGAAGGAAAGAGGGAAGGAAGACAACAAATCTGCATTTCAGATGCTTGCTGCCTGATGAGCTGAAAAGAACACTTTATGTGAGCAGACATATAACAGAGCATGTTACTAAATACTTTGCTAGGTATTGCAAGTGCATCTATATGTGTGCCCACCTACACGGGAAAGGTTTTTACGGCCTTTGCTAATGTTAGTGCTGTACATAACTCAACCCACGAGCCCTGCCGGAGCCACACTGCAGGGTGAGCCCAGCCACGCTGTTCCTTTGCCATCAACTTTACAGGGAGGTGGCCCAGGTCCCCAGTTTCCTGGGGATCTCATGAACTCTTCCATCGAAACAAATGCTGTCATTTCCAGCACTGCAGGAATGTTTCTAAAGAAAGCAGTGCCTTGACTTTCCATTTAAAAATGAAGAATTGCCTTATAGGAGTGCTGCATGTAGCAATTTGCTAAGAGAGGCAGAAAGCAAGAGCATGCATCTTGGAGCTATCCCCTAGGCAGTTTTCCTTGAAAACAGTCAGGCTAAATCCTGGTCTCACTTACACAGGCAGATATCTGGAGAGGCCTTAGCGAAATTACCCTGGATTTCCACAGCTGACGTGTCAGAAATCGCAATCCAACACAGCCCTAGGGAAGAATCCGTCAGTTTTATTGTGGCCTCCCAAAAATCTTCACTCACTCTTTCCTCTTGCCTTGAACAGGCAAAAGCACCACTCAGGAAAGCAGCACGAGAGTGCTGTGCCACCAAAGCAACGGCAGCAGCTTTATTTAGCTTGGTTTTCTAAAGAAGGGAAGCAGACGCAGTAGCACTGTGTGGGTAGGGACGGGCAAGGCCACGCTTACGAATTCCCTCTCATAACCTTTGAGGCTGTTTGCTCATTTCAGATCGAGCTGATGACAGGCTGGGTAGAGTTTTCACAGCTACTTCATTTCTAAACATTTCCTGAAGATGAGCAGCTGGGGAGGTTACACTAATGAGGAACAACTCAGCCCTATATCAGACTTCAGAGAATCTGCACAGACCTGCCACCCCAAGGCCCGGCTCTATAGTAAAAAAAGCTACACCGGACGCTATGGCAGCAGGAATAAGTCAGAGTGAAAGAAGAGCCAGGGGCTCTGGGAGCCCAGGGGGACTCTTGAGTGCATCTCCTCCTTCTCCGCAGGAACGGGCGGTGTGGAGCATCCGGGGAATCTGCAGCTGCACCTGCATCCGTCACCAGCCAGACACAGAGGGCTTCAGTGCTCCCTCTTCCCTCTGCTTCCTCCCTCTTGTCTTCCCCATCTCTCCCCTGAATAGGCAGTTTCAGGAGGAGCACAGTGCCCGGATTCTCTCGGGTTTTACAGCGCATCCGGCGCTCCATGTATTATCCCGGCGGGCCTCGCTCCAGCAGCCTGCCTGCCTCCTCCCCGCTGCCCGGCACATCGCCAGCCTGGCTGGGATGCAGCAACACGCACATCCTCAGCCCAAGGAAGCGGCAGGCGAGCGAGCCTCCTCCCTCCAGCCACTGGCCCTCCACCCCCAGGCTGTCCCTGCAGCTGACTCACGCCATCTGCCCTGGCACTGACCGAAAACCTGCCACACAGGGCTCCTCTTCTGCACACCCGCCCCGCTCTGCGCCATGAGCTCAGCCAAAGGGAGCCAAACGCACCGTGGCCGAGTCCCAAGTCACCGGTGGTCCCCCACATCCCTGTCTGAGAAGTGTCCCCCAGGCGTGTCCCCCAGTCATGTCCCCTAGAGCAGCTCAGCAGTGACAAGGCACCTGCCCCAATCAGCCCCCCACTCCTCCATCCAGCTACACCAGGGCCAAGCTGGCCAAAGGAGCAGGGTGGGTACGGTGCCGAAGGAGGAACCACAGATGCTCTTGCCACACTTACAGAGGAAGGCATGACGTGAGCTCTGGCTTAATTGGTTATTAATAACTTCTTTGTTAACAAGCCAGCCCTAAGGAGGAACCAAAATTCAACTGCTTCTCTGGTGGAGAGCTCAGCCACCCCTCCGCAAGCGATCATTCACAATTTCTCCCTACCTCATTTTTATTCTCAGAAATCGCAGACCTCCCCAGTGAGTCACAGCGGTGACAGCATGGGCCCCTCACCTACGCACATGTCGCAAGGCTTCTTGGTTTTTTTTTTTCTTTTTAAATCCTAGAAAAATAACAGATGCCATTGTTGAGGGGGAGCTTCTCAAAATCTGTTCAAGCACCAGGCTGTGTCTAGATGTGACCAAACTCACAGTTCCCCTAAAACAAGCTCTTTGGAAGCCGCAGAACTCCCCTGCCCATGGGTCGTTACTTCTGCCACCCCGTGCTGCCTGCTCAGGCTGAGGAGCCTTCCTCCATGGCAGACACTGACAGCAAATAGCCTCCACACCCAAAGCCCACATCTCCCTGCCCAATTTCTTCAGAGCTTCCAGTTAAAGGGACCCTTCTGATTTCTCTCCCATGCAAATTAAAGCAGTGATGTGACCCTCTCCGCCTCTGTGCTATGCTCACAGCATACAGCATGGTGGGTTTCCAGCCCTGACTGTCTGGGGGAGGCTCCTGAGGACCCACAAGAGATGGCAGAGAAATCACCACTCCCATAAATGCTGCAGCACCAGTCTACCCAGATAGTGTTGGTATGGGGACCTCACCTGCCCCATAACCCATGTAGGCAGCCCAACACCAAGGAGGAAGATTAGAGGCCAGATGCCACAGCAGTTTCTCACCCCAAAAGCCTCCATCAGACATTTCCGGAGCAGCACTCAGCAGAAAACATTACTTACACAGCATAAAGCAGAGCCTGGGTTGACTTGGTTGAGCACACCCAGCAGGTCTCAGAGCTACCCCAAGACACGTCAGTAACCACATTAAGGTCCCACAGCAGAGCCTAAGGACCAGTGTACCACAGCCACGGAGAACACAACAAGATTTACTTCCAGCCTGGCACCGAGTACATGATCCAGATAGAGCTACATGGCTCAGTCCTCTCCAGGTCACACATGGGGAAGACACAGGCAGCAGGAGAACAACTTACAGACAGCCCACCTCCTGCTCTTGAGGTGTCCCAGGCTGCCAAGGGGAACCATCCCAGGAAACAGCAGGATCTCAGAAGCATCACCAAGACACAACCACAACAGAAAGCACCCCCTCCTCATCAGCCCAAACCTAGCTAGCAGCCCCCATTTCCTTTTATAGGGCCCAGGGAGCTGAATAGCCTTCAGCTGTTGCTGGCACTGATGATTAACGCATTAACAGCTAACATCTCTGTAAACGATCCTCATCTCCATCACAACCTTGTTCCTGAACCAAAACAGAGGCAGCACCTGTCCCCAGAGCCAGAACCAGCACTGCTCACATCCATCAGCCCAAAACTGAGCCCTGGGGGCTCCACGGGAAGCGTTCAGTGTTGGTGCCCCTAATGCTGCTGCTCCTTGTGTCTGGGCTCTATCTCCTCACCAAAATGGTGTTTGGCCCTTTCCCAGGAGGCTGGTCCCAGCTGCCATCCAAGACTGCACACCCCTTGAGGAGGCTCTCTGGGATGACCTGCCTTCTCAGTGACCTGTTCCTGCAGGCTTGGGATTGAATTCCATACCTGAGACTTCAAGATTTCTTGTCCTTTTCCAGATCCATCATCAGGCCCAAGTGAAGTCCCACCACCAGCCTCCTGCCCTCAGGCTTCCCCCACAGGAGCTGAGGAGGACAGTCCCGCTTCCCATCCCACCTACACCATGGGCAAGCGGGACCCACTCTGATTTGCTAGCCTAGAAACCCTAATACCAGCCACAATCACCCAAGATGACCACGAGGAGATGCAGCTCCATGGCTGGAGGCCACTGGTGCCTCAAGGGGCCTCTCGTGGCCGTGTTGGACTGGGTGTGGCCAAGTGGCTCCGGGTCTGCTGGCTGCCCCTCCTGTAAATGTTTTCCTATGGGGCCTGCGGGACAATGAGAGGTTCAGAGGGGTCTCATCCTTCCACCGCTGGCCATGCTCTGTACTCAGTTACACCGGGGTGTAAACAGTGACGTGAGCTCCTCGACGTGGGCTGGGCTGTACTGAGAAGTACGGTTACGCACAAGGACAAGTCTGATGCTCAGGAGTTACCAACGTGGCCTTTGCTACAGGGGGAAAGTGCTGACTCTGAAACCCTGTTTACAGGTACTGACGTGGCATTTTCTAGCCCAGGATGTTGTTTCCTCTCCATGTGGGGCCTCAGCGGGCCACCCACTTCCTTGATAGACAGAAGATCTCCATCACATCCCATGCTCTGGGCATGGGTCGGTACCGGTCCCCAAGCACACAAGCAGCTATGGGTGACACGACACCTCTGCGTGGTGCATACATCAGCAGCGCCGGCTGCTGATCCGTGTGTCTGGCTTTAGCCACATGCAGCACCCCAGGCGTGAGTCTAAAGCTGGGCTGAATCCCCGCAGCCACCCCCAGGCCAGCCCCACTGCTGGGGTGCATCGCCCCATCCCCTCGCTCTCCATGCCCCAGCACTGCTGGCACCCTGGGGGAGTAGCCAGTTCCCAACCAGCAGCCCGGGGCCAGCATTCCCACCCTGGCCCTGCTCCCTGTGCTGGCGTAGGGCATTTATTCTGGTCTCCAGGGGCTTGCTGGGGGGCAGGTGGTGGCCGGTGTGCTGGATCACCTGTTCCCCTCCCTTCTTCACCTGATCTTCCCTCCCTCTTCCCCTCCATCACCTCATCTTTCCGGCTCCATCCCCAGCCAAACGCAGACCTGGCAGCGCTGAGTCGGCAGCACCGGGGCTGCCTTCCTGATGAGGCACGAGGAGTTGCCCCAGGCCTGGTGCACAGGCTGTGTTCGTGGGGGTGAGGAGAGCGTGGTGGCCACCACAGCCAGCCTGCCGTACACTTTGCACAGCCGCTTGGGCTCGACGGGCAGCTCTTTGCTGCCGGGGACAGGCGGAGCTGGAGGGGAACGGATTGCAAGGTTTCTTCTCAGGAAAACTACCCGTAGTGTCACACCAGCCCCCTTTCTCTGCGGCTCGCTCCGGGCGGTGTCATGCCGTGGGTTTCCTTTTGCAGCGGTGCAAGGGGAAGCATGGCGTATGTTGGGCTGTGCCGCATTGCCGACATCCGGGCACAGCGTTGTGTGAAGGGGCAGAATCTGTCCCTCTGCCAGCTCACTGCCAGGAGCAAAGCCCCCGTACACACCGGGGTCTGCGGTGTGAGCCAGCTCGCGTTGTCCAGCCCTGCCACCATCCAGGCCCAGCTTACAGCCCCTCCATGGGAGGCAAAGCCAGGCTTGAGACACTCCCTCCTCTCCCATCCTTCCCAAACAGCACCAGGAGCCACAGCACAGCAAGGAGCTGCGGAAGGCACCAGCCGGAGAAGAGCTGGGGAGCCTGGGATCACTTCCTTAACAAAGCTCCCCGGGCCCACAGCAGAAGGGGAAGAGGCTCCCCTCCCTCCTCTTCCTCCCTCCTGCGTGGGGATTTTGCAGCCAGGTAAACACAGGATGTTGATGAAACGGGCTCGGCAGATTGGGCAACCCGGGAGGTGGCAGGAGCTCCAGGCAGCTCCCAGCATCCGACACGCAGCGCAGGGGTGGCCGTGTGGAAAGGAGGGGTGATGTCGGAGCCGGCTGCACCCTCCTCTGCCTGTCCCCAGGGTCACGAAATTCCCCTGTGTGGAGGAAGAGGCAGTGTGGGGCTGGTGGGCAAACCCAGGGCAGGGTGGGCTCCCTCCCACCCACTGCTGTGCACCCCGGGATGAGCCACTGCCCCTTGGGATCTCCTTGCAAGCCACGCTGATGCTCACAGTGTGCAGCACCGAGCACCATGCTCCGGGCTGCAGGCTTTGACACCCAACCGACAGCAACCACGTGGCACCTCCTGGGTCCCTCTGAACACTGGGGACACACAGGGCACAGCGATGGGGCTACAGACCCCCCAGGATCCCACCCTGCCGGGCTTCGGCTCCGCACCCGCCACTCACGGCTGGCACTGCAGGGACAGGCTCTTCCCTGCTCTGGTACAGCGTGTGCTGTACAAAATATGGCTACTTGACAAGGCACAAGAGGGAAGATGGGGAAAAAAAAGCCAACCAACCTTGTTTTGATGTTTCTTGGATGTCTCAGGCCGGCGGTTAGTCAGCCGTTGGCTCCCAGACTGAGCCTTGCAGGGCTCTGCAGCGCAGCCTCATGGCTGGCAACCGGGTATCATGGGGGTACCAGGCTTCTTCTGAGGGCTCTGGTGAGCATGGGATGGGGCAGATTTGGGGCCGCTCATGAGCAGGCAGAAAGGTTTCCCCAGGAAACAAAGCAGCTGGAGGACAGGAGGTGACGGGCATCTCCAGTTTTGCAGTACCAGGATGCTGGAAGGTGGCCCCTTCGAGGAGTTTCTTGGAGGCAGCATGAGGCTGCACGGGTACCAGCCCCCTCCTGGGATGGCACCCCATCCTGCTCCGTGGCAGTGAGTCGGGATGGGGCACCCAGAAACTGGCTGAACGCTGGAGCGTTGGGCTCCCAACCCAGAAATGGGGCTGCAGACTGCTCTGGCATCCCGCCCAGCTTGCTCTTCGAGTGCGGGTGCTGCTGTCACCTCTGCACTGACCACGTACACTCAGCCAGCAGCCAGGGACAACGAGCCACGAGTGGGCCATGAGCGAGCAACTAGCGAGCAGAAGGGACCCAGCCCCTGGGCAGGGACGGTCGCTGGGGCAGCAGGAAGGAGCCAGGCAAGGGAAGGGGGGATGAGGAGCGGGATGTGGTGCTGGAGGTGGCCAGACAGGGATGCCAAAGGGTCTGCCAGCTTCCTTACAGCATGAGAGAAGGGGAATGTGGCACTGTCCCCAGTGTCCCCCGTGTCCCCCTGGATACTGCTGCCATCTGCTGGCAGGACCCAGTCCTGCTCCGATCCTGAGTGGCCACTGTGCCAAGGCCTGGGGACCCCTCTGTGACCCCGCTGTCCTGCGCCCCACTCCCTAGCACACAGGGCTGCATGGCACCATGCATGGCTCCGGGCCAGACACCCCAAGGTGCCCCCCAAGCCTCCCTGCTGCGAGCCCAAGGAAGCTGGGCCCCAAAACTGCTCACGGTGTCCATCCAAGGCATGGCAGGTCATCACCCCGTGCTAACCTGCTCCCTGGGCTGCGGATTTCTCCCGTGCCGATCCCCTCCCAGTGCTGAGACACCTCCACACCCAGCTGACCCCCCACCACTGCCTTATTTTGTGCCCGTCGGAAGCAGGCCCCCTGCTTAGCATCGTCCAATTTGTGCTGGTGGACGCTGGTGGATCAGGCCCTCGGCCGGCAGCAGAGTTAGAGCAGCAGGTTTCTCCAGGGACCGTCCAGCTCCGCTTCTCGCCGAGGCTGCTGAGCGGCAGAGGAAGGTCACCCCGAGATAGCCATCTTCCCGCTGTAGTTCCGTCCCCTGGGTCTCGCCGGGCTGCGGAGATTCGCTGAGTCCTGTCCTCCTCGTGACAGGCGTGCACATACCGAGCCTATTCCCACGGCCTCCCCTGCCCTCCCCGGCATTCCCAGCATTTCCGCTTCCCCTGGGACCAGCAGGTCCCAGGGCTGTGCTGGGCATAACTGTTGTGGACTGGGGCCTCGCTGGGTGGGGGGACACCGAGGGACACCCTGCACATCCCTCTCTACTTCCCGTGGGCACCGAGACCCTGAAAATGGCCTCGGTGGGGTGTTACATGGTGTTTGCTTTTCAGATGCAGTTGGGAAGTGGGGTTAAGGTTTGGAGGGGGCAAATTGCCGAGCCGGTGTCCCCACAGAGGCCCTGTGAGCACCACGGCTCATCCCTTCCTGGGGCAGATGGCAGTGGCGTCCTGCACCTCGCTGGAAAATGCCCAAGTCCACGGGCAGGGATTGAGCTGCAGCTGTCCCCGGTTTAGTTCCTCACAGCAAAGCAAAACCAGAATCCGGCCGATTTTCTGTGCGCTTCATACCCCAGCCCACACACACGATGGGAGGGTTGCACAGCATCGGGGACCTTCCCATTGGGAACGATGCCCTGCGTGTGAGCTCTGCAGACTTAGTGCCCGACGCCCACGAGACCTGCAGGAAGTTGTTTTAGTCTAAAAGGGATATTTTTTTTTTTTCCCCTAGCCCTGAAAAAGAAAACTGAAAAAGTCAACCCCCAAAAGGCTACAACCCAAAAAGCAGGTAACAACTATGCTGAAACCTCACTGTTGGGAGCTGGGACCTGGCAAGTGGTTTTTAGTCTGACTTCCAAAGAAACCAGGTGTGCGCATCCACCCCACCTCCCTGCGCTTCTGCCCGGCCAACCCTCCGTGATTTTTTTTGCCGAAACAACCATTCCCACCAACCCACCTTTCGAAGGCTGTGATGGCAGCTCAGCCCTTACAAGACATCAGAGACTCCCCCATCAGCATGTCTGACCTGCTGGCCGTGCTCTTCAGACGTGCTTCACCCACATCCTCAACCTGTGCGTCTGGCCTATTGCCATCCTGCTTCCTTCCAAAACCCCGCAGCCGCTCGACACCACTGCCCACAGCCTACCGCAGAGGTGATGTCGAATCGTGCCACCAGCCGATGCACCCAGGTCCTTCTGCAGATGGGGTCCCTGGCATCCAGGTGGGCTGGCACAGCTCCCCCCCTCCAGGCTCCCAGCACATCTGGGCAGCTGTGCCCGCCGGCAGCGTCCCGCGTGGTGCTCATCGTTGCGCACCGGCAGCGCGCTGACATCAGCGCGGCTTCCTGCCCGCCGGCACCGCTGCGCCGTGCGCTCGCCTCGTACCCCCACAGCCCCACGCCGTGGGGCGGCGAGCCCCAGGCAGCCCCGCGCCCCTGGCACAGCGAGCCCCCAGGACCCCTCACCACCAGCGCCCAGTGACAACCAGCGCCATGGAGTCGGTGGCTCTGTACAGCTTCCAGGCGACAGAGAAGGATGAGCTGCCCTTTCAGAAGGGGGACACCCTGAAGGTACGGAGGGCAGGGGGGTCACCAGCCGTGGGGGGGGGTTGGGTGTTGCTGCTTTGGGGGGCAGAGTCAGCACATGGCATGGGGCGACACCATTGCTTTCATTGCACCCGGTTTTGTTGCCTCTTTGGGGCTTTCTGTGGGGGAGAAGGAGCCGTCCTTGGGGTTTTCGGGATGCGGAGCAGCATCCCCAGCAGCGGTCGGTACCACTTGTCTGTGCCACCAGCCACATCTCCAGAGAGGTCCCAGCTGGCATGAGACACATGGTCTCCCTGGCCATCAGTGCCACCAGCTGTGGCAACCCCCCAGGGCTGGAACACATTTTCCCTGTCCCACGGAGGCATTGGGGGCCGCAGGGCCCTGGCAGCAGGGAGCATGTGCCCAAATCCCCACCCAGGCGCTGGCATCGGGACGGGCTCTCAGATGCCACCCTGGCATCCCAAAAAGCTTCAGGGGGGCTCAAAACGTCCCCAGGGGACTGCCGCCCTGCAATGTGGGCGAGGGCACCCTGCCACGCTGCCTGGCCACTCGCCCGTCTCTGTGGGGCTGATGCTGAGATGCCAACAGCTCCTCCCGGACCCTCAGCACCCAGCAGCCCCCAGTGGGTGCAGCCATCCCCGGGAAGGGCGAAGGCATGGCCTGGCTGTAACCCAGCGCCCCAAACCCACCGTGCCTGTCCCTGCCTCCCTGACGTGTTTTCCCCGCAGCCCCGGCGTCGTGCTCCGGGGTTTCGGATCCTGTTTGCACAGCTGTGCCGGCCCCCGGGCCCCTGCGTGGGAGGCTGGAAAATGGTGTCACACGGAAGCTGGTGTCAGCACCCCTGCTCACACCGGAGCGCTTCCTCCCACAGAGCACCCAGATGCCACCACCCCAGGGGGATGCAGGGGTCTGGCTGCCACCCCGGCTCCTCCAGGGACAGTTTTTACCCTCTTCCCTGGCTGGGGGTTTGGGGCAATTCCAAGCACCCCCCAGCTGCCAGCACCTGCGGTGAACCAGACTGACCGTGAGCTGAGGAGGGCTGGGGGGAGCAGCCAGCTCCGTACAGTTGTCCCCAGACACCCCCGAACCATGTCACCTTTGTCAGAGCCCCCTTTTCCCCAGGTTTTGGTGGGGGACATAGGGTCTGGGGCAGCGGTGGGGGTCCCACTCGACCCCTCTCCCAGGGGGACGGCAGCCAGGCTGACGGCTCCCTGCTCCTCTCCCACCTTAGATCCTCAACATGGAAGATGACCAGAACTGGTACAAGGCTGAGCTGTATGGCTGCGAGGGCTTCGTCCCCAAAAATTACATCAAGGTCAAGCCACATCCGTAAGTACCGTCTCACCGCACAGCGAAGCGGGGTTCAAAGCCCTGCTCTGGTAGCACCCATCAGCACCAGGACATCCTCTCCCACTACCCAGGCAGCAATCCCAATGGCGCATCCGGATGCTCAAAGGTCTGCCACGAGCCAGGGTAGTCCCACCCATGGGGAAACTGAGTCACAGAGCGATGGGGCAGCAATGGAGTCTGCCTGCTGGGTCAGTCTGCCATTCCCACCATAGCCAGAGGGGACGGGAGGCAGCAGCATGCCCATGTACCCCCGACACACAGAAATTCATCCCTCACACTGGGCTGCCCGCTAAATAAATGATAATTGGGGAACAACAAAGCGTTATGGGATTACAACTGCATTAGACACAATCCTATTACTATGTTATTAAAGCCCAGCATAATCCATCCCTGTTTTAACCTGTGTTTTATGTATCATTATCCCCTGGTAAATCACATTTAAATGCCATAGCAAAACCTGCTTGGGGCTGCGGCTGGGGAGCAGGAACGCGTGGGCTCAGGGCAGCCCGGGGCAGATCCCGTTGCCTTTCCAGCTTTGGTTAACAAGCCGGGATGGGAGAGACGCAGCCTCTTCCATGCAGCACCTGGAGGCCTGGCACTGGGAGATGGTCTGTGCTGAAGTCCGTGGCTGATCATTCATGGGGCAATTTTAACAGGTAGCAGAGGGTCTCCGTGGCCTGGAGATCCCAAATCCAAGGACGTAGCCTTGGCCGAGACGGGAGATGGGGACTCTGCTCCTCCACCTCATTTCAGCAGCTGCCGGCAGTGCAGGCAGGAAGGGTTTCATCTTGGCACAGAGGGTTTTCTGCTCTGCAACCCCCTCCCCATAGCACCTGGCAGGGCTGTTGCCACAGGGAGCCATTGGACACGGGGGTGAGCGGGGGGACGGGCAGCAAAGTGGGGAATGAGGCATGTGACGCGACGAGATGGGTGACAGGATGCGGTCGTGGCTGTCAGTGATGCTGCACGAACCCTGCGTGAAAGAGGCAGCACATGGGGACACGTCTGCGCCCGCAGCACCCTGTGGTCCCTCCCTCCGAAAAAGCACTGTGATAAATCCGGGGGGTGGGGGGGAGGCAGGGGAAGGAAGAGAGAAACCACTGGGGGGGGAGTCCCCAGCCCTGTGGGGAGCCCAGAGAGGACCCTGCTCCTGCCAGCATCGGAGCTCTTGGTGCCTCCATCCTGTGGGGTGGGGATGTGGTACTGGGGTGTCCCCGGGTGTCGAGGGGTGCCTGTGTGGCTGAGCCCGGTGCCCCTCGCAGGTGGTACGCGGGCAGGATCTCCCGACACCTGGCAGAGGAGCGACTCCTCAAGCACAAGCACCTGGGAGCTTTCCTGATCCGTGACAGCGAGAGCTCCCCGGGGGAGTTCTCCATCTCTGTCAAGTAAGTGGTTGTGGGATGCAGACGGACACCCAGCAGGATGGGCAGAGGTCCCGCACAGCCCCCGGCTCTAGGGACTGAGGGCATCAGGCCACCCTCCCTGCGGCAGTGCTGGGGAAGGGACGAGCACCCTGCCCTGCCCAGGACACCTCGAAGGGGCTGGGGGCTGCGGAGCTGTAGACCCACTGCATCCAGCCTTCCTCTCCTTCCTCCCCTCTGCAGCCTCTTGCTCTGCCATGGTCACCGCTGCTTCCTGCCCCCTGCCTGCACCGCTGGGCTGCATCGCTGCCTTGCCCGGGGTCCCTCGCTGGGGTGCCCCTAAATACGGCCATGTGGGTAACGACAGGGCTGGGGCCAAGCTTTAAGCACAGCCCAGGGGATGTGGCCTGGAGGAACAAGTTGCCCCAAGCACCCTCAGGGATGAAGGGCCGCAGCATCCCAGTGCTGCGGGGCCGATGATTTTGGCATGCAGCCCTGTGTGAAGGCAGCGTGCCAACGGGCAGAGCCTGCCCCCCGGGCCCCTCGCCCCATCGCTGCCCCTTCCCTGCCCAGGGCCAGGGTAGCAGGAGCCAGCCCCAGGCCAGCCAGGCACTTTCTCACGCTGCTGAGTTCTAATTAAGCGTTTAAGGAGGTTCTTGCCCATAATGAAAGGGAGCTGTGTTCTGCCATGCGTCACCAGCGTGGCCGGGTCCCTGCCTCTGCCCAGGGGCCTGGCAGCAGCAGGTCCCTGCAGCAGCCCCATGCCAGCCCCGCGGTGTAGGCACCCCAACATACCACCCCCGGGTACACACCGAGGGGGTGCCAGCATGCCGGGTTGGCGAGGGAAACCCCGGCCTGCCCCATCCTCCTGCAGCTTGAGGGTTCCCGGGGGCACAGGGGATTTGGGAGCCCGAGCCCAGCCTTTGCAGTCTCCTCCCAGTACATGCTGAGCTGAGAGCTGCAGCTTTCGCCACACTTCCCTCATATGTGGCCTCTCTTTGCTCTACGGACAAAGCCACCTGCCCTGCATGTGGCCGGCACGCTGCCAGCCCCAAGCCCACGGGCATCCCGCTGTGCCGGGGCCAGGCACCAAGCTTCAGCTGCATGTGGGATGAGCTGTGGCAGGTCTCAACTGTGGGTCTGCGTATGCCAGGAACCCTCGCCCACCGCCTCGCCAGCGGGGTCAGGAGCGACCCCGGTGCCACCATCACCCCTGGCCATGGTAGGATGGGTGTAGTGGGACCCATGGGTTCAGCAGCACCCTGCACAGCCTGACCAGCCAGTGAGCAGCCCCTGGGCTTTGCCCACAATGCTGGAAGGGGTTCTGGGTGCTGCCAGCATCCTGGGGCCAGGGTAACATCCATTCTTCTCCCACAGCTACGGGCAGCACGTCCAGCACTTCAAGGTGCTCAGGGAGAGGAATGGCAAATATTTCCTCTGGGAGGAAAAGTTCAACTCCCTCAATGAGCTGGTGGATTTCTACAGGACAACCACCATCGCCAAAAAGCAGCAGATCTTCCTCCGGGACGAGGACCAGACCGAGGAGGTACTGTCAGGGGATGGGGCCATGGGGACTTGCAGGGCTGGGGCGTGAGGTGACAGCAGGGCCAGCAGCAGGGACAGGTTGGGGAGCCCATGTCTGACCCCCATCGCTTCCCTGGTAGCAGGGCTGCCACCACCCTGCTATGGTCCATGGGGAAACTGGGGCACGGGATGGGCCTGTGGGTCAGCAGCACTGCCATGGTCTCACTTCACCCCAGACTGTGCTCATGAGGAGGTGTCACGGGGTTGTGGCTCCCCTGGGGACGGGGATTTCCTCCTGCCTGAACTTTTCCCGCTCCTCCCTGCCGGCCACGGGACGCTGGCAATGGCCAAGAAACAGCAGAGACAGACAAAACCAAGGAAAGCAAACGGCCCAGCTCTGAGCGGAGACGGGGTCCAGACCCCCCTGGCACAGGCTCCCCCACCGCCCGCAGGCAAAGCATCCCAGGGGGCTGGTCCCTGACTCTTGTGTGAGTTCCCTCGAGGCTCAGCACCCCCCCCCGCCCCACAGAGGGGGACAGGGACATCCCGGGAGCCCCACGCTCAGGCTCGACTTGAGGTGTGTCAAGCAGGAGAGGGTGCAACAGCCCGAGACAGGCAGTGCTGCGAGGAAGCCGTCAGCGTGGAGAAAAGCTACTGGCACAGCTCGGCAGGGCAGGGCACGGCAGCTTGCCCCAGGCCCACACCACCATCCCTCGGGTCAGGGATGATGCCCGGGACAGGTGGCAGAGCCCCACCAGCTTGGGACAGGGTGCAGCCAGCTCCGGGTGAGCTCCAGCAAAGCCAAGCCCTGGGGTGGCGATTGTGTTGGTGGTGAAACTGGGCCCTGTGAGCTGGGCTGGGGGTGGCTCCAGCATCCGGAAGGGCCCAGGGAAGGACCCAGGAAGGAGAGGGGTGCCAGCTGCCTCTGAGATGTAGGGATCCCCTGGGCAACCATCTCAGCTCTCCCAGGCAGCAGGAACAGGGACCCCTGTGCCCTGGGGTGCTCCCCTGCACCCCAGGCTCTGCCATCCACCCAAGGCTGTCCCCAGTACTCTGGCTCTTCTGATAGCAGGATTTCCCTAACTCCCATTTCTCATCCTCGTAGCGGGCACCCCAGGTACCCCCACACCCTCTATGCCCTGGACCCCCAGGGTGGTCCTCGCCATGCGGTGACATGGCATCGCTGTCAAGTTGGGGACCCAGGCAATGCAACCCAGTGCAGAGGGGCTGGCAAACAGGGGCACCTCTCTCCCTGCCAATCCCTGCCCTCGACTTCCCTCCAGGTGAGGAGACCCAAATTCGTGCAAGCCCAGTTTGACTTCTCAGCCCATGATGGCTCCCAGCTGCCCTTCCTCCGTGGAGACATCATCGAGGTCCTGGACTGCCCCGACCCCAACTGGTGGCAGGGGAAGATCTACGGGCGAGTCGGCCTCTTCCCCCGCAACTACGTCCACCCCCTCCGCAAGTGAGCTGCCGCTGGTGCAGCGGGTGAGCGGGGAGGACCGTGACACCCCCGCTGTCCCCCACTCACCAGAGCTGCTTTGTGCCTGCACGCGGACTGCACATCCCTTCGTCCCTACGGATGGTGCCCGTCCCCATGCTGGGCTGCCGACGCATGAGGTCCCGGTGCCATGTGTGCTGTGCTGGAGGTAGAGGCCAGGCTGGTGGTGATCCCCATCCAGGGGCTGCCCGGCTCCAGCACCCTGAAACATCAGCCATGGTTCTTCCTGCTCCCCAACCCAGGACACCTCCACCGCCCCCAGCCCAGGCATCGCCTCTCGCTGCGGGCTGGCAGCCATGCTCCCCGGGCAAGGAACACAGAGCACTGAACCAGGGCCATAAAAACTTTTGCAGAGCCACAACCCGGTGGGGTGGCAGCAACAGAGCAGAAGAGCACGTGTGCCCCGAACCTTTGCTCCTCTCCAGACCCATAAGCGAAGCCCCGGCTCCAAGGAGGGCTGCAGGCGGCCGGGATACAGCCGGGTAATGCCACGGCGAGGTGCCGGGGCTCGAGGTGCTGGGGAAGGCTGGTCCAGGGGAATTCTGTCCTGCAGGTGCTGTTCATAGCTGCAAATTGTGGCTTGTTTTTTAATTATTTTTTTTATTTAGAGCTAGTAAAATGTGTTTGGGTGACACCCTTGAGTGTGGCTGCTCCTTTTCCATCACCACCACAGTGGTCCCATGACCGTGTTCGCGCACGTGCTGCTTCACTGTGGTTTTTCTTCCCCTGCAGCCCCCACTTGCCCACCCCAATACCTCTCCCCAGACCTCTCCCAGGGACTCTCTGCCCCCACAAAGGCCCCCCCACCTCGCAGCCCCTGGATGAACTCAGGGTCTAAGGTGCTGAGAACACCCATCTCATTGCACCAGTGGATTTAAACACCCCATGTCCCAAACGCGACAAATAAAAACTATCACCCGAATCCCCATTTCTGCCCACCCCCCCAGCACCTTTCCCCCTCACCCAGGGGCTGGCAGGCCACTAGGCAAAATAGGCATAGCAGAAAATATTGATGCACATCAGGACAATGGCATTGATGCCGCAGACACGGGCCCAGAATGGGGGCTCCGTGGCATCCTTGAGGGCTGTGGACAGGGATCCCTCGACCTTTGCTGGTTGCTGGGTGCCCGGGCCGGCTGAGCAGGAACCTGGCACAGAAAGATGGTGAGCGTGGGAACAGGTGCCATGGGGGGTGGCCACCTCCTGGAGGATGGCATGGCCTTGGGGAAACTGAGGCACGGGGCATCGATGCCATCCTGCTGCCTGTTACAGGCAGGGACTGGAGGGCACTGAAGATGCCTTCCCTACCAGACACCCCCAAGGACAAACTCACCATCTAGGTGTCCCTGGGATGGGGGGTCCACAGAGGGCTGAGGGAGCTCCTGTGAGAGTGTCCACCAGGTGAGATCCTTTAGCTGGAAATGAGGGTGAGATTTGGTGAGAAAACAGTCCTGGGCTGGCCCCCCCCCATGGGGACACCCCTGGCCGACCTCAGGGTGTGCCTGAGTGACACCGATGTCTCTGGCCAAGGAGGTCTGGTGGGTGGACGCAGCCATGGGGGCTGGGGTGAGGGGTCCCAGGTGCCCTGCTCACCCGGGTCGGAGGCGGCGGGGGGGTCAGGAGGCTGCCCCCCACCACGACGGCACCCGTGGCAGTGCAGAGCAGCACGGCGAAGTGCAGGTAGTGGATGTCAGCGAGCAGCCAGGGCCGCCGGTCGGGGACCCCGCAGCGGGGCGTGGGGTGCGCCAGCTCCAGCCCCATCCTGGCCAGCCCCAGGGCCAGCCCCACCATCAGACCCCAGAAAGCTCCCTGCAAAGCAAAGGTCCACGGGGGGTGGCCGGAGGGCGACAGCCACCCCATGGGGGAACAAACACCCCCAGCGAGCCACTCTCTCCAGCCAGCCCTGGGAGAGGGTCGAGCAGCCCCTGTGTGTTGGGAGAGCACCCTGCACCCCGGCTGGCCAAGCCCTGGCCCAAACCTGCACCCCTTCGGTAGAGGATGTTCCCTGCCAGCCCTGTCAGCTGTGCCATGCTTGGTGGCCATGTTTGGTAGCACCTGCCTCCTCCTCCTCCTCCTCCTCACATCAACCACCCACCAGCTCCCCAGGGAAATGCAGGCTGGGCTTGCTTCCTCTCCTCAGCCCCTCCAGCATCTCCTCTTCCTTTCCTCCTCCTGACCCCCCCAAGCCCTGCTGGGTCCCCAGGAGCAGGGTTTTGGTACCACCCTATGTCCCCAAGCCATCCCCAGGCATGTACCTGCTCATTAGCTCGAGGCCAGAAGACAGCCAGGACGAAGACAGCAGTGACAGGAGGAGCCAGGTAGCTTGTGACAGCCTGGATGTAGACATAGAGCTGGCCACCACTGGAGCTCTGCAGGATGGGGATCCAGACCACGCTGAGGGCCACCAGCACCACCGTGACCACCCTGCGAGCGGCAGCAATGCGGTGCAGGGTAATGGTCCTGTCCCACCTGCACCTCTTTGCCCCCACAGCATCACTGTGGCAGTGGGGGCTCCCCAGGCTCAGGGGCTGGGTCCCAGTGCCAGTGCAGAAGAGCTGGCTGGGGACACTGGAGGACTGGTGGGAGGATGCTCGTCACCGGATGACATCCCCAGGGCTGCAGGAGAGGCTAACTATGCCAGTGCTGGCTCCATCCCGGGCAAGCCAGCACTCCCCAAGCCCCTACCCAGCTCTGGGGGCTGCTAAGTTGGACACCCCCATGGGGAAATGCTGGGCAACGGGCACTTTTGCTATGAAAAATCTCCAGCCGCAGAGGCTGGGTGCTCTGGCGAGATTTGGGTGATGTTCTCGGCACCCCTGCATCCATCCAAAGCACCCAGCTGAGAGCCGGGGACATGGGCTGAGCTGCCCCATGCTCAGTTCACCCCAGCCAGGCTGCGATGGAGGAGTGCATCTGTCCCCCAATACCTCTCCATCCCCATCCTCCCCCAAAGCCCAGCTGCACCCTGCAGCACCACCCTCCTCCGAAGCAAGAGGCATTGGCCAGACCCCAGGTTTTTGGGCCCAGTCTGAGCAGGCAGGCTGGGCAAGACACGTCCCGAAAGCTGCCATATTTATAGCACAGCCCCGCTTGTTTACAGCTTCGCAGAATTACCTACGTCTCCATCTGCTCATCTCGAAAAGCAGAAGTAGGAAAAAATAAAATTAAAAAAAAAGCAATGAAAGCATCTCTGGACGGAGTCCCCCCTGCCTGCCTGGCGTGATGGAAAGAGGAAGCAGCCCAAGCACAAAACACAGACCCTGACCCAAGGGGTAGGAGAAAAAACCCACGTTCGGTACGTCTTTAAGCCACAGATGATGCTAAAAGGTCATGGGAAAAATGGAGGAGTTTCTGAGCATGGTGGTGAGCTGGGGGGTGTCAGGCAGCCGTGGCCGCCTCCACGGGTCAGGATCCAGGCAGGGATGGATTGCAGAGCCCCAGCACAACCTGCTGCGGGGACCTTGGAGGAAATTCGGAGAGGGTTGGGTGTTCTTGTCACCATCTCATCACTTCGGCACAGAGCGTGCATCAAACACCAGCGGGGATTTCCAGCCAGGCGTCACGGCCGCAGCGGGAGCTCAAACCCTCAGGTCCAGGAACCGGGACCTCTTTCCGGTCTCACGAGCAAATCCCTTCCTTCCCCATGCTGAGCTGGACCGGGCATCTGGGGGGTGGCTGGGATCCCCCGATGGCTGCTCAGAAGCAACCCCGAGCCACACGTGCTGGCGGGTAGGAAAACCTCAAACTTGCAGCTTAAAGAGCTTTTTTTTTTTCCTCTCCAAAATGTTTATCATTCGCTATATCCCCGTGGGGCCATACGGCGGCAGCGATTTGCAATGCCCTGCTCCCACTAATTGCCCGATGCACTAACGAATTGCCTGGGATTAACTGCAGCAGCGACTCCCGCCCCGGGCAGGCAAAGCCCTTTGCAAACACTCATTAACCATCCTCGAGAAAGCTCTCCGGCGTTATTACACCCCTTGTCACCAGCACCGAAGCTGGTGTCAGGGAGGGGCAAGGCAGGCCCCGAGACAAGCACCCCAGTTCCTACAGGGGAGCTGTATGGGACCGCGGTGCCCCGGGATCATGCCCATCCCCTTCTCACCCTCCGGAGATGAAGGATGCCAAGAACTGGCTGCTCCTGGAGCTGCCGGACCAGCCAACCCTCCTCGCAGCCCCAGCGCAGCCCAGCCAGAGCCCTGACCCAGATTCCCTCCTTGTTATTGTCTGTCCCGCACCCAGGACACTCCCTCGCACCCCGGCACCGCGCCGGGGCATTCCCCAGCGCTGACTCTGCCGCCCCGAGCACGGCACCGCGGGCGGGTTCCCGGGCTCCCCGCCATCCCCCAGGACCAGCCGGGGCATGTGCGGGCAGCACTGGTCTTTGCCGCCCAGTGAAGGTCCCCCACGCACTTCGCTTGTGACCTTGGTGGGGAGCAACCACCGGCTTCCCCTGGGGAACAGGCTGGAGGTGGCGAGGGAGAGGCTTCGCACTGGGCACAGCCCTGTCCCTCCAAACACCCCGTCTGCCTTTCCAGCGCTTTCATACATAAAATAATCCAAAGGCTTGTTTTCCTTTCATAAACCAGGCTGAGCGCAGGCACTTTGCTGGCTCCCAGGCACCAAAGGCAGATCACAGAGGGCCGGACCAGCCCGGCTGGTCTCCCCGAAAGCCAGGGTCTCCCCAAAACCCATGGTCCCTACCTGCCCACCAAGAGCAGCTCTCGTTCGCCAGCCACCGGCCTCAGCTTCCTCCAGATGTCCATGGTGAAGAGGGTGCTGCTGCTGTTGAATATGGAGGTCAGGGATGACATGAGTGCAGCCATCATCACTGCGATCATCAGACCCCGCAGCCCTGGGGAAGAGAGGGACCATCAGGGAGCAGCTGAACTGGGGGCAATGGGTTGGGATGGGATGGGATGGGATGGGATGGGATGGGATGGGATGGGACAGCCCCAATACTTTGCCCAGGGGTAATGTCTCCCCCTATGCAGGCACACACTGGGGTCTCCCCTGGGGCAAGGACGGGGTCTGGGGACACCCAGCTGCACCCTGGGATGCTGGGACCCTGCGCTGCCCGGGGGTCACCCACATCCCCTCACCCAGCTTCTGGAATCACCCTTGGAGAGGCTGCATGGGCCATCCCACACACGAACCCACCCAGACCATCCACAGGGTCCTCCCCAACATCCAAGCCTTGAAGGGCTGCATGGGCAGCCCCGGGATGCGGCAAAGCCTGGCGGAGATGGAGGTGCCCCCTCCCACCCACCTACCGCTGGGCATCAGCTCGACCACCAACTTGGGGTAGGCGATGTTGGAGCAACCCACGGCGGCCCCACACACGAGGGTACACTCCTCAGGGTCCACGCAGGCCACGGCATCTGGCGGACAGAGGCAGGTGACATGCCAGGACCCCTTGCAGGGCAGGGGACAGCCCAACACCTCCTCCCTCCCCCGGCACCCCCTCTCACCAGGCTGGATATTGGCCGTTTGCTACGGCCACGGTGCCCAGACCTTGGCAGAGGACCAGGCGGAGAAGCAAGGAGAACATCCCACATGGAGATCCACCTCTGCCTCCCCCCAGCCTCGCTGCCCGCCATCAGCCTCAACACAGGCAGGATCCGGACCAGCAGCACCACCCTCACCTCCTGCTGCCTTGCACCCAGCCCAGCTCCGGTCGGATCTACCCCCACCAAGCTTTCCCCAAAATAAAGCCAGCGACAGCCCCCCTGGGGGACCTCCAGAGCCAGGACGGGTCCCATGGGGACGCAGGGCTATGGCCGGAGGTGACAGAGCCCCACGGGCAGGCACTGCCCGTCCCTGCACACGGGGCCAGGCGGGTTCATGCACCGTTGCGGCAATTACCTCCGCATGGGCAGCACCCAGCAGCTCCCTGGGACGCACGTGGCAGCTGGCCAGGACCGTCAACGCCCAATTACTTCTCTGTCTCAACGAGCACTCAACCCTTTTTTTTTTTTTTTTTTCCATTTCATTGTTACGCTTATAAAATATTGAAATGGATGGAAATTAATGTCAGGCATAAATATGGATGGGCTGCCTGGCTCGCCGGTCTGCATCCTCCCGCCGACGGACATGGGGAGTAGCACGGGTGATCCTCACATATGACTGGGAGCATCGCCTTGGTCCTCCTCCACGGTGACCCCCACCGAAGTGGGGTGCAGCCCCCGGCTCCCCAGCAGCAGCAGCTGGGGAAGGGAAACACCAGCTGGTAACACCTCGGGGCTTTCAGTAAAGGAATGTGGGGTGCAACGGGGATGCGATGGGAGTGCAACGCAGGGTGCAGGCAGCAGACCACAGGCAACGCTCAGCACATCCCAAGGATGCTGAAAAAGCCCAGCCTGAGCCACCTTTCCCCAGGGTTAGAGTCAGTGCCAGCACTCCAGTGACTCTGTCCTCCAGCAGCAGTGAGTAAAGCTGCCATCACTGCTCCGTGCCTCGGTTTCCCCCTCTCTAAAACACCACGTTGTGCACGGCTCCATGCAAATGGCTGGCGGCCGGCGGGTGGAAGATGCTCCAGAGGGCAAAGCAGCGTCTGGGTGTTACAGCCCAGCCAAAACACCGGCCTGAGGGCTCGGCTCTGCCACTGAAATCCACGGTGGGACTCAGGAGCATGCGGGAAGTGTGAGCTAAGCCCAGCGGGGTGGCCGAAGCCCCCAAGCCGGGAGCAGAACCCAGCATCATACCCCGCTGCCTCGCTTTGTCATTAGGCCCTCTGCTAGAAATGGGAAATTAATTAGGAGCTTGTAATTAATGCTTCCACCTACAGCCGGGAGGAGCCAACCCCGGTGCCTATGCTGGGCGCTGCCTTTCCAGCTGGGTCAGCCCGGGGCAGCCGAGTGGGGACACCTGTGACGGCGGGGACCGACCTGCTCGGCCACGGAGACCTGTCCCTGCAAGTAGGCAGTGGATTACAAAGGAGCTGCCGGTTCCTTCCCTGCACTGGGGCTGCGTGCAATTTGGGTGCAGAATTCACCGTGTGGGGCAAAGACGCCTGGGTTCCCCATCCCCAGGGGACAAGGGACCTAGGCGTCTTCACCCCACGTAGGGGTCAGGCGATGCTCTGGGTGTGGGGCTCTGCGATCCCAATCCCCAGCTCCACCGCGGCCGTAGGAGCCAGCACATCGCACGGCCGATGGGACGCCGTGTTTACACCGCTGTGTAATAAATCATAAGCGCACACACACCCCACTAAAGAGACTGTAAATCTGCTTGCACAATAAAAACAGAGCCGGGGCAGCCGGCGGCGGCTGAGGTGGGTACAACCGCAGCACACTCCAGCCACGCCACGCACACCCGCGCTTGATGCACCCGGCCCCGATCCGGGGCATCTCCCAACCTACCGGGGCTGGGCCACCCAAGGGGGAACAAGAGCCAGGGGTGAGGTCTCAGAGCTCCCCCATGGGTGTTGGCCAGGTGCTCAGCTCTGTCACGTTTGCTCTCCCAGGTGCAACTCCATCAGCGAAGGGGCCACCACTGCTTGCTCAGCAGGGCTGGGATTTCACCCAAAATATCCAGTTTTGCCTCCAGCACCCCCAGCCTCTGCTGCACCCCTCGCTGCCCAGGTCACAGCACAGAGGTGACATCCCACCACTGGGAAATCCCCACAGGGTCAGCGCAGCCTTTCCGTAAAGTCATCAGTTCCACCTGAAACACCTCCTGAGCTGATATTTGGTGGCAGCCGAACGCTTCCTTCCTCCTCATATCCTGATCCCAACACATGGCTGTTGCATCCCTGCATCCCCATGTCCCCTGTCCCCGTTGTCCCCTCCTGCACACGGTAGACCAGAGCTGGGCACAACCCAGCTTTCAGAAAGCCCCGCTGGAGTTCTGCACATTTCCGACTCATGTTTCCTCCTAAATCCTCCCTGGGCTCAATGCTTCGCCACACTGCAAGCCCCGGCCAGGGACGGGGCAGCCGGGATGCTGCATGGCCACCGTGTCTGCAGAGAGGAGCACTCTGATGGCCGAGTGCCCGGGCAGACGGGCGGCTTCGCCTTGGGAGCCTGACTCAAGCCGGCCTCTCATTTACACGGCTGCAAATCCAGATGAGCTGCTCCAACGCGAGGAAGCGAGACGCACCCCCTGGCACTTTCCTTTTTTTGCATCGGTGCAAGAATCTGACCCCAATTCTTGATATTCGTCTTTTATCTGAGTTTCCAAGTAGAACACTCCATGTTTCTGGCTTGTGAGCACCAACTGATGAATCCGGGGTGGAGTTTTTTAGCCCATCTCCCAGTTATTAACGCAATCTGCCATAGCAAGGTCAAATGCCATGACCGTGTCCGGGCTGCAAACCTCGTGCCAAAAGCAGAGGAGGTTTTAGAACAGAATAGGAATAGGAATAGGAATAGGAATAGGAATAGGAATAGGAATAGGAATAGAATATTTCAGTTGGAAGAGGCCTGCAACCATCACTTAGTCCAAGTGCCTGACCACTACAGGGCTGACCGAAAGTTAAAGCATGTTATTAAGGGCATTCTCCAAATGCCTCTTGAGCACTGACAGGCTTGGGGCATCGACCACCTCCCTAGGAAGCCCGTTCCAGTGTTTGGCCACCCTCTCGGTAAAGAAATGTTTCCTAATGTCCAGCCTAAACCTCCCCTGCAGCAGCTTTGAACCATTAAGGCAGCTCTGACCCAGTGCTGCCCCCGGGACCCACCTGGGCTCCGAGCTCCCGCCCCAGCACAGGGGTCCTTGCGCTTGGCACAGGAGGGGTTAACCGCAAGGCAGAGCTGCTTTCCTGGAAAATATTGACTTACCAGCCGGCACACCTGGAAAGGGAGAGATTTCAGGGAAGAGCTGCTTTTTTTTTTTTTTTTAAGACAAACACCCAAACCTGTCCCCAGCCGCCCACCAACCTCCCACACCTGCACGGTCCCGGGGGAATCTGGGACCGGCCAGAGGTGTGAGGACGGCATCAGCCGAAAGAGTTAACGTGCGGGCAGTGCCGGGAATGTGTGAAGGCAGCATGTGACTGCAGGTGGGGCCGGGCGGAGCAATGAATCACTCTTTTGCTTTTCCTCTTTTCACTTCTTGCTGTTACCTGTCCGGCCCCGGCACTGCACGCTGGCAGGAGCCCGAAATAATCGACCTGCCAGCCAGGGCGATGCACAAGAGGCTGACGGAGACGTTCGCTGCCGCAAAACCCACCGGCTGACCCAGTTCTCCTGGAACGATAACCAGGGACGGCGTTCGGGCCGAGAAATCCTGCTTTTCTCTGCCTTTTATTAAGACGGTTTTTTGTTCGTTTCTTTTCCACTTTTTATTTTATCCGGTATTATTGTTGTCTTGAAAGAGCGGAGGATGAGAAAAGCGTGGACTCGGAGGTAGAGGACCTTCCTGGTGGTGCACGTGTGCCCGGGGCCGTTTCTGCCCTGTCACACAGCCCCGGCTGTGGGAAGCTCCGGGTTTTCCTCGCCCGGAGCCCTCTCTCCGCGCAGAACCGGGAGCAAACAAGAAACCGAATCCTCCTTGCCGGCAGAGGAGAGCTCCGGCCTGGCAGGAGCCGGCAGAGAAGGGAGCGGCGTGTTTCCCCAGCTGCACATTGAGCCGGGGAGGGAGAAGCAAAACAAATTGTGTATTTAAAGACTGGGGAATAAGTAATTCCTTATTTATTGTCGACATCCGGCGCTCACTGGGGGTACCGAGCTCCCTTCGGAGAGGGTACCGGCGTGCGTGGTCACCATGGCTTTCTCCCAGGTGCAGTGCCTGGACGACAGCCACGTCAACTGGAGGTCCAGTGAGTCCAAGCCCGAGTTCTTCTACAGCGAGGAGCAACGCCTGGCCCTGGAGGCACTGGCCTCCCGTGGCCCTGACGCCTTCTACGAGGTCCTGAAGAAGGAGAATATCAGGGACTTCCTCTCTGAGCTGGAGCTAAAGAAGATCCTAGACACGTTGGAGACATACGACCCCGGCTCCGAGTACATCCCGCGCCACGGCAGCAGCACAGGGGAGAGCGAAGGTGATCACAACAGCCAAGGGGACGAGCAGGATGTGGCCCCCTCCCTGGAGTACTGGCCCCAGAGGTCTGACCGCTCCATCCCCCAGCTGGACCTCGGCTGGCCCGAGACCATCGCCTACCGCGGGGTCACCCGCGCCACTGTCTACATGCAGCCACCCATCGAGGGGCAAGCGCACATCAAGGAGGTGGTGCGGAAGATGATCTGCCAGGCTCAAAAGGTGAGTTGCGCTGTGGGGACAGGGCAGGATTTGCCCCGGGCTGTTCTGCTGAGGGTAGATCCTAAAGTCCTGCTCGGCCAGGTAATCCCCGTCCTGTAGGGGACTCTGCCCAAGCAAAGGCATCGGGGTCAAGCGTTGGGGTTTTTCCATGTTCATTCAGTGTAATAAATATTTGGGGATCAGATTTTGCTGAAGATACTGTTCCTGGCCAATCTGAGCAACACGACCCTTCCCACGATCCGTATGGCAGCATCATTAATCCCAGGGTCCCTACAGGGCTGTGAGGAAAACCACTGGGGAGAAAAATGGGTTGAGCTTCTTCCCAGCTATGAGCCCATGGTGCCAGGCATCCCACAGTCGTTATTCCCAGCGCCCTGTGTGACTGCATGTGGCAACACGCAAGAATCAGAGGAGCAAAACTCAGCCCTGGGGCAAAGCAGCCAAAGCCACTGGCCTGGTGCCGACGTATACGAGGGTCAAGCTTGGCCTGAGATTGCCACAGTGCTCCAAGCCAGCCTCAGCCTGGCTTTAAGAGGAAAACGGTGAGCTGATGTGCAGGACAAGGCTGCGGAGATGCCAAGGGGTAGCACAGCTAACGGCAGCCCACCCTCTTTGGGGCTGGGATTTGGGTTGAGACTTGTCCTCCCTGTGGCATCAAACCAAGGAGCACGGATTTGGGGCAGATGAGCGATGGGGTCAGGCTGGTATCATGGGCAGGAGGACCAGGGAAGGAGGGAGATGATGGCATGCACTGAAGGCCAGTGATAGTGGGCAGAGGTTGCTGGCATTTCCCAGTAACCCAGTTCCAGCTGGGAAGTGCAGGAGGGGTTGGTACCTGCTGTTTTCATGGTGCTGGTGGTTGAAGTCCTTTTAGCTCTGTGCGTCCGGTCCCTTAAGAAATCCAGCTCTGAGGGAGGAGCGTGCCAACCCCAGGGATGCTCCAGAAGGAAAAGAGGGAGACTCTGCCCAGGTGGCTGTGGAGCAGGGGGAGACAGACTGGGATCCATCAGGTCTACCTGGCTCTGGAGACCCCCATGCTGGGACCAGGGATGGTGCTGGGATTTGTAGACCCTGGCAGGAGAGAGGAAAGCCTGATGGCACGCAGCCATCAGAGCCTCTCCAGGACCAGATTCCAAGGTTAGAGCACAGAGCCCCATCTCAGGCAGGAAAACTGATCTCCCAACTCGTCTGACCAAGTCAGCTCACAGGGACGGCTGATGTGGGGGATCAGGGCTGCCCTGCTGCGGACGGGGAGCTATCTCTGGACACCGTCACCTTGCAAAAGTCAAGGTGACCTGCCCTTACCTGTGATGTTTTCCCCACCAAAGGGCTTTGCAGTGAGGGCAAAGGGAAGGCAGAGCTGAAGTCCCGTGGGATGGAGGATGGGGGAACTCCCCCACTACAAATAATGTCTCATCTTTGGGTCTTTCCTGCTGCATCTCACCCGGGCTGGCAGCGCCTGCCTGGCTTTGCCTGCTCACCCGCTTCCCGCCTGCCCCCCCTCAAACGGCATCTCCTGAGTCATCCTACCACCCTCCTCCTGCTCAGCAGAGCCAGGCGGTTGAGTCAGGCAGCTGCCAGGCTCTGCTGCCTGCACCATCCCCACCTCTCCTTGGAGCCTCTCCAAGCCACAGGGATGTGGCCACGGTTGATGCTGCCGCGCTTGTCACTGGTCCTTTGATGCCCCACGAGTGGGGCTGGGCTCCGCCTCCTGGTCCAGGTGGTCCCTGCTGGTGGTATGAGATGTGGTGTCACCACCGGTGACATGCAGGAGCCTGCTTGGAGCTTATGGCACCCCAGGAAATATAGAGATGGGCACGTGCTTCAAACCTGCGGTCTTGCAGGGTATGGGGATGGCAAAAGTTACAGGGTCTGACAAGTGGACTTCTTCCAGAGGTCTCCCATCCTGTATACGAGGACCGCAGTTACTGCAGCTGAACCTGCTGTCACACAGCTGAGCCCAGGTGACTGCTGGCGTGGGTGCTCCTGAGCATGGGGACGCTGGGCTACACCACCCTCTACACCCAGAGATTTCAGCTGAGGCTTAAGGTCTTCACAGCAGCTCAGAGGTGAAGGAGTTTGGCTGAGGAAGCCGAGAGCGGACAGAGGGAGGTCCGGCTGCCACTCTGTCAGATGTCACGTAGGCCTGTCCTTCCTGCAGTGTCCCTTGGGCCACCTTGTGGAAATCCCTGCCAAATTGTCCCATCCTGCCAGGCAGCGGCAGTGCTCTTCATCCGCCTGTGAGGGAGCATGGGCTTTGGAGAGCTTCGGTAGTGGATCCCAGAGGATGACCCTTGCTCCTGCTGCTGTTGAGGATACTTGGTCTGAAATGCTCTCAGATGCCAAACACCAAACACCGCCACGTGGGTTGCTGTCTCGTGGCCAGAAGAGCAAAGTTCACCCAACAGACAGCCTGGCCGAGGAAAGTTCAGAGCCCATGTGAGCGCTGCTGACACTGGGGAGGCTCACGGCAGCTCAGAGCTGGGGCGAGGAAGCCAAGAGCTGAGACGCGAGGCCCATTTGATGGTGCAGATGAACCTACTGGCTTGCAGGAGCAAGGCCAAATGCTGCTGAGTTCAGAGCTTCTGCTTTACTCTGCAGAGAGGCAAACCCAGGCAAGCTGGAGCAGGGGATGCAAATGATCCCCTCCTCTTTCTGGGAATAAATGGGAGAGAAGAGAGGCGGGATCCTGCAGCCACATCCCTACTCTCCCAGAATATCCCCATCGTTGTGGCCAACGAACGGAGGTGGTCAGGGATGTGGTGCACCACCAGGCTTCACCCTGGAGACCTCCACCAGGTCTGGCCATGGCACAGCAGTCTCTCCCTCGATGCAGATCCCCTCGGACTGCAAAGCTCACGGGGTGGGTAGGGAGGAAGACGTCCTTCCTCTCTTCTTCTTTAGATTTTGGCTCTATCTGTCCAGAAACAAAAGCAGGCTGAAAACACTGACCTTGGCCAAAAGCCACCGAAGACAGCAGTGACTCTGACCTCCTCTCTGCACTTGAGGTTCCACATTGGGATTGTGGTAATATAATTACCCTAAGCAACTTCCAGCAAAGGTTGGGAGGCCCTATTAATTACTGTTTACAAAACCTTCTGCCATTCCTGGATGAAAGGGTCGACAGGGGAGAGCAATTATTAATGTTACTTGTCCCACCTCTCCCTCATCCCAACACGCTTCCTCTAATTGTGCCTTGGTGCCTGCCTAATTTATTAAATGCCCACGTGGTGTGCCCCAAAAGTCATTATCTGATGATTCAGAGTGAGCTAATAAAGAGCTGTAATTTCCTCTATAAAACATGATCCTGCAGTTCACGCACTCATCAAATCCGTTCAGAAGGATCCTAACACCATTTGCCCAGTGTCCGAGGGGACATGATGCTCGCCACTCCAAGGGGTGTCAGGATCCGGCACCTGCACATCTACTGCATCCAATGGATCTTGGGAGCTCCTGGGATGCCGGGAAGAAAAGCATCACCTGTTCAGGCACTGGGAGCATCTGGCTGTAGATTTGGGGCTGGTCTTCTCCACACCCTCCGGACGAATGGCAAAGGGATGGCAAAGCTTCTTGGATGTCGCAGCAGCAAAGGGGCTTTGGGAAGAATTGTGGTTCTTCTGCTGTCAGGGACCTCCCCGGCACCGAGCACACAGGCACCAAGCACTGCCCTGGTAGAGGTGATGGGGACAAGGGTGCCAAGCTGGCTTTCTGGAGCAGGACGGCACGGTTTGCTCCAGACACTCCCATTCCCCGGGCTGGGAAGTAAATAGCACACAGGATTTCGCTTCTCCGGAGCAGACAGACCTCCATTCTTTGCAGATTAAAGCCTGCACCTGGGTTTGGCATGGACCCAACCAGTCCCAGCCAAGGTTCGGGCACGGGCAGCCCAGCAGCAGATGTCGCCTCTGTGATCCCCGGACAGTCACCTCATCGGGCGTGCTGCCAGCGCCATCCTCGCTCTCCCGGCCCATTTCATGCCAGGGCAGCATGTTGGCACGCTGGCATGAGATCCCAGTGACAAACCGAGGCCAAGCCTGTCCTGCAGGCAAGACGCGGCGGGAAGGGAAGCAGAAGCACTGAGTGGCAACAGGATGCACCAGCCCAGCAGGAGGAATCGGGTTGAAAATGTGGGCAAGCGGGTGAGAGCCGGGCTGCCTCCCTGCTGCCTGAGCCAGCCGCCCTGGGCAACTGCCTGCAGCGCGCTGCCTGCTCGCCATCCCTGCGTGAGCGGTGCTTGGGATGGGGGATGTCACCGTGCCCTGCCCGCGTCCCTGCAAAGCACCTTCCCATCTTCAGAACCATAGCAGTGAGCCAAGTCCTTGGGAATGCTGGGACCGCAGTGGGAAAATGCCCTTTTCCTCCCAAAATGAAGGCAAATACTTCTCTCCTCAACCGCCCGCGGAGAAAACACACAGGCAAAGTGACATGACCATGGCCACAGGGAACATCGGTGTCAGAGACAGGAGCAAAGTGTCTGCCGCAAATCCACCTCCTTGAGCCTGGGAGACGCCATCCTAGGTCAAGTGTCCCTCACCCGGGACTCACGGCAGACAGCACACCTCCTCCCCAATTACTTGCTGCAAATGGAAAAGCCAAGCCCTGAGCTTTAAGAGTAGCTTTGAACCTGTCCCACTTTACATCGTTGGCAAGACGAGTGCAGCCCTCGCTGGGCAGCCCATGCAAAGCAGACACCCGGTTTTCTGCCTCAGTTTCCCCACCGGTACAACAAGGATGTGCAAAACACACAAGCGCGTGGCACAAGGGAGTGAGGATTTATCCTTTCGTGGCAAAGCCTGTTGACAGGCTCTAAGGTGAGGAGAAGTGGGAATTCAGTTAAAATCAAGTGGCAAAGCCGTAACGTCCCCTCTCGCTCGGCTCGCTGGCACCCACCAAAACACTCGTGTATGGACAGGGTTGGGGAGGTTGGGGCGGCATCAGAGACGGCACGGGCTGGGGCTCCCCAGGCAGCCTCGCTCCTCGCCCCATCGCCTGCAGAAAGGGAAGGGAAGAGTGTCATAATGCACAATCCTGCTCTTAATTAGAGCTCTCCATCTCCTGTAGCACAAAACTAATTAAAAGGCAGCTTGGTGCTTTGAGAGCCCAAGACTGGACGTGCCTGAGTGCGCAAGCACCCAGCACCATCCCGATCCCTTCCCTCCGGAGGGACGAGCATCCCAGGGTCTCCCTGTGTCACCCCACGGCATGCTGGTGTCCTCCCCGGCTCGCTGGTGTCCTCCCCGGCTCGGCCACATGCCACAGCTAGCAGAGCCCTCCTGGAAGGGCAAAGAGCTGAGAGGCTCAGGGGCTCAGAGCAAACACCCCTCTCCCCCCCGACCCAGGGCACCTTCCAAGAACAGCCGCAGAGATGGGGGCACCGACAAGTTTCCAAGCATGGGACGAGAACATGCCAGTGCCCCGATGACAAGCCACTTTCCTGCATGGCTGTTGCCACCCTGTGTGGGATGAGGGGACAGAGACATGGCTGCGGGGCTGCGCTGCCCGATTGCAGCCCCGGGGATTGCACCGAGACGCTCGGCTGGTCCGCAGGCAGCTGCCTCCAGCCCCTCTGCCTGCACATGTCTCATGCTGCGCTGTTGCTGCTCACCGTTGTGTCATGGGCGATGTTGTCTTCAAGAAGGCAAAATCCATGGGCGTGGAGTGAACTTTGGTGCTTAGGCAGTCATACCGGCAAAAGCCCAGCGTGGCTGGACGCAGCACAGATGCATCTTCCTATCACATGCAGGACTCGCCCCGGCCCCGCCACGGCAGCAAACGCCCTGGGTACAAAGGCAGCTCCGGCTTGCCAAGAACGGTGACGCCACTGTGTGCCAATCCCTACTGTCACTGCACGGGGCACTGGCACCGTCGTCCCATCTCTGCTCCGCTTTTGTACAGCCCGGGAGGAAGGAGGGATGCTCACAGGGGGCTGCGCAGCAGAAGCAGCGCCCCGAGCACCCGGAGGGCTCCCAGCTATGCAAGGTCCGGGCAGCGAGACTGAGAGAGAGGTCAGCAGCGCCGGTAACAGAAACACCGCCTGTCTCTGGAGATCTGCTCTGGCCTAACGGTGGAGACCTGACTTTGAACCCAGCCACATCGCTGCTAGCAGCAGCCTGGACTCGGAACAGCAGCCAGTTCCAGGAGCAGGGAGCTGCAAACTCCTGGCTGCTTTCAAGCAACCCCATCAGCTCACAGCCAGGCCTGGTTTTTAAAAGGTATTAAAAGTCATTTCAGCTCCTGAATGTGCCTCAGGGGTGCCCGGATACTTTCTACCAAGCTTAGAGCCACTTCTAGCTATTTTTTATAGTATTTGTCTCAATACAAGTATGCGTGATAACCCCCGAGACAGCAACCACCCCATGCAAAGTGCCCTCGGACAGACGGACTCATCATTGCGTCGCAGGTTTCCCCTCCTGGTGCTCCCCGCACTGGGGCCACGGGCAGTGCCAATAGCAAAGGGACACCAAACTTCTCAGCCACAAACTGGACTTTGAAATTTGTGGTGTTTGTTACAGGCAAGAAAGTTAAATTGACCCTCAGAAACCAATTTTCAGAAGTATATTACACTACAGGCCACCACCAGAGAGCAAACGTCCCATAGTGACAGCAAAGGAATGGGACTCGGGGGTCCTGCTTTCCACCCCCAGGATAGCCAGAGCCCAGGCTCCCCCACACCAAATCCCAGCCTCCTGGAGAGAGAGTACATTGTTTGGCTCTTCCCCAAGCACCAGCGGCCTCTCAGGGTTGGCTACCCAGACTCATCTCTCTTCTCCCCTCTCTAGGTCATCGCGGTGGTCATGGACATGTTCACCGATGTAGACATCTTCAAGGACCTCCTGGATGCGGGCTTCAAGAGGAAAGTAGGAGTCTACATCATTTTAGATGAGACCAATGTGAAGCACTTCCTTCAGATGTGCGAGCGAGCCCAGATGCACGCTGGACACTTGAAGGTAAGGATGACCCAAAGGGTCCAGGGTCGGGTGACCTCCTCCATCGCAGGGAGATAATCAGAGCTATCAGCTCTGCTCCCTCCTGTCTTGGGGAGCGGGAATTACAAGCCCTGAACTTTGGGCAGTGCTAGATGAGCTTAGTCCATTATTGTTCCTGTAACCAAAGCTGAAGGTGATGCCCAAATCCAGGAGCAGCAGGATGGAAG
Organism: Burhinus oedicnemus; assembly: GCA_008921705.1. Classification (NCBI taxonomy): domain Eukaryota; kingdom Metazoa; phylum Chordata; class Aves; order Charadriiformes; family Burhinidae; genus Burhinus; species Burhinus oedicnemus. The sequence continues at coordinate 2,573,285 of VFFE01007149.1, forward strand.
GGTACAGGTGAGAGATGAGGACATGGATTTCCCCCCAGCAAAGCTGGATGCAGAAAGCCCAAGGTTGTGTTCGGAGAGCTGCGGCCCCATAGGGGTGGGCACGGCTGAAGCTGGGCACTGCAAAGCCCAGGGCAAACCTATGTGCTCAGCATCTCCAGGTGAATAAGCTGGTGAGAGGGAAGGTGTGGGAGGCAGGATGCTCTGCCGGGACCAGATCTGTGCTGGCACCAGCCCCATGCCTACTCCTGCCCCAAGGGCAGGACTGGCAGGAGCAACCACCGGCCAGTTCCCTCGCTTTCGGGCTTTCCCACAAGTCGGAGGCTGGAATTAAAAAACTCAATTTTCCCCTTTTCTGGGGCCTCCGCCCCAGTACAGGGCTGGGAACCGAGCAGGGAGGCACCCACAGTGCCCGCGGCCCCTGCGGCTGCCAAGGATGCCCTCATCGCTCACCTGAATTGGGGTCCGTGACACTGGCCCCAGCCGGCAACATACCGGAGGGACCGACCTGCCCACACATGCCGCCTTCACCCAGCCCCGGAGGCGCTGGCGGCTGTGCATGACATTGCTCCAGTGCACGAATCCTGTTTGAAATGAGGGAAGACAAAGTGGTACCAGGGGATGCCCAGCAGCGTAGGGGCTCGGTCCCCAGCCTGAAGTGCCCCAAACCCCTTACACGTCCCTGTGCGTGCAAGGGGTGCAGAGAAAACCACCTTGCATGGTGCTCGTGCGAAGGTGGAAGCAGGCGAAGGGACAGAGGAGAGGGCGGGGGGCTCTGTCAGCCTCAGGAGCAGCAGCGGGAGCAGGGACCCTCGCTCCAGCCACAGGACAGAGTCCCGGGCTCATCGCTGGGCATAACGCTCCCGTCACCGGCATCGGATTCAAAGAGGCTGGAGCAGCCCCGGCAATTTCACTTCAGGGCTTGCAGACACCCCTCTCCCGGCTGCACTTCACCTGCCAGCTGCGAGTCACCCGGCCTCGCCTGTTGCTTGGCAGAAAAGTGATGTTTCTGCGCCTGACGTCACCCCGGCCGCGCGCTCTGGCTGCCAAATGGCTGGCGGGGGGGCCCATGCCCGGGCAGGCTCGCCAAATTTGCTTACGGTGAGGGCGAACCCCCAGCTGAGCAGGAACACGTAGGAGCCATGACACACTCACGCCGAGCTGGAGCGGGGCCGGGATGCTGGGGGGGGGGGGGGTGGGGGCTCAGGGACCCCTACCCCCAGGAGCCAAAAGCACCGGCCAGCCGAGGCTCCCACCTTCCCCAGCCACCGAGCCCGCCAGCCCTGCTTAATTGCTACTCACAATTAAAGCAGACTCAGCTGAGCTTTTACCCACATCCAAACTTCCCGGCGAGTCTGGTATCCTGCAGACTGCTGCTGCTCCGAGACCAGAAAAGCCAGAGCTGACGCACACCGGAGTTTTAATGCATTAACAGCCCGGTGGCAGGACTGGAAAAGCAGGAGAACATCTGCAGACCTCGGCAAATGTCTAGAAGTTGGGATTTGCCACATATTGCAGCCAATTTGCTGGCACGGGCTGCAGCAGGGCAGGAGACTGTGAGGAAAGTAGGGCAGTGTCTGGGAGCTGCTTCGTAAGCCAGGAGATGCTAACGAAACGTATGTCGTTATCTCGGTGCCTTCCGCGCGTCGCAATTAGCGAGCCAGCTTGGGCAAGGCGGTCGCTTCGTTGAGCAACGGCGAGTGCTTGGGGAGTGATTCACCCCGTCCCGGGCTCGGCAGCCGGCCATGGCGCTGGGTGCTCGCTTGCTGCGCGCTCGTCTTGGGAGAGATTAAATAAACAGATCTTACTTAACAGCAGCGATACGCCGGGAGCGAGGAGGAAGGGAAAGGTAACCGGCACCTTGCTGCTGGGGAGCTTTGTTCCCCTGGGTGTTACCTGAGAAAAACCCACGGCTGCTTTGTGCCTTTGTGCGAAAGTTCGGCCCCGAGCAGGAGAGATGGACGCCCTGGGAGAGCCGCAAGCCGGGGCCGCCCAGGCTGGCGACGGGCAGAGGGCTCAGCCTCGGGGGCAAGCGTTACCCAGCAGCCGGCCGGTGTGCACTCCAGGCACTACCGCTCTCTCTGCAGCCCCATATGTAGGGACAACACGAGACAGGGATGGGAATTGCCACCCCAACCTGCTCACCAGCCAGCCCCCAGCACCCCCAGTGCTGCCCACTGAGGGACACTGGGGTGCTCAGCACCGGTTACCCTCAGCCACACCAAACAAAAAGGCAAATGTTAGTGGGGGGGAAATCAAATGCACCAAAAAGACCCAAACAACCAACCCCAAACTTCCCTACTCAGTGCCTAAAACTTCCCTGGAAATGCGATCAGGAAAGCCTTTGCTTTTGCATCACGCTAAAACCAGCACCGAATCACTGTTCCTCCTGCCAGGCGTGTGGGAGCGGGGACCAGGGGTGCCTGAGCTCAGCTTGCACCCAGGTTTAGGGCTGTGCCAGGTCATGGTCTCCAGGGAGAGAAGAGACCCCAGGGAAGCAGATGAGGAAGGCTGGAGGTCAGGAAGACGAACTTTTTTTTTTTTTTTTTTAAAAAAAAGAACAAAAACAACCATGGAGGGCATGACCTAGTGACGACACAGTGCCTTTAGCAATGGCATTACCAACATCCCAGCAGGAACAGGAGGAATGCAGGTGCTTTCATAAGAAAATATTTTCTCCCCACCCAAAGGAGACCATTTGCAGTGAAAGATGCTATCTGCTCAGCTGCAAAAATGTGCTGGTGCCCTCCACGGAGATGCACAGAGGCACGAGCCAGATTGACGATAAAAGCCATTTTTTCAGAGCTAGGAGTGCCCCTCCATACCCGGGCTCCTGCAGGGAGGACGCCCTGCTCCCTGGCCACCTCTGCAGGGACCTGCTGTGGGACGTGCCCTTTTGGCCCACATCCTTGGGTTTCATTTCCCGGGGCTGAAAAGGTGTTTTCCTACTGTTTTTTTTTTTGCTTCACCCTCTCATGAAAACAGAGCTAGATGCTCAGATTTAAGAGCACAGCAAGGGAGAAGCCTGGTGGAGGACAAGCCCACTGCCATCGGGTCCATGTGCGCTGTCCTGGGGTCACCACCTCCCCCTAAAACCCTTTGGGGAGGAGGTGAAGAATCGCCTCTCCCATGGTGGCATTTGCATAGATCGCAGGAGGTAGAAAGCGTTTGGCAGCAGTATCACACACTGCTCACCTACGGACGCAGGCAGCGCCGAGTTCAAGAGGTAGAAAACACTGCCCGACACACGGGCAAAGCAGGAAATTCTTGAAGCCAAGTCCATGGTTTGCTGCATTGCCTTAGGCAGGTTATTTTATCTTCCCATCGCTGTGGCCTCCTCTGAGCTGGCCATGAAGAGCATTTCCCACTCCTCGGATGGGCTGTGGAGCATCCACAGGGGCATCAATGGAGGGGTGAACAGTGCTCTGAAGACCAGCTTTTTGCTCTTGCTCCCGCTCACGCCTCTGCCTTTGCTTTGCAGAACCTGCGAGTCCGGAGCACAGGAGGGACAGAGTTTTTCACGCGCTCAGCCACAAAGTTCAAAGGGGCTTTGGCCCAGAAGTTCATGTTTGTGGATGGGGACAGGGCCATGTGCGGATCCTACAGGTAATCAGCAGCATCTCCTCTTGCCTGCCCCTTGGAGGTATTGGTCATAGGACCAACGCAGACCCATGTGGTCCAAGTCCTGGTCCCTGCCCAGTATGGCCCCAGGATCCCATCCCAGACTTGCTCCCCTCCTCCTAAACTGGGAGAAGATTTTGCAAGGCCAGCCTGAGACCTGGAGTGAGAGCCAAGGGGTCCCCGTCACCCCACAGCCAGGTCTAGGACACTCCTCCTTCACAGAGTTGGTGGGACACACCAAGTGCTTCTGCCAATGGATGTGATGAGCACAAGGAAAGACAAAAGCACCAAACCGCAGCCAGTCCTAGCTCTCATGTTGACCTCAGCTTTTCCAGTTAAACCTTTCTTACCCAAATTATTTTCCAGTTTGTCCAAACGAAAACTTACTTTGGTAGAAATAGATCAGTCTCAGTAAGCTTTTCAGCTCTAAAAGCCAAGTTTCATAAACATGGAACTGAAATATTTCCTACTTTTTGGCCATGACAAAAAACACATCCATTTATGAGTTCCTTTCCTTAACTAACTCAAACTGAGAAAGGAAAAGCTGCCAACACTAAAATGAAAAACTGGCCCACAGCAAATATCTTTTATTTTTACTTCAAGTTCCAGTGTGCTCAAGACTTCAACCCTTCATTCTAATTTGGGATGAGAGCTATTTCTTCAATCTAATTATTAATGTTTACAGTGAGATCATGTCCCTGCTAGCACCATCAATCCCCTGGGGAAAGCCAGGGTTAGGGAGAGGCGTGTTATTTACCAGTCAGCACTCAGAGAGTTGCCGATGTGTTTCTGTTCCAGCTTCACCTGGTCCGCGGCAAGGACAGACCGAAATGTCATCACAGTCCTCTCGGGTCAAGTGGTGGAGGCATTTGACAAGCAGTTCCAGGAGCTCTACCTCATGTCCAAGGGGGTGAGCCTCAAGTCCATCTCCATGGGTGAAGAGCCCGAACCTGAGCCCGTAACGCTGCCCTCTGTCGTGCCGGTGACCCCCGCCAACGCCGTGGTGAAGAAGCTGATAAATCCTAAATACGCTCTGGTGAAGGCCAAGAGCGCTGACCAGATCAGCAAGACTTCATCCGAGAACCAGGACAAAAACCAGAAGACAGACAACAAAGGCAAAGCCCTGCCTGAGGGCCAGGCAGGCGACAGGCACGGCGACGTGGCAGACCTCTCCCTGCTTATCCACCCCGGCCTTCTGAATCTGGAGAAAGCCAACATGTTTGACTATCTGCCCACCTGGGTCGAGCCTGACCCTGAGCCCGGGAGCGAAGTCTTGGGTTACATCAACATTATTGACCCCAAGATAAAGAACGTGAAGCTCTCACAGATGAACCGCATCAAAGTCTGCGATGTCTCCCAGGCAAGCGCCCAGCACCGGCAGATGCTAAAGAACAGGGAGATGGAAACCAAGAAAAACTCAGACCAAGAGCCACCTCTGGTGTTCCCCTGCCAAAGACAGACCCCACAGACTCCGATGGAAACTCCTGCAGCTCCTGCTACCAGCCCCATTGAAGGCACCAGCTGGACAACAAATCAAGTGGGAATGTTTACTGCTTCACCATTGGGCCACCACCTGAAGCCACCAGAGGAGACACTGGAGGACATCAAGCCCCCAATTCCAAAGCCAAGGACCATCCCTGTTGGGGTACTTGTGACCAAAGTCATTACGTCCTGTGAGAGCAGCACTGCCCCAGAGGGTGACACACAACCATCGCTGGCCGACCACGCGGGTACAAAGCAGGAACCAGAGGAGAACCCCAATGGAACTTCAATGGAGACCTGCCATCTCCAGCCAGACCGGCCGGTGGCAGGGCCACAGGAGGACAAAGGGCCTCCCTGTGCCCACAATGGGCTGGGAGAAGAGGAGGAGGAGGAAGAGGAATATATCACTCTCAGTGACCAGGAGAGCTACTCCAGCAGCTCTGCTGACCACAGTTACCGCCGCTCCAATGCCTCCTCCATCTCAGATGAGTACTTCGAAGTGAGGGATCGCTATGGGCCGCTCCGGCGAACTAACTCAGATGTCACCCACAACGGGGAGATCCTTCCCATACAGAGGAAGCTCAGTGACCCTCACATCAGCCGGGGCACCTTCATTAGCCCCCTGGGGAGCCTTCCATCCCTGAAGCATGTCCGTGTGGAAGACGTGACAAAGAGGAGGAGCAACGCTGTGGAGATTAGGTGCGTGCTACCCCGCACTATCTTGGATGGCAACAGCTCCTACCCCAGCAGCGCCGCACAGGTAGGACTTTTTGCTATAACCTTCCCTATGTTTCTCCACCCTACAAAGGTTGCAAACCTGGAGGTGACCCAGCCAGCTCAGCCAAGGCATGGTGTCATCCCTAGCTTTGTTGTCACGTCCTAGATGCTGAGATCAGACTTCTCGTACAGGAGAATAATGCCCTATATTGGGTGATGGTAAGAGTCACCCAAGAGGTGCTCTTGGTTGAGAAGGTGGTGGCCATGCCACAGCTCTTGGTGTCTGGGAGTGCAATGGGAATGGCTGATAAAGGGGAGGTTTTCAGGTATTAAAGGTTATTCCATGGCATTGGGCTGTGGGACGGAACCCAGCGGCTCCGTCCCACAGCCATCAGCAGTGGCATTGTGCCCAGCCAGGGACAGACTGTGCATGCAGGCGTGTCCTTCTTGGGCTTGTTTTCTAGCTCCTTGCAAAGGTGATTAGCATCAAAGTAAAAGCACTCGGACACATAATTAGGCAGAACAAGACAGCGGAGAAACAGGGATGGCAACCTCTGTGGGCGAGCGTTGCAGTCAGCAGCTTTGTGGCTGATCCACGAGTGACACAAGACCTTGTCACCCCATGGGGTGCATGCCACCACCCCACTGCCACACCATAGGGTGCACACCAGCATCCCCGCTATGGCGGGAGCATCACCCCATCCGAGCAGGGGATCACAGGATCAGTCCCCTACTTCCACCCAAGCGCTGCAGCCTCTTGCATCCCTACCAAGCATTTTGGTTTCTCAAAGCTCCCCACCCACTCTTTTTGGGGCATTCAAAGCCCCAGGGCTAAATCAGCAGCTGAAATCACTGAAGCCACCTGAGGTTACCCCAGCTGAGCATCTAATCTGTGTTTACAGGGAATCAAATTTACTAGCCCAGAGTCCACTTGCCAGCCAGTGACACGGAGCTCAGAGCAGGGCTTTACTCCTTGCACATCAAATACCCCCTCGCACCCTGCAGAGCCACGCAGAGCAAGGAGCACTGAGCCCTTTGATGCTCTGTGACCCAGGTCCCACCTTGCTCAGAGTGGCCAGCTACACTGGTGTTCCTGCAATAACTTGTTCTGGCCCATTGATGACAGGCAGATAATTAATGTGCCATCAGGGTTAGGAAAGCCAGCGCTCAGCTGATGGAAACGTGCAGAAAATAATTTCTCCCATGCGTAAAAATAATAAACCAAAAATCAGTCTTTGATTAACTCTCTAGAAATCTCAAATCTGACAGGAATCACCATCAACCCCCACCAAACTTTTTTATTCTGGGTTCACATTTCTTATGTGCTGGCCTGTAGCCTAATGTAGCCCAAAACGCTGGCAGAGGCTCACTCAGGGCAAACGTGTTTTCCACCACGTTGAGAACACAGCACTCAAGTTATCCCTGGAGCTTTGCCTTGCCTAGATACGTGCAACCCTGTCCACACCCGGCTGCACGGTTAATAGAGGACAGTAGCATTGGCTGATGCACAGCAGGCACAAGGAGAGCACCAGGGACACTCAGGTCCTCTCCTGTCCCTCTCCCTCCTGCAGAGCCCATAGGTCTGTACAGAGCAGAGGTTTCCAGACACATCCCCCTCCCGTTCATTGCATAGTGACAGATAAAATACCCACCCTGCCAGTTCCCCGTCCACATGACGGGGCCCTTACCTGGGTACAGGACCCTGCTGATCATCCCTGGCATGATGATAACAAACAACGGCAGCATCTTCAGGTAGCTGGCCAAGATGGAGCCGGCCTTGGCATGACTCAGGTTCTTGGCAGAGAGCGACCGCTGGACAATGACCTGTGGGAGAGCCAGGCTGGATGACTGAGCAACCACCAACACCTCCTAGTCCACATCAGCCTCTTCCTTGCCAAACTTCATCCCAAGCATCCCCAAACGCTGGAGCCATTGGGCATTGGACCCAAACACAGCGCAGATGTGTACCCAACCCACGGGCTGGGTTTCTCTGCAGACCAGCAACGGGTTGGTGTTATGCCATAGCACCACAAAAGCCCAGTGCAACCGCAGCAGCACATCCTCCTGCCAGTATCAACCATTCCCCACCACCATCCTCCCCCCTCTTGCCCCTTCTATTCAATTGCCTCTTCAAACAGTGCCCACAACAAAAGGGACACTGACTCCAGCCTCCTTCTACCACAACTCCACCACCCACACTACTCAAACTATCACACATCAAAGCTCTGGCCAAGCCATGTCCATCCATGATACAGCCAGCCCTTGGGCTTTGAGGCAATCCCTCTTAAATAGGCAACATCCATAAGAGATGCTGACTTTAAAAGAGCCCAGACTCTCCTCAAGGGCTTACAGAGAAGTGCTCAGCATCCAGCAGGATTCAGCTGCTCCTGAGCAAGCACTGGCTCAATGCCATGGTGGACAGAAGGGACCAGGTGCCAGTTCCTGGGGTGGAATGTTCAGGGAAGCTGCGGTTTAAGCCAGAGCATGTCAGGAGCCACAGGACCCACCACCCAGCTCATCCACCATGTGCACCACATCAGGCACATGATGACCTCGAAGGGAGAGGAGCTAAATCACCCTTAGTCCTCCCCACCTGAAGGTGTCTCACACCTTAGCACTGATTTTAAGCAATATAGTTAAATCAGTCTAGCATCACCTAAGCTTAAACCGCTTTAATGCGGCCCTCCTGGTCAAACAGGAGGTCTCTGCCTGAGGACCAAAGAGGCCATTGGGATATTCGGACTAAATGACTGAACACCGAGACAATGCTAACAGCACGGTGGAGATGCAGTGCTGGCAGCATGGCAGGGGTCGCAGCAGAGGCAGGGCAGGTCGGCGCAGCCGGCTCTGCAGCCTCCCAGCCCCAGTTCATCCTGCCATCAGCACCTGCACTCGCTAGATCCAATCTCACCTGGGTACGTCTGCACGGGGTGCAATCACGCCTCCAGATTGCGGCACAGACACACCCAAAGAGGAAGATAAATATCTGGTGACCACAGCCGCACGTTAAGGCCTTACCCAGTCCAGAATTAAGATTAATGGTGCTCAGACCCGACCCAAACGTGTCTCTCAACCGAGGTAATGAGAGCCACCCCCACAGTGGTGTTGCATCTCACTTTTGCCTCCTGATCCCACCTTCTCTCCCAGCCCTCCATCCTTTCATCTAATCTTGGTAGCCACCTAATCCCACAGGTTGGGTCTGGATGACTGAATGCTCTTTGGGCCTGAAATGAGCACTTAGATGATTAAGATGGGTGTTCAGGCTGCAGCTGGAGAGAAGGCATTGAGATGCCACTGGCATGCTTGGTCCTGGATCTCCAGGTGGCTGTGACTTGGCTCAGGACAGCCTCTGGGCTGCCAGAGCTGCTCAGGAAGCGGCTGCTGAGATGCTGCAATGTGCAGGACAGTGCATTACCAGAGCAAGAAATTGGAGGAACAGCAATGGTTAAGACTTGAGGCAGTTTTGAGCTGCCACAAGGTCTCAGAAGAATTTGGGCAAGGGACACACTAAGTGGCAGAGGGACTTGTCCGTGAGGACCAAGTCCATGGCACAAATGCGTGAAGGGGTGTCCATGCAGAGGAACAGCATCCTCATAGCAGTAGTAGCTCATCTCTTTTTCTGCTCTTTAACAAACAGGGAACACACATCTACCGCTACCGACCCAGGAACCCCACAGGCAGAGAACAAGGCAAGGAGGTCTCCTGCTCCCCAACACATGAGAAACCTCCCGGGGCCACCAAATACAGAGGGGATGGAGCTGAACCCAAAAAGACCATTGCAGGCAGCCAGCCCTACTGGCAGAGCAAAGCCTTCAGCCCCAGCAAGCCCGCACAGCCTGGCCACCTCTCACCAAACAACCCCAGAGCACCAAGCAAACGCTTAACCTCCCTGCCAGAAAGCCAGAAGACAACCGAGGAGATGAGGACACCCCTCGGTATCCCGCTCTCCAAACTGTCCCAGTCCAAGCACCTCAAGAACAGGGTTGCGGGAGCCCCAGGTGCTTCTATTGACTCCAAAAAGAAGCCCCCCGAGACCACCAGCCAGAAGGACCACTAGGCGCTGATGCAGGTGGACTTCCAGGGCGAGAGTGGTAGCAGAGCGTGCCTGGACCCCAGGCAACGCCGTGTTACATGGGACAGGGGAATCTTGTTTACATTTACCTGGTCGGTGCACCAGTACCACGTGGCCATGATAGACAGCCCGAAAGTCATTCCGGTCCAGGGCAGATCTCCAGAGACTGGGTCTCGGAAGAGGTGCATTGCATCCGCTCTGGGCAGGTGGCAAGTAGTGTTGGGAACAATCTTGGATGGCACAGCTTTTAAATAGGCCTCTTCCAGGTTGGGGTAACCTCCAATCTCATTAAAAGCTGGAAAGCATCATTGGGGGAGGCTGGTTAGAGTCAAGCGAAACCTGGTGGCCTCTGAGATCAGCTGGCAAAATGCTAGCCAACTCATTAACTCAGAAGTGCTGCCCAGAGAGGGAGGGCTCGTTCGTGTTTGTGTTTTCTTCTAGTTATTTAAGAGACTCTTCTATTAACATTTTGCACAGCAGGTCCCATTACAGTCCACCCTGCCTTTGGAGGGTGACCCATGTTCTGGGACAAAGGCTCCTCAAGGGACCCACCTCTTCTGACCTCGTACTGTAAAAGCAACCTGTTTGTTAAAGCTCCCCAGTCGCAGAGCAGGGGAAACTCACCTAGGACTATTAAAATGCAAGATTAGGTAGCCTTTGACTTGGTATACTACAGTTCAAGGTGCCTTGGCACAAGTCTTGGGCCAAATGTTTTCTACCCCTCTGAGTGTTTCCCCAGCATCATCCCCCCCCCCCCCCCCCCCCCCCCC
>VFFE01007149.1:2583963-2608754 GCA_008921705.1 Burhinus oedicnemus
AAAAAAAAAAAAAAAAAAAAAGTACTCTCTTCACTGCATTTTTCCTAGGAAAAGGGATCCAAGGGAAGACCTTAGCCTGAGCCCCGTTGGGGAGTACGTGCCATGAACAAGCCCTAGCAAGCGAGCCTCCGAGCCCTTGGCAGCTGCCTTGGCTCTCCTCCCACCCGCACCGCAGCCATGAACCCCCAGCTGCGGTTGCCAACCAGCCCTGGGCTCTGCCCTGGCCCCCCACCTCGTCCCCGTTCCTGGGGGGCACAGGATGAACACTCTTTGCAGCTCTCCTGGTACCTCCGGCAGGAGAATTTTGGAGCCAGAAGCATTGCTTTTTGGAGGAGGGAGGGATGGAAGGCACCTACGCCCGCTCCCCCCACATGCCATGGCCACCCATGCAGCAGCCATGGAGGAGATAAGCAGGGGGGTGAATTGGTAACTCCATGCCCACAACAGCTCCTGACGCTCAGGAGAGGAAGCTCTGGGACCCCCATTGGGCTCATGGAGGGGAGACTCAAAGCAAGACCCATGAGCATCCCTCAGTGGATTCCCCACTCCCAGTCTGGTCCAGCTCTCGCATCCCAGCCCATGCTCTTCCACTCCCACCCATGGGCTGCGATCCAGACCCTCAGCTCAGCCCCCTCCAATGCAGCAGCACGAGGTGGGAATGGGCTCCTGAGAAGTTGCCCTCCTGCAGGACCATGCCCACAAGTGCTGCCATCTTTAGACCAAGAGCAAATCCCTCAGGCATCGGGTGCTGGATGCTGGGATCACCATCAAGAGCCAGCTTGAGCAAATCCCAATTTCCAAGACACCCATCCTGCTCCATTGTCCCCTCCTGCTCAAGGACAGCCCTCTCCCTGCAGCCCTGCCATTTCCAATACCAACCTGCAGCCCTATCCCCATCCCAGGGCATCCTCCTGACCTGAGGCTTTTGGGGAGTTTGTAAAGGGGTGTCATCCACCATGCCCCCCCACACACACTTTTGCAAACCAGCTCCCTGTATTTTACGGGGAGTCAGGATTTATAAACTCCTCCTGCTCTTGTGCAAGCAGCCCTGGCCCCACTCCAGCGCTTGGTTTATCCAGGCACCGGCTACTCCCAAGCTTTGCATGGGCGTTGAGTGCCAACAAAGGCTCTGCAGAGGCAGAGGCTGAAAGCAGAGATTCGCGCCCGGGGGTGCGGACCTGCTCCCTTCCCGAAGGTGTTCGCCGGCAAGTCATGACACCTACTCTTGCCAGGACGGAAGGGCCGGGCTGAAACCTCAGGGCAGCGGGAGCTTGGCCTGCAGACGCTGGGCTGCAACCCGTGGGCTCCTTCACATCCCTGCTGTGAACACTGAGTGGGATGCAGGATGGCACGGTTGCTCTTATCCATGATGCCGGAGCTGAGCAGAGCCAAGACCGGCACCACCACCCGCTGAAACAGCCACCAAGTTCTCTGTTAATTGAAGTGATTTGTCTACAACCCCTACTTCTCTGACTCGAGACTGCTCTGCCCAGCATTGCACTCAAGAGGATTTGCACAACCCTCCTGCTCTCCCTTGGGAGACGCAACCTCGGAGCCAAGCAATACGCTTTTTCGTCCCTTCAGCAGCAGCAGGGGATGCAATGGTCTGGGCAGAGCGGACCTGGAGCGGGCACAGCTTCGCAGATGAGCGTTAGCATCACTGCTGCAGCTGTCACGATCTGAAGATATGAACAAGACAAAACACGGAGAGTATCCTTCATTAGAGCTTCACAACGGCTGGAGAAAACCAAGCGCCCTTGAGGCATACCAGCCTCCAGGTCCTCGGGTCTCCTGAGACCTGAGAAAAAAAAAACTGCGCGACGAACAGCTTGTCTTTTGGCTCCCCTGGATCTGTCCCTCTCCCAAGCACCCTCACCTCCCTGCGCACGCCACGCCATGAGTTGCAGGTTGGCAAAGCCAAAAAAACCTGGGCTCTGCAGTCACCGGAGGGATTCTCCAGGCCTTGCCTACTCTGGCTCTGCGCTGCTGCACCCAGCCAAGCTTACCAGACACGAGCCTGAGAGTGCCCCATGGCCGACTACGGCTCCAGCCAACCACCAGCAATGCCCAAGCACCTCGTCTAATGCAGAGGCTGCAGCCACCGCTCAGATCTGCTCGGACAGGCAACGTGCTCCTCTGCCTGCTGCAGCTCCTTGCTCCTGCTGGGGTATTTGGTGTTACTGTTAATTGTCTGGGAATTATCTGTCCTTTCATTTGTTTTTTTTTTTAAATATACTTTGCTGCGTACAGGGCTTGCCCAGGAGCAAGCTCTGCTTTTGCACAGGGGAGCAGCCGCAGGACAGATGTCCCGGTTTGAGGTACAACAGGGCTGGCTGCAGGTCTTGAGCTGCTCCCACCTCCACAGCAGAGCTCCAGCGCAGCGTTTGGGTCAAAGCCTTTCCTACCCACCCGCCTACCCAGTACTTCTCCAGGAAAAGCAGACTTCTCCAGGAGATGGTGGAAATCATCTCAGGAGTGCCTCTGGAAGTCGTCCTCTGTAGTTAAACGCCTGCCTTTGAAGCTGGGGCCTGACTTTTTGCCTCCTACTCCTCAGGGCCAAGAGCCCCGGTGGCGGAACAAGGCTGATGAAAGCTCCCAGGCTCACAAGGGTGCTCTGCGGCTAAATGTGTGGAGACACAACACTGCTGAGTGTTCGGAAATGGCTGGTGATGAGCCATGCTCGCTCCAACCAGGAGGAAGGCATGGCACCAAGCTCTGCCAGGCAGTGCCCTTCAGCGGTGCCTCCACCCAGCACCACCTTCTCCCATGCACATCCCCGTGCCGTGGGATCCTGTCTGAAGACCCCACTGCAACGCTGCTACAAGTTTTGCAGAGCAAAACTGGAAATGCTGCTTCGCTGTCAAACGCATGATCCGTGTCTCAGAGCACGTGGACTAGAGGCAAACATGTGGAGCAGTGATCACCACAGGAAGGTCACCAGCGCTGGGGACAGCCCCACATGGAGGACCAGGGGGATGCTTCATGGCATCTTCACCCAGAGGAATGGCATGTAGGGGAAGAACAGTGGCAGAGGGGACACAGGGGGACCACAAACTTTCTTTAGGAGATGGCTACAGGCCAAAGTCCTGCTGGGCATCTTGGCCATCAGATTGCTCAGACTGAGTCTTTTTATTTATTTCCAAAACTGCCTGAGTGGGGAGAGAATGCCCCCATGGAAGGGGGATCTGTGCTGTCCCAGCTCTCACCTTTCACTGCCAGCACGATGGCTCCAAGGACCATGATGAGTGTCTGCAACGCGTCGGTGTAGATGACAGCCGCCAGCCCCCCTGCACGAGAGCAAAGCACAGCGTTGGGAGTGCCACCAGCTTCGGGCTTGGTCATGAAGTCCCAATAAAGCTGCCCGTGCTCATGGGGACATGCCTGTCACCAGCCTCGTCCTGCCAACACCGCGGTGATGGGGGGCTGCAGTGGGAACGTGAAGGGGGAACAGCTTCTCGGTGGGTCCCCTGCAGATGGGGTGGGGGGAGCAGCCAATAGCCGTGGGGGCTGCGATCCCACCCAGGGCACGGAAGGGGAGCCGAGGGATGGTGGGATCGGGGAGACGTGGCCCCACATCCCCACAGAGTCAGGAGGATGCCAGCCAGCCCCAGCTCTTTAGATGCCCCAGCGAGCAGACACACCCAGGACATTGATCTCATCATTCATCCCACCTCTCCCTAACACCATACCAGTTTTCCTCCTTCGTACACCCCTCAGCTCTCCTCCCAGCCCTACAGTTTTATTTTTCCAGCACCTGACACATAGCAGGGTCCCCCTTGGCCAGCCAGCAGCATTTCTCCCTTTCCATCCCAAGCTCTCCCTCCAGACCAGTTGCCAACCCCGGACCTGCTTACCTAGCCAGAAAGCAATTACTCAGCAGATGAACAAAAGCATTAAAAAGTAGCGGAGCTAGAGAAAAATGGGTCAAAAATTGAACCAGTTTCAACCCCAGTCACCGACTCACATCCCAGGAATTCAAGGCTGCACCCTCCCTGGGATATGAAGGGATGTTCTCAGGAAGAGGGTGACGCAGCGATCACACCCTCTGCCTGCGCTCACGCCGAAATGCCTCGCTTCACAACAAGCCTTGTGGGCAGGAAAAAAACCTGAGATGAGGTTTGCTTAAAACCAAAGTCTTGCAAAATCCACCATGTTTCGGACAGACTTAAACTATTTCCCATTTTGATGGCTGGGACAAAATAGCAAGGGAGAATTTACTGCTGGGTGTCTCCACGGGCACTACCAGGGGAGGGAACGTCCCAGCCAAAATAATAACTGAAAGGGCTGGCAGGGATACATGGTCCCGTGGTCCAAGAGCGAGACTGCAAGCCAAGAACCCAGTTTCCAACTGGAGCTCCAAACCCTCATCGCCTCCATATCATGAAAGAACCATATGCATTGACCCTGCACAAAAACAGCTGGTCCCACAATGAGGAAACTCGGGTGAGAAATGTTCCCGAAAGCTTTGCAGAGGGAGGGCAGCAAGTTGCATTGTGGGCAGAGCAAGTGGTAGGGAAATGAGTTGGATAAAGGGCTCTCAGATTGTAGATTCCACAGTAATAATCCTGTAATAGGAGAAGCCCCGATTATTGCTGTTACAAATAGGTACACACACAAGAAAGCATTTAACGACATGATGGAGGAGGAGTTATTACAAATGAAAAGCCGTAATGACAAAGGAGAGGTCATGCACTGAGTCATTGCCTGAGCTGACGCTGAAGAAGGATGCTCAGATATTGGCTGGATAGGGCAGGGAATATGAACCCCATTCGTATAAATCCCCAAAGACCTTCCAGGAGCAAAAGAAAACAAACAAACAAAAAAACAAAAGCAGGAGTGTAAGTGGTGTGGTTCAACCAAAGAAGAAAGATTGAGGCCAGGAGATGCTGAGCAACCTACCTGCAATGGTGTAGAGCCCCGTGACCACCAGCATCAGGACGGTGGAGAGGTAAAGGTCCCAGCCCAGGCAGACTTGCACGAAGAGGGCCCCCGAGTACAGGTCTGTCTGCGCATGGAAGAAGAAACACAGGGACGGGGACAGGTGACACCCACTTGGCTAGACAGCACCCAAGGGCTGTTGTCAGAGCATCACAGCAGGGAAATAGTCAACACCAGGAGTACAGCAAGGACATTGCACTGCACATGCCAGGAGGACACCTCCCAAAGCCAGTGCTGGAGCCCAGGGTCCCACACAGGTGGCAATGTCAATGCTGGAGGTGGGTGTCACAGGCCACCTTCCCCCAACCCCCAAAGAGTGGAGCAGGCAGCTCCAGCAGTCATTTGCAACTGGGCCCAGTTGGATGCAGACAGTAGGACCTAAGGGTCAGAGATGGGATGCCTTGGGGCATCAGTGGTGCCACAACCTTTGGAACCAAAGCAGGAAGCTAGAGATGCTCAGCCCTTTACAGGATCAGACCCTGACCTGAGCTACCTTCGTGCCGCCCCGAGTACCTCCAGTTCCCTCCACCAATGGCAATGCCCTGCTCTCCAGGTGGCATCTCACCATGGCTTCTGCAGAGCCCTGGAGATGGGGCAGCTGGTACCAACTGAGTAGCTTCACTCTCCCAAAACGCCAGCAACTTTGATTGCTCCCTGGAGGCAGCCCAAGCCACCCCACCAGCCCAGCACCCCTCTGCTGTTTCTGTACCCCCACGGGGCCGATGCACGGGGGCGGCTGTAGCTGGTATTTCACGTTCTGCTTGGCAGGATTCATCCTCCTGGCACCCGTGCTGCCAGCAAGGAAGCTGCCAAGGATCTGCTCCATCCTCCCCAGCTGCAGTTCAATGGTCCAGGTCGTCAGACCGGTCAGGAGGGCGGCAGCAAGCCTAAAGATGCTGCTGGGGACAGGAGGGGATCTCCTCCCAGGTGCAGGGACTTTTCAAGGTGCTTGCTGGTACCTGCAATGCCTTTGGTGATGAATGGAGCAGTTCTGTGCCATGTCACTCGAGCCCATTAGTGGTGCTCAGGTGGGTGCTGGTGGGGGCAGGACAAGGTGCTGCCTTGCTCCCCGGGTGCCACAGCAGTGGTTCAACCTTGACAGCCACTCCACGGTGAGGAGCATACATGGGCAGCCCCAGCACAAAGCGCAAGACCTCCAGGACTGCCATTCCTGAGCCTTACCCCAACACCAAGGACTTCTTTCTTGAGCATCTCCGGGAAAGTATCTCCTCCTGGTTTTGCACAGGTGGGGAAACCAATGCACGGGCAAGTGGCAGAAGTTGCTTTTGGCCCCAAACAAGCAGCAGCAGCCCAGGGGTCCTGCACCCCAGCATGGACCAGCACAAGTGCATCCTCCAATACATCCCCTCACCTTTGCAGCCCCCTTTGCAAAGCCCCTGGAAGAGGCACAGGGTTTCTGCTTGGCCACAGAAGGACAGACCGACTCTGCATCCAACATGCTGCCTCCACCAGCCCTAGCATCTCCTGTGTCCATGTCACATCCCACAGGGACACCGGGAGCGTGCCTCTGCCGGGAGGACCGTGTGCAGGCCTGCAGCTACCTCAGCTGCTAAACTCCCTCAAGATGATTGGCACCCAAAAAGTGACCACCGTTTCCCACCCATGGGAGGGCTGGACCCACACAGGGAGGTCTGGTCACAGTCTCATGGAAATGAGGCATGAAGCAGAGACTCAGAGGGACCTGGGGCACTTCTTCCAACAAAGCAGCAATGCTGCAGGAGGAAAGGACCAGGCACGCAGGCAGTGCCCATGCCACCACCACATCTCCACCCACAGCTGAGATCAAGCCACCCCCAGCGCTTGGCTGGGATATCTTCACAAAAACCTTGTTTGGAGAAGGAAACAAGGCCAGAAGGGGCAGGAAGAGGCAAGACGAGCTGACTCCATGCCCTCGCCTGGAGCCATGACAGCTTCCCACAGCCAAGACATCAGCTCCGATTTGACATCTGTCTTCACACACCTCCCAGAAACCATCCCCCAAACAACAGGGCTGTCTTGCCTGGTCATGCGGGAGCAGTCACTTGGGATTAGTAACGTGGAGGACTGGTGTTATTTCCCATATTACACCTCCTTCCCCCAGCTCTGCCCTTCCTCCTCCCAGCACTGCACCAGCAACCTTGCTGTGTGGAAGCTGAGGACCATCATCGTGTGATGGAGAGGGGCTACGTAGGATCATGCGATGGAAAAACCAAGGCACGTGCCACCTAGCAGGGCTCCATCAGCCATGAAAGCCAGTAGGTGAGCACACATCCAGCTCCAGCACAACACGAAAACCTGTTCCCTAGCAGATGAGCCCACATCGTTAGGCATAACGTTGATTAAATCACAAATCAAACCTACCAGAAGAGCACTTAAACCACAGTCTTGAGGATCCCAATTCAGAAACTGTTCCACGACATCTGGACCAGGCTTTATACCACAGTCATGCCTGGCATTCCCAAGGGAGGTACTACTTGTCCTCAGCTGCACTTGGGCTTGGCCATGTCTATGGAAGAGCTCTTGCCAGCACCAAGAGGCAATTCAGCCCTGGAATGTCCTGCTGAAGAGGAACCAACTCACGGACAACCTTGCCAAACCCTCTACCAGTGGCTCCTCTGATGCCTTTCCACAACAAATGCGATCCAACCACAGCCTGATACCACAGAGACCACCAAGCATTCCTACAAGAGGACAGCTAAGCCATTCATGCACTGCAAGCTTCAACTACAAGGCAGAAAAGCACCAACCAAAGGCCCTCAGCCATCTCCTCCCAAGGCAACCTGAAGTGGGAACCCAAAATACTTTGAGCTTCCCCAACACAGTGTCAGCCAAGCATCCTTGGTGTCTTCTGGAGCTCCCAGTGTCCCTTGGAGGGATCCATCACTCGTCATGTCAGCACCTGCCAGAAAGTCATTCCGCCCTCTGACTGCCTGCTTCTCCAGCAACCCTGCCCCAGAACCCAGTTGCAAAGACTCAGACCTGGACAAGGTATTTCATAACTGCTTCTCCTGGCTTTCTCAATGCTTAATCATTTTTGCAGTCGTCTGCAAATGAGTCTAAGGCTTTGCTATGAGGAAGCAGAGGTATCTCCACCTCCCTTCCTGGTAATTCTGCTAGGGTGGGAAAAAATAAAAGTGCATGTGACTGGGTCATTAATAAGACATCCCAAATACAAAAACAGGCTAATTAAAACCAGGCATGACCTATTCATAAAACAAGTCCTTTCAACTGTAAAAGGAGAGGAGAAGCCTTTGAAGTCAGGCCTCATAATCCAGCAAGATTCCTGCCTCCACCAGTGACCTCACTTGGAAACTCGTTCTTACCCAACATCGTTAATGCTTCCCAATGAAAGCTGCCTTTAGAGACAGCTTGGATTTAACAATTGGTGAAGCGAAAGCCTCAGCAGAACAAGTTACCCAGGGTACAGAGGAGTCTCCAGGGGCACTTCACCAAGGCTAGGACACCTGTGCAACTTCCCACATGTTCCTAGACAGGGGGGATGCCATCTCTGCAGGACTTTGGGCTGCCCTGCTGCACCCTGCCATGAAATGCGGAGGGTTGGGGTCCACCAAAGGGTAAATTCCAGGCAAGGAAGGACTGTCATCCTCCCTGCCCCAAAAGAAGAGCCAAGGGAGCAGTAGTGGTGCCATGTCTCATCTTGGGAGAACACGGAGCAGAAATCTATGCATAAACCCCACGTCTGCAGGGAGAGGCGGCAGGAAAAGCCCAGCTAGTCCCGGGCTTTGAGGCAGCCCCCAGTGAAGACCATAGGACACCCCCGCCGGGCAACAGCGCAGCCTAATTGCCCTGAGTTTTGCACCTCCTCCCACGCACCCAGTTGTGGACACCACCAGGGACGGGACATCGGGCCAGTTTGGCAACGCCCCACATGTCCGCAGACATTCATCCCAACCCACTGCTGGAAACAACCATTGTTTGTGAGATTTACCATGAATGGAGCCAGATGCCAAGATAATCCCCTTATTAGGCTGATTCCTCTTCTGTTGCATCCTGCATGACTCGGAGATCAGAGAAAACTCAGCAGACCAAAGAAACTATAGCACTGGCTGAGAAAAGGCACAGGAAAAGGCACTTGGGAGTGTCCACCAAGCTCCAAACACGAGGTTGTGCTAAGACGGGCCAGGAGAACCGCAGAGGTTCCCTTTGGTGCAGGCACTGTACAGAGGTCATCTACAGGTTCATCTGGTGTTAGGCAAGGGGTGACACCACCACAGTCTCCCAAGCTAAGAATGAGCTTGTAGGACATCCATCCCTCCCGGGCAAAGCCACAGAGAGACTGGAAACCAAAGGGACCAAGCACATCCCCATGGCATGGTAGGGCACTGTTTGGTAAGAGAAGAGGGGACGCCTGTGATAGTCTGGAAAAAGACTCAAAGACAACCAGCCCTCAAACTACTGGTGATTTCTTTCTTCAAATTCAGACCAGCAAGAACAAACTACCCCAGCAGAAGTCCCATCCCAGCTTCCAACCTTTCCAGCAAGGATTCACGCAGATCCCAGGGACCAGCACCACAGACACGGATGCTCCAGCATCTCCCTCGAGTTCCTCTCACGTCTTCATGAGGAGCAGGAGAGAGATGTCTCCTGAGCAGCACAGAGGAGGGGACTAAGTGACAACAGTTTACTGGACATCAGGACAATCAGGGAATAATCAAAGTGTCACTGCCTGAACTTGCAAACTGAACTGGTGCTCCAGGAGCCACCAGGCTGATTTCAGGAGAAACGCCACAGGATTTTCAACACCATAAATGATAAGAGTGTAAGGAATATCAGTTTTATGGGAAGAATGCCCTCCAGCACAACAGGACGTGGTTTTGCAGGGGTGAAATATAGGTGGCAGCTGCACCGACGGAATCACCAGCATCACCTCTGCCACGCTGAAAGCCCCGCGACAGCTGGAACACGGGAAGGGCTGCCGTCTCCTGCAACCTGCCTTTTAAGCCCAAAGCACAGTGCCTTGCCCAAGGTCAAAGAGCAGCTCATGGGAAGCAGACGGAGTCTCCTGGAGCTGGGGACACCACATCACACAGCGCTGGGGTCTGTGAGGCGGGGGCAGCCTCTCCCTTTGCACTAAGCGCCGATGGATGTACGCAGCCAGAGCTGCTTGCAGGCTGCTCCATCCTCCCCATCCCTGGGAGGGAGACCCAGAGGATCCCCCCAGAGCTCAGCCCAGGGCCGGGGGCTGCGAAGCTGCCGGGGTTGAGGCAGAAAACTCCGTGCAGGGAGCGATGCTGCTTCCAGCCAAGCTGGTGTTCACCCAGCACAGAGCTGACGAGCGCAGAGGAAGGCACTGAGCGCCTCGCCGTGGGGAAACGCTCCGACACCGGCCCTCCTGCCCTGCAGACAACCACTTCTTGCAGCCAGCCACATGCAAAAGCACGTTTCCTGCAGCCAGTCACTTACAAAAACATATTTCTTTTAGCCAGCAAAGTGCGGAAGCCCCAGCAGACCCTGGGTGAGATCCGCCTGCTCCATCAGAGCCGTGCAGGATTGTTCCCTCCGGTGTGTTTTCTCCTCCAGATCGTTTCTGAGCTCTTGATCTCTGTCTGTCTCGCTGTCTCCAGCCCCCCAGGGCTGTCTGTGCCCGACTCTCTCCTGCTTGCCTGGTGTCACAGGCTCTTTAGCTGTTTTACCTCGGATAAACTCTTCCCACGGTTACCAAGCGGGCAGCGGGAGCAGGGGCTGCACACAGGAAACTCTGAATGAGGCCAAAACGGGGTGAAAACATCCCTGTGGAAAAGTCCCTGAAAATCAGGCACTTTCTGTACAGGCTTGGGCATCTTATATGTGCAGCAAGACTTCTTTTCCTCAGCAAACCCGTGTGCCCTAAAGCAATGAATGCATTCCCAATTCAGTTCCTGGCTCTGCCCAGTCCCTCGGGGAGTGCTGGAAAGCATCACTGCCGGAGCATGGAAGAAAAACCCAGACGATGCAGCCCGGCCCCCAAGCACGTTTCATCCGCAACCTCTGCTACAATGCAAGTGCACCGTGAGTTTGGGAATCCTGACACCCAGCCACGCATCTGTCAGGGCCACCCAGACACGAACATTGCTGCTGGATCTACGTACAAATGCACTGGGTGTTGCAGATAGCATCTACCCATGAATTCCCACCTCCTGTCCTGCTCCCTCCTGGAGCATCCTGCAGCAGCTGTTCTCCCCCGACTTGGCTACACGAGGTTTGAGCCCCAAAATAACATTTCACTTGCTGGAAATCAGTCATGGATCTGGCAGAGTTGAGCAGAAACTACTCACAGAGATTTTGGTGAAGATGGAGAGCAGGAGCGACAGGCCGGAGAGGTACATCCGGATCCTCTCCCCTCCAAACCTTCGCTGGAGATACTCAGGCATCGTAACAATCTGCCGGAGCGAAAGAAAGTGATCACTGCCCTGTCCAGGCCCCCTCCTCCAGGGATGGTCCCGGGAAAGGCAAGGGGACAGCTGTATTCCCAGAGCAGGGCTTAGGAGTCTCAAAGGACAGTGGTGACAGCTCTCCAGGGAGAAGGGAACCTGGCCGGGGCCACACTCCTCGCAGCAGGCTCAGGGCAGCCCTACGTACCCCAGATGAGATGTAGACTGGCACAAACACCCAGGCCAGCGCCAGGAGAGCGTAGGTCGCCTGTTGGGAAGGAAGAACACAGCACAGCCAGAAAAACCACTGATCCTGCTGCAGCTCGACATCGATTACAATGCCAGACCACATCCACCACTCCTGACCCAGCCCCAGCTCGCCCCCAAGTGCACATTTACGTCCCCAAATGGCGTCAGATGGCAGGCATGGGTGGACGAGGTCACGGTGGAGACCCCCAACACCCCTGCCAGTAGGAACCCACTCCCCTCAGCCCTTCAGCTCCTGATGTGACATTTCCCACTAACTCCTTGAGCACCAAGCAAGCCAAATGCCGTATTTTTGCTGCAGAACCCAAGGACTTTGGAAGCGATGGGTGGGAAAGCAGGGAATGGGTGACTTATTTAGCTGGACTAGGAAGCTCTGCACTGCAATGTCCTTTTCCCTGAGCACATGAACCTGAGTTGACTCCAAGCTCACTGTACGTGCACCAGACATGAGCTGGAGAAGCTGATTTAGCAGGGTTGCGTTAATTACCCCCTGCACAACTCCTCCCAAGCATTTTGAGACATTGCGTGAAGCTGCTGTGAAACAGGCCATCTGCTGCGACACAGCTCTAGAAACTCATTTTCTTAATAACACGACACATTTCTTACGTTCCACTCGAAGCCAGTGACAGCGATTCCCCCGGCAGCACCGGTCCCAGCCAGCCCGATGAAGAGCCCCGAGCCTTCGCTGCTGGCGAAGAGAGAGGCACCGATCTGCGGAGGAGCAGAGGAGGTGCTGCGGGTGCCCGGCCACCAGCTGCCCACAGCTTGGCACAGCAGTCATGCCAGCTGGACCGGCTTTGGTGCTTCCCCAGCAGCCCAGCCCCGAGGGGATAACTCAGAGGAGGCAGCAAAACCAACATCTGAACGGAGACCTCCATGCCACTTCTAAAAGCAAAGCGTGGCCAAAGATACACCATATGTGATGAGAGGCGTGTACATATTTTGCAAGAAAAACTCTTAACAGAGTCCAATCCAGGTAGGCATGAGTCCCAGCAATGAGTGCTCCCATACATTCAGCTCATCTGGGGATCCCCGGTGGGTTTTGGATGGACTTTCTTGTCTTCAGGAGAATGAGAAGGAGCAACACGTTGCTGCATTTGCGACGGTGGCCATGCACCTTGCCTGGAGGTGGCCCTGTGTCCATAGGAAGGACCCACAACCAGTTTGTCAAGATCATACTGCAATAAGAGGAGGGCAAAAAGAAACTTGGGACACCCATGTCTTGTTGGAGCCACCAGGAACACATGGGGCCAGTGGAGATACATGTTTGACTCCAAGAACCCCTCCCCAAGTTCAGAGCAGCCTATGAGGAGACCCAACAAGCAGGGTGGGCTCCAGCATCCTTTGTGCAACGAGAAGGGAAATGGAGCTCCGAGGACACAAATCCTGGCAGAAGGTGGTGTACAGGGTGGGGGAAAATTGTGGGCAGGTGATGGAGAAAGCAGGGACGCAGAAGAGGGAATTCGGTGGGAGGGACAGCGGTGCTGGATGTCTCTGCTGCCCAGGGTGTCACAAGAGGGACAGAGGTCTCTACTTACTGGCCACCATGCCATGTCTCTGCCAGCAAGGAAATAGCCACTGACGGTGTTCCTGTTCACCCTGCACGAAGACTGGGAGGAGAAAAGATCAGCACAGAGCACCCTTTCCCTACAAACCCAGACAAGACACCAAGAAACCCAAGAACCAAGTCTCCCAGACAAGAAGCCAAGAGACAGGAGACTCTAGATAATTAATGGGAGCTCTGCAACTCGAGCTTAATTACACGAAACGGTGGCTGCACCCCAAGTACCTGGAGCCATGAATAGCAAAGGAGGCACCCTGAGAGGGGGAAGCACAGAGGATGTGCCTGCCCCACCGCCATCCCGAGCAGACAGGTTGGCTAATAGGTCCCAGCTTTGGCTATGATTTTTGTGCAAGGCAGATTAAACCGCTTTGGAGAGCCTTTGTCTGAAACTGTGGGTAGCTGAGGGCTTTTTCTGTTAAGCAGGGCATTTGTCTCAACACCCTTTAATAGGCAAATGGCAGATCTGCTTACACCCAGCAGACCGGCGGCCAGGGAAGACGTTTGTGCCGTGGTTGATTCCACCTCGCTCTCAGGCGATGGGAATCTTCCCATAGGGGGTGAATGGGTTGGTAGAACAGAACAGAGCAAATGCAGCACAACACACAAAATACAAAATGAGTGCAAACTACAAGAAGAAAATAATAGAGGCTTTCAAAATATTCCACCCAGAAAAGCCATCCCTGAAAGAAAAAAAAGACTATTCAAAAAGGAAAGCAGAAAGGCAACGAGAGAAGATACTCTTACCCATATTCCCACTGCAACGTTTAAGGAAAAATAAACGACTACAACAACAAGATCAGCAACGCTCAACTGCTGCGCAGGGGTAAAGGATCCCACAGTGGAATTGCCCTCCATCATTCCTCTGCCTCTTTCTTCATCCTCAGCAAAAGCCTCCCACAGCCACCCACTGAATCAGTAACTCGTTAGCGGCTTGAGGGCATTTATCATTAAACAAGGTGGCAGTAGGAGCTTCGCTTCCAAAGGCCTTTGGGTGGACAGCCCAGCTATCCACCGCCTCCCTCCCCTTCCAGTTTCCCCACCACCCTCCCTGCTGGCACCCGGGGGACGCACGGTCCAGGACGGCACCTTTGATTTCCATGTCACAAAGGAGCAGCTACTTAATCCCCATTTCCTCAGGGTTTTCTGCTTCTTCTGCACTGATCTTGAAGAACCTGCAGGCTCCAGTCCCAGCTCCTCCTGCAATTAATGCATTTCTGCGGCACAGACTCTCCGGGCGCAGGATCCCAGCAGCCTCTTGCAGAGGCACCTCAAATCTAGATATTGCTGGACAAGAAACCGCCAAGGCTTTTGTCTTCCATAAGCTGTAAACCAAACCCCAATATTTTTCTTGCAGATACTACAAGTCTGGGAAGAATTTGCATGATCTTCTGCCTAGTTAATTACTGTAGAAACTGCTGAATAAAGCAAGGGTTTTGAAGTGTTCTTTACATTTGAAGGATCCCAGAGAAATACCTCTAAGAATAGCTGGCATTTCTGGTGATCTGATATTTTTGCTTCTGAGAAAAGCAGGTAGAGATCAGGTAGCTCTGCTGTAATGAAAGGGGCATGAAATGTGGCCGCGTGAAGTTGCACATGCTTTGCTCCCTTTCAACCACTCCAGTACTAGGAAAAGCCAAAGGACCAGCAATCCAGTCTTACCACCGCGACTGTTCCCAAATTCCTGAGCCCTAATCAATATGGTAATTGCACTGCACAAAGCCAGGCAAAGCTGGGGGTTTTCTACATGCTAAAGCAATGATCAAACACAGGAGTTACGTGAACGTCCGCGACAGAGTCTCAGCATGCCAGCGAGGACCGACCAGCAGAAACGCTCGCAGAAGAGATGAAGTTATTCCTCCAAAGGCCAACAGGAAACAAGGAGCAGGAAACTGCCTTTGAATTTAATGGTTTTGGGTATTTAGTAATCATACCATTTGCTGGACCAGACGCTTGGCTGGCTCATTTTCAAGTGGCAGCACGCTTTCCAACCCTGTATCACAAGGTCTCACAAATAAATAAATACACTGCAACTGACGTGCCCATCACTGAGACAGGTCAGCGTATTCCTCCTCGCTTTGAAATAGCCGCTGGAGCAGGTCTGCACACTTGGGAGAGGAACTGAAGTTCTCCCTCACTGCTCAGCTGGAATTTAACCTGCATTAACACATTCAAAGTACATACAAGTGTTAATATGTCAGCTTGGTGTATCTATTAACACCGCGGAACTGTTTAATAACCTACTGTCATTAAAGTACAATCTGGTACAGCCTTGCATTTTGCAATTTCATAGAGACAGACCGTACCTCTCTAGACAGGACTGCAAAAATCAAACAGAATAATCTTATGAAAAATAAGCTCACGGAATGAAGAATAGCTTTATTATCTGAACAGAAACGTGCAGTTGCTTAAATAAAATCACCACCTCACTTGATGAACATACCAACAAGATCAAGCACTGCAGATCTTTCAGCAATATCTAGGTCTTCTAGCCACAGCCCAGGCCTCCGTTGTGCCCAGTGCTGTGCCAAGACAGACAAGGGAAGGAAAAAACCCGTTTTTGTACTTAAGAAGCAAAGGAACCTTCCAAAGCCCTTGGAAGTTTGTCCCAAGCAGATAGAAACGGTGTCAACAAAGGTTAATTTTCACTTCTCGTTTTGAACATGCCAAAAGTTTTATACTCATTTGTAGGACATTGTGATGGAGACAGATTAGACCAAACAACCCCTAAATGCTCATTAATTCCACCACCGTTTTCTCTGCAACAGGTCAGGAACTTCAAGTCTGCAAGACTGGAAGCTCAGTGTGGCAGCTTAGCCTGCCTCCACCCACGCGTACCTAAGGAAGGTTGGGAAAACAAACCTGAACAATTTAAGCTCTGCACTATGGCCACATTTTTCAGCACATCCATGCATTCAGGCCAGGCTACAAACATCTGAAAAAACAGTTTACCTGTGATGAGCTGATTTGGATTTTACCAGCTGGAACCTCTGCCCCCCACAATATTCCCAAGTTCTCCCAAGCCCCCGTTGCTCCTTGAGCCATAGATTTAGCTCCCTCCCACACTCCCTGAAGCAAAGCAGCACACTGGAAGTGTGCTCTGACTGCCAAATTACAACCAATTTTAAAACCTTTATGATAGCACCTGCAAGCGGATGGTGAAAGGTTTTACTTTGCGTTTTACAAGACTGCTCAGCAGCAGACAGGTTAAAAAACGAGTATCATTATTAGAGAAAACCAGCCTCTCCTCCTCGTCTGCAGGTGTTTCATTATAACAACAAGCAAAATGCATGTTACTCTTCTTACTGCCAAGAAGCCTGAATCCTGTTCATATTCCAAAGTAACATATCAGCATAAAAGAATCAATTCACCTCTTGATTCCCTTCAGTAACGTAATACCTGCAAATCACTTTTAAGGGGACACAATATAGAAGACACGCGACTAGTACAAGAACATTTTTAGAAAGCTCACACAAAACAAGTCTTTATTCTTTGTTGCAGAAAATAAATACAGGTGCATATTTCATATGCTTTTCTATAAAAGCACTCCTACAAAATCACGTAACTGCATACAACAGTACAACCTTTTTGGCTTTTAAAATGCAAATATTATACAGTCACTTCATTTTTTAATCTTTTAAAGCACTTGTAGCAAGCAGCTTTGGAAAAGGAATGCTTAATTTAGAAGCCAAATTCTTGCCTCAAGTGTTTTGTGGTTTTTTTCCATCATGTATATAGTGCAGCTAACCTAAAAGCAACTAGAACAGTTTTGTGTAAAATGTTTATTCCCCACCCACCCCCCAAAAAACCCCAACCCTGCAAAGAAAAAAATAGCTCTTAAAAACTGTTCTACCTTGATACTTAAACCAAGAGAAAACAAAAAGTGGCTCAATAGAAATATTAAGGTAAGCATGATGCTTCACAGCTCGTTATCTGTTCACTTCCAGTTTGGCCCGGGGTGTTTCTTTAGGATAAAAAGCATTAATCATCCAGTCCTATATTTCTGAAAAGGTACGACATGGACTCCCCATTATGGATCCTGCGAATGGCTTCTGAGAGGATCATGCTGATATCCACAGTCTTGATTTTAGGGCACTGGAGTTTTTGTATTTCATGTGGAATTGTGTTTGTAACAACCACCTACAGAAAGACAGAATGATCAGAAAGACATAGCTCCATTATGTTATCCACCTCCCATATTAGGACTGCAAAAGGGAATGTCCACCCACCAGATCCTATGAAGCCACCCTTACTGATAAAAGAACAAGATTTTACATTATTGTCAGGGTCAAAAATCTTAGGAAGAGCCATGAATTGCTATAGAATTGCACATATCTATGGATACTAATAGCACTGTCCTTCTTCCCTTTCATTCTGCCACACAGGTCCAAAGGAAGGTATGAAAATATCCCCCAGACTGAGGGGAAAAATCTGCTAATACTGCCAGTCCGTCATCTTACTACTTCCATAGTTTCCCATTGCTACAGTTTAAGGACACGTGGATGCTAATATTCCAGCAGACAATTCCACAGCAAGAAAGCCTGAACCCAGAAACCTCCCAGCTCAATTCTTAACGCCTGTATATTTTAAGAATCAAGTCAGGAGAAAGTTCCTTGCTTAAATAATCCCAAATCATTTGATCAGAAATTCAGAATCCCTGCTTACTTCATCAATTGCAGATTCCTCTATCAGCCTGGGAGCATCTGAAGATAACAGGCCATGTGTGGCCATTACAAAGATCTTGTAAGCCCCCCTTTCCTTGAGGGTCTCAGCTGCAGCAAGAAAGCTGTCAACGTCATCTATAATGTCATCCTGTCAAAGTAAGATTGAGTCAGCGGAGATTCACCATGTCCTCAGACAGATCAACACAGCACACCCAGATTGACATGACACCTTTTTCAAGTATAACAGTTTACAGCCAACACAAAATGGACATTTTAATTGATGCTGTTCTTCAGACACCTGAACTAGATGGTAAGTGTGAAAGAGCAGAAAAGCAGAGTGTCCAAAACTACTGCAACATCAAAGGGCAGAGGGATTGCTCCATGAGGGAAAGAGGGAAAAGCCAAGACAATTGACATTCAGTCAAAAAACTAACAGAAAATCGTCCTCTTCCATGACAAGCCCAGAGATTACACTCTGCTTTAGAGAAACCTAAGATGGCATCATCACTGGCATTTCTAAACTCACAGAATAGAAACATGGTGATTTTTCCCTCATCTGATGTATAAGCACCTCCTGAAACTCCTCACCTTCAGAAGCAAGCAATTAAACAGAATTTTAGCTGGCCTATTCATGGAAACAAGGTCCAAATGCTGCTTTTCAGCATGGTTCACTTCATAGTTCAAAAAGTCAGCTCCAGTAAGTGTGCAGAATACCGCCTCATGGTATAAAAAGTGCAGTATCGAAAGCCAACCGTCACCCAAAGTTTAGTTGCTGATACAGCAGAAAATCTACTTGATTTCTGCAACTTTAACATCTTTAATGTAACTTACCAAAAGCTATGGCATCTTACTTACCACAATGATAGCTATTCTTCCTCCTACATCTCCAACAACTGTGATGGGTGGTTTTTCCTTGGGAATCAGCACTGATTAATGGCAAATTTTTTGAGAGGGGTAGAATGGAGAAAGAAAGAGAAAGTTTATACAATTTACTTCAAGTGTGAAAATGCCTGCTTTGCATGGGTCACCACTGTCATAGAGAGAAGTGAAGCAATAACTGTTTCAACCATGACAGCACCACTGGGAAAAAACCCAGCAGGATTTTAATACATAAATGATTTTTTCTAAGCTTAGCCAATGTATTAACTACATTCATTTACACCCAAATTCTTAACCAAGTCAATCAATTCTTAATTTTAGTACAGAGAATAGAGTGCCTTGCAGACACAACCAGTTCAATCACCCTACTGAGATGCAAGCTAGGTTTATGCAATGAAGCTATAGATCACATCCACATTCAGCAAGGCTACTCTGTCAAGGTCCCTCACATAGAGCTACACTCAAACTCAGTGTCAGCTCAGTTTATTACCTCTGTCCCCCAGAAAAATTCCAACAGAAAAAGTAAGTGGCAAAAATGTGATGCCTCCCTGCCAGGGGCTCTTCTGACTACCTGTAATGACACAGCCCTTCCTATGCAGGGGACAGACCTCACATACGACCTGGCACTAAAACCACAGACAAAGGCCATCAAAAAGGAATCTCCACCCCACCCCCCTTACTGTTCTTATAAGAACGACTCCTTTCTCATGGTCCATCACTGCCAGCCCTATCACCCAAACCCACAAAAACAATAGGTGAACACTTTCACACACAAACTTACTTACTGGGTATCTCCAAACTGGGATGAATAGCAGCTACATTTTTGGCTGTAGGTGGCGAGTGTCGACCATCCACCATGTCAGACTCAGCATCTTGAGCTTCTCCATGAATCACAGCAATTCCCAACCGTAAGCGCTCAGCAAATGACTGTGCTCTGTAGGGAAAGGGTTACAAAAAACAGAAATACATTAAATTTAAAATAATTCGAACATAGATTAGCATTGTGTATTTCCATTTTATTTCTAGAGTTTCAGACGAAAAATGGAATGATCCTAAAATTTTAGGAAAACACATGGAAGAAACCACTTGTCCCTTAGCATCACACCAGGCTTGCGAGTCAGAATAACCTTGAAAGTACCCATACTGGCCTTGAGGCAACAGGACAAATGCTGCAAGTCACATAATTCTGATAACTCCCTTCTGTTTTGCCCAACAGTTGAAAAAACCATTTCCTAGCCTTCGGCATGCTTGAGATCTCATACTTTAGTAGGTCTCATCTAACAGTAACCAAGAATGGCCTAGATGTCTGGATTGTCTATGTTTAATAGGAAAAAAAATATTCACATGAAAACAGAAAACAAGCGTTCACCCATTTATTTTTAGCAAGATGTGCTCCAAATAAGACAATATCCCTGACCTTCTGACCTTAAATATCCTACAGAAAAGAGCATCCAGACAATCATTTTGCCTGACACACCACACTTCAAAATTCAACAGCCTGGATTTTTACAAGCGTACAAAAAGTTCCTTCACCATGCAGGATTCCTTCAACTAAAATTAGAAATTTATGTAAAGAAGTGTAAAGTGAGCTGGGGGAGTGGGGAAAACAGAGAGTCAAGAAAATAGGAACTTCACAGCCAGTGCTTGTATCCCAGATACCGGAAGCAGCAAGTAAAAATTAGCAGACTGATCCTACCTTACCTTGAACACCTGAGAGTCTGGTATCTAGCCTAAGCCAGTCATCTAGTCTCCTTCTGGTCGAAGTGAGGCTGGCAGGTCCAGAGTGAGTCACTTTGTTCTAACATTAGTATCTAAGACCTGTGGCCTGAATCACCTCCTTTATGCTTAAGCCTTGTTTCATTATCCACACAACTCAAAGTCCAGAGAATAATTTGCCCATCGTGATGCTCAGTTAATTAAAAATGAAGAATCTTCTGCCCTGTGGTTATCATAGTTAGGATATTTTTTCTAGCAGTTGGCTACAGATAAGTTATGATTCCAAACATTAAGAGTTATGACTTAGAAGCCATAATCCTATCAACAAAACAATTACTTTAAAATGCAATATTAAACTGAATAAAGTTCAAAGTAACAGTAAAATGATTAATCCATTTTCCAGTGAGCTCAGAAACCACAGAAACATTCTGAACGTCATCAAGCAAAGGTTCTCTTCCACAAGTAGACATTCATCTGAAAAGTGTTCTCCTTGATTATGCTGAAGCATTCAATCACCCTTTTCCAAATGCAATGAGCCTCCTCAAATACTGTTCTTAAACACTCATGTGTACGTGTGAAGAAGCTAAACAATATGGCTCTGGGATCCTCTCCTACACAAATCAGTCATGTGTGCAACTTATCTGCCTGATCAGTTAAAGGTATGTATGACTATTCACCAGCATGCACAATTACTTGACAAGCATGGAAATGCTTCAACAAAGGTCTGCCTACTCCCAAGAGGCAATACTGACACCAAGTAAAAGAAACAGTCAAAGACAAGCAAATGTAACATAACTGGCCAAAACAAAAGAAATCACATAATAAGTACTGCTGGAAAACAAAGATGACAAAAGTTGTTCACCTCACTATACTTGTATAAATTACAGCACTTCTGATTTGCTATATAAAATAACAAAAACCCTTCTTACAAAGAACATCATGATTCCTTGTCATGAAAGTCTAGATAACTTTTCAACAAAATATTAGTTTGTCACCACAGCAAATACAGTATTCTCTTAAACCATCGACCAACTCTTACACCACCTGCTGTGAGCAGTGTAATTCCAAAGACTTTAGGAATAGGCAACCAAAAAGATTCATGTATTAAGAACAGTCGTTCAGCCAACAAGGAATTCACAATGAAAATCATCTCAAACATCAAATCCTGTTTCACCACGCTAGATGGTAAGCCATCTGTATTTAGGATCTGATCAACCACATTCTAAGTTATGACCATGTTAAGCAATTACTTTGGATTAATGGTGCTATACTTGCAGCCATTTTTCTTCATTTACAGCAGGAAATTTATAATGTAAATGCACACAAATATAATGTATTAAATACCTTCTTTATCCTAAGCACTGTATTGATTTACCTCATCCTTTTGTTTGTTTGGTTTTTACTCTCCTAAGATTTACTACGGTTATAGCAATGATGTAAAAACTACACATCTGACAGATGTAGAATTGGGAGGGATTTGAAGGCTGCATCTTCTAATTAGCAGGTATCTGTCCTTCACTTGATCCTAAGAACAAAATCACGATAGAGATTTCCTGCTCTAACACAAGAGAGCAGATCTTACCCACCTCTTTGCAGACGCAGGTGATTTGGCCACAATTACAGCATTCCTGTAGTCTGGTATCTGTAGTAAATAACAGATAGCAATGTCTACTTCATATCTTTAGACAAATTTAAACTCAAGAAGAATCAGAGAACTTTACTTTGCCAGAATTTTAAGTATTGAACATTTTACCTAACATAAGAAAGCAACCTCAAGAATCCATGGTACATGATCAGAGTTCACAGCTCGGTAAAAACAGGTATTTAGAAAATTTAGATTTTTAACTTAAAACTGTACCTTTCATAAACACCATGTTATATTACAGATTACACAAAAGCAACTGCTTTAGAATAACATCAGGGCTACATGGACAAGTGTTACAAGAAACAGGAAACCATCAAAATCAAAGTTTCCTGTTCAACTTAAATCGTCGTATGCATGCACATGGCAGTCTTCAATGACTTGAAAACATAGCATTTCATCTATTTCCTAGTTTTAGGGTTGTTTCAGAGTACACCAAAAAAAAAGTAACGCCTCTCCACTCCATCTCATCTTACTGACTCTTTATATGGACCATCAAAATGGATAAAAATTCTGCACACGCTGCAGTGATCCTGAAGTCACAGTCTAATACTGCTGCAAACTGTCTTCTATGCAGATCAGCACTAGAGGATGCTGCTGCAAACACCCACAGCAGCAAAGTGGTAAGGCCAAGAAGTGTGGGTTTCATTTCAAGGTCTGATGTGTACATCAGCCAGTCTTCACAGGCACAGTCTACTCCAAAGTTTGCTGCCCCTGCCCTGCCCCATTCTCATACTGGCTTTTCACTCCAGACTCCTCCTCTTCATTTAGCCAGCACTTCAGTCCCCATCTCTCAAAAGTTTCTTATCCTAGTCTCCATTTTCCCTGCAAACAGCAACTCCACATCAGACACATCTTTGCTTGTCCATAACTTCTCGAACGTTCCACCATTCACACTTTCAGTCCTCCTTTCCAACAGCTATCTATGCTCCCTCTAAGATCTCATTTTACTCCCTTCCTTGCAAACTCAGCATTTTCCTTCGCTGTGCTGCCCTGGGACAATCTGTCTGCAGCATACAGAGAACCTGTCTGTCCTTCTATTGGCTGCCATAACAATAGTCCATAGCCACCCTCAGCTGCCACAGCAAGAGCAGATCCAATCCTCAGAATCCCAGTGTTAAGGGATGGAAGACTCTTTACTAAATACCGGGAAATTGATCTGTTACAGTTGTAACTTTACAAATTTGCGGAGATGATACCCTGACGTGCAGTTCATCACCTTACTGTCAGATGTCAAATACCAGTTCTAGAATAGAGAAATATTTGGGTTTTTTCCAAACACAAGCAAGGTAAGTTCTTCCACAATCTTATCCTCAACCATACAAACCACACTGGCTCCACCTGAAATAGGCATGGGAAATCAAAAGTTATATTCTAAATTTGGGCATGGGCCTAACCAAGTGAAAAGAAGAGCTTTTCTGAGGATGTGTCAGGCAACATTAATAAT
Source organism: Burhinus oedicnemus (assembly GCA_008921705.1). Classification (NCBI taxonomy): domain Eukaryota; kingdom Metazoa; phylum Chordata; class Aves; order Charadriiformes; family Burhinidae; genus Burhinus; species Burhinus oedicnemus. The sequence goes on from VFFE01007149.1 coordinate 2,607,449, forward strand.
CTGCTATGCTACTAACTCTACCTGTAATACTGGGAATTCAGCATGTTCTGTCCTTTACAAACAGTTATACAACAGGCTACAAAGATTAACATGATGGAAGGTACGGACAAGGCAGGGCCTGCCACTTGACATAATAAAGGCTTTGATCTTGTTCAGACATCATTGCCTCATTTTTCCCCTGCCAAATTATCAAATTTGTTCGCAGCTCTTTAAAAATGAAGTCAGAAAGCCAGAATGTCATCCAAAAGATAGTAAAACATCAACAACTCCCTGTAACAAAGAGCTACGTCATTCTAAGATTAACATGTATGCATAGGAAACAAAGAAGACACTTAAGTATTGAACATTGGCTAAGCATACAAAGGAAAATCACCAAATTATTTTTATATCACATTAATTTCACTAATTAGACTCTCTTCATCCCAAAACACCAAGTAATTCTCTTCACACCTATGCATAAATTCCCAACAGGGAAAAACTACGAGCTCTCATCCTCCTAACTTTCAGTTAAATGCTTTTTAAGTGACCTCCATTCTTATCAAGCTGGACTGTATTTCATGCTACTCAATATATCCCATCACAACTCCCATTTGAAACATTTTTCATGCTTTGCCATTCACAATGCAGGACATACAGCAGGCTGCTGCCACCGCAAACTTGAGATGAATACTAAATTCTTCCTGAGCAGCACTGGATGAAACTTTTAAGAAAAGATACTATAAATGACCTGGCTGGTGAAGGTACTTGCCAATATAGATTCCATATGATCAGACACATTCAGTCCATTCCAGTTTTAGCAAGTTATCTCATAGACAAGCAGAGGAATGAAGAAATGAAAAACTGAAAGTATCTTTTAAGATCTCTCTACACATACTTCAGCAGATCCCTACAAACATCCATGTGTTAGACCACACAGCAGTACCAGTCTCAAAGCTGCAACAATTCTTCGTAAACCACTAAGAGCTCATGTATCAATACGTGCTTCAACATTCAAGCAACATATAAAGGTACAACTTGTCTTGTCTCTGCATATTTGGTTTTTCACTTTTTTCTTTTTTAACTTATGAAGTGCTCACAATGTGCAATACTTCTCTCCTGGTATACAAGATGACTGACTGGTAAAGCCAGAGCCTGGAGTTTTGTTCTATCATCCTCTTTGACTCTAATAAATACCAAATAAAACAATAATGATAGATTCAAATGGTAACTGATTCCCCAAATAGATTTTAATACTGTCATAACAAAATCATGTTGGTTTGGGGGGTTTTTTTGGTTGGTTGGTTTTGGGGGTTTTGTTTTTGGTGTT
>VFFE01007149.1:2613851-2659351 GCA_008921705.1 Burhinus oedicnemus
GAGGGAGGGAGGGCGCGCGAGGGGCGGGCGCGAGGCGACGCCCTCTTCCACCCCCCCTTCCCGCCACGGCCTCGGGGCGCGGCTGAGGGGAGTCGCCGCCATCTTACCTCCCTCGCCCCCGCGATGCGGGCGGGGATGCTGTGAGGGCCCTAGTACGAACGCCGGAGTTCAGCGTCTGCCCCCCACCCCACCCCAAAAGAAAGAGCCCGATGGGTGGGTAGTGGTCCCCACCGAGGTTGCGAGAGCTGCGGTGTAAAGGCCACATGGCATAAACCAGTGGATGTCCGCACGGTGCCAGGTTTGAGAGCTCCCAGACCTGCGTCCTTGTCAGAGGGATGGCTGACTGCCGCGCTGCTCTGGACACCACCAACACAGCGGTGGAGCGGTGGTTCCTCGCCATCCCCGCCGGGCACTGGCCTTTGTCATCGGACCAAACAGTGTAGAGAAGGAAGCATTTCTGGAAAGTAAATAAATAAATAAAAAAATTGGTGGTCTCTCAGTTCCCTTGTACTCTGAAGAACATACGTGGTTTGTCCAGAGTCCCCTCTCAAGGCCCTCCTTGCAACACCACGCTCAACTTATGCATGAAGATGCACTTGACATCTGCAGCAAGATGCAGGTTTTAGTCACCGTCTTTAAAGCCCAGCTTCATCACAGGACAGCACCCATGACAAAAGTTGTGTCCTTTCACTGCTTTGACAAAGTTACAGTCTTCCTGCACAGACTCAGGAGGATAAAGCTCTTGCCAGGGCTCCCCCTCTAGGTAAACAAATAAGCACCATGTTTTCCCACTAACTAGGTAGCTAGAAGCTGTTTTAAATTACGCTTTGCAGCATGCCCAAGATCAACAGCATTTTATGGATCAGAATTTCAGCATTTAGCATAAACGTACAAAAAAGGTATTTTTTGCTGCAGCTTTCCTCACAAAAGAAGCAATTAAACTTAATTATTCCTGGACTGCAGGATGCATTGGAGCAAGGCCATGAGCACCCCAGCAGATACTGGTGTCTGTGCTGGCCTTACTGTGAAGGAGGAAGAAAAGCTGCCAGGACTGCTCACCAAACATGCCTGCAAAAGGACAACATTTAGATGCCTATTTTGAAACTGCAGTTTCTGCCATTACGAGCTGTATTTTCCATTTTAAATATCCACACGCCAGTGTTTCCCCATGTTTCACAACATTCTTATTGCTTCTCGCACTCCAACACTCCATCAATTGTCTCTTTTTTTCACCTCTTTTGACAGACCCGGAGCTGGGGAAGGAGAGCAATTTAACCTGGAGCCGCTGAGCAGCTGCCAGATGTAGAGTACTCCACTTGAGTGCTTGCACAAAACAGAGACATCTGTTTGAAATATGTGAGCAGAGAGGCCATAAGCCTGTTTGTACCCTCACAGAGATGCAGCAACGATCCTGCCTTTCCTGAAGTCTCTTCTGAATTACGCTTAATCGTAAGAGAACAGACCTCTCCTACCGTGCCTCTGGGCTCAATCTGTATTTTTCTGCTTACAGGCTGGTGCTTCCACAGTTGATTCAGGGTCGTTGACCCTAGCAGATTCTTTTTTTGTTTTGTTTTGGGGCTTTTAGGACAAAGGGGAGGGGGGGTTTGAGCTTTTTGTTAGCCTCTTTGCAGAGCAGCAGAGATTTCTCTCCGAGCATCAGCGCTCATCACAGGATTTCACTACAGGCTGGTATGGCAGAGCAGTTTAAGGCAGAACAGCTAGAAACAACACATGGTGAAGCACTGACCCATAATGCAATTAGCAGCCTTCCCCAGACGCATTTTTCAATACCCTAGGGCACCCAGAATTTGCTGACTATTTGATTCGTGCTGCCCCAAATTCCTGACATTGCTTAAGCAAACCACAGGACCAAGAACTAAAAGATTCTGTCTTCTGATCCTTTTTATAAGGCTACTGCCTTTGTTTTCTTAGAGCAAATCAATTCCTTTCCCGCCTCTGTTTTCCTGGTCAGAGGAATGTAAGTTTAAATCTCAGCTCCCAAAGGGGAGGGATTTGTTAATTTTACAATATGCTATCCAAATACTAAGAGTTTAACAAATAGTTGCTGCAAAATGAGCACCCGGATTTTATTTTGTTTACGATGATTCAATTAGCAGTCATCTAAGGAATTCTGAAAAACTGCTGGGTGCGAATATACTGGCTCACAGAGATTTGTTGTTCTTAATCCAGATGCAACCCTGGCAAGCAGAGATGTGAAAAAAAAACAACCCCATACCTAGTCCAGCCAAGGTGAAGGGCACTGCTCATCCAGTGCTTGGCAGGACAACAGCCTGCGTCCATCACCTGAGAGAAGACAAATGCTACTGTCATCCAATCTCCTGAGCTCCATCCATCACTGCTCAGCCAGGTTGCCTTTTTTTCTTTTGTTTTGCATTGTTTTTTTGAAAAAAGGTGAATGTTAAAACTAACCTACCAAGCCACCTGACAGCAAGAATTATCAGACATGGTACACCAAAGAAACCTTTTGATTTGATCCTAACGGAGCCCTGTGAATAGGTTTGGTCTCTCCCAGCGGTGGGTTGTATGAGGCATACTGAAAGCATCCTCCACCCTACACAGCCCCTCTGAGCCCACTGGGAGGTTCTGCAGCACACAGGCACCTCCACACTGAGCACAGCCTCAAGGCCACCACCTCCGTCCCCTGCCTTCAGCTTTACTGCCTTGGGAGAGACTGTGTATGATTTCCAGAAGATGCTGGCTTGGATATTACCCAGCCACAGAGGCAGAATTCAAAACAGCTATAAGTGCATTTCTGAATCAAGGGATGGAGGAGTAATTTTATCATTTCTTAGGAGTGATCTGGAAAATAGCATTCCCCACATCTGGGAACAAAAGTGCCTTAAAAAGACCCCGCAGCAGACAACATGTCTTATCTATGTGAAGGGCTATGCAAGTAGAGCGCGCTCTATTACTGTTTTATCAAATATTACCGCCTATCCATGGCTTGGCTGTCTGCAAGAAATAGGCACCAACTCATTTTGTTACAGTCCTGTTCTTCCTGAGTCATGAAGCTTTGACTGAAAGACTCACCAAGTTCAGTTTGTTTTCCTGTTTCTAACCACACTCTCAGTTCCGGGTCAGCCTGCAATGACTAACAGATCTGCCACATCAGCTTCAGCACAGGGTTATCGCCAACCAGCCTTCAAACAAAGAGATGAGAGGCTTGTTGGAATACCCAGCGTTTAACAGGTCACTGCACAGACAAATGTCTCAAGCTGGATGAGAGGGCGAGGGTTCGAACAAACACTGCTCTGAAACAAGAACCAGCAGTAGCGCCTTTTGCTTTGTTCACAGATTCTCTTTGCTGTGCTGTGTTTGTGTGCAGTTCTGCCCTGCAAAGTCTGTGTAACATCCAGTTAACATCCATCACCTTCTGTTTACAGATGTGGTTTGCCCTTTGATTCATCTTTAGACAAAAGCAGTTGAACTGGACAGCGAAGTCGTGTCATTTCAGGGAATTTGAACAGCTACACAGCTGGTGCCAAACACCCCATTCCTCTCCATCCTGCCTACTGGGTCCTAGCGTGACTTGCTATTTACGGCACTAAGCTACAGATCATCTACAAACAGAGAGAGTGTGTGTGCATCACGGCCTGCACAGGCATTTAGTGAACATAGAGGAATGGCTTGAGTTAGTCACAGGTCACTACAGAGCGGGCTTGCAAATTGAAGCAGAATTCAGTACAGGAGAAAAGATCCTGTGCTCTGCATACACAGCTCCACAGAGATAGATGGGGGGGCATAAAGAAAGATGTGGCACCAACCCTGCCCCATACAGCTAAACAGAAGCTGGGAGAGGTGCAGGGAAGGACCACAGCGCAACCAGCAAAGAGCACCCTGTCCCCTTCCCAGTTTGGTGCCAATCAGGACCAATCCTGGATCAGCAATAGCAGGTTAACTCCAGTGCTGGGTGGGACTCTCACCTGGCTGCTATACCAGGAAAGACTGGGGAGACCCAGGTAAGGTTTGGTCTGTACCACTTGCTAACGCTATTACCAATATCTCCTTCACAGAGAAACTTTTTACTAATACCGGTCCTCTAACTTGCCGTATTGTTTCCTGCCTGATTTCAGCAAGCTCTAGAAGAGATTCTGCTGTCAGACTTTCATGCACTGTCTTTTACTTGACCATATCTAACAAGTCCAAGAGTGGCACACAAAAATTTTACTCACCAGTAAAGTTTCACCAGAGGAAAGGCATGGGAACTGTTAGGTTTCACAGATGCTTTTATTGTCTCATTAAGTTCTACTTAATGAGAACTGCCTCACCTGCTCCAGTCTCCCTCCCATTCTTTTGCAGCCACCATCATACTGCTGGTACTTTCAAGGCTGTCTCAGCTCCCACTCTTTCATCCCTCTTTCCTCTTAACTATTCAGAGCCCAGTTTCTATTTCCATGCTTTTGTTCAGGTTCCAAGGAGAAAATACCTTCTACTCTTGAGCTGCTCCTGGCCACATCCTCCTTCGCTGGTTTCCTCCCTGATATCCCTGAAGCTTCTGCCAGCTCCAGAGTTACCTGCTGTAATTTCTCCTCCAAAACAAGGCAGCGACAGCTCTTGTTGAGATCCCTGACTTACGTGCTTGTTAAAACAGTGTAGAACTGCTAGGCATAGCAATAATCCACAGCTGTCAAGGACCAGCTGCATGCTGCAATTCACCCCAGGCTTTAACTCCTTGAGATTCTTGATACATCTTTGTCTAAAATGCTGTCTTCGTTACAGAAGCAGCTGTGTCACAAGGCCCAGTTACACCATGGTTGTCCCTCAACATGGTTAAAACACCACTGTTATTTTCTCTTGCACGGAAGATATAAGAACATCTTACCATCCTGCTAGACCCTAGTCTGACCAAAACTGTAACGTTGATCAGTGCTGCTGCGGCCTGTGATTGAATCAGAACAGGACACAACCAGGCTGTACTTGGATTCTGCCAATTCGCTTTTCAGCACACAGAAGTCTGTCATCCCTCACCCAAACTGGCCCCATGACATAATTCTTCCCATCTGTGCCGGGTATTGAAGTGTCACCATCCCTTGCTACTTTCCGTGGAGGGCAGCTCTGCACCACAGCTCCGGCCAGTGCAGTTTCTGCACTCAGAAGGCACAGCCTGTGGCAAGACCTCCAGCCAAAAATCACCTGCCAAGTCTTTCTGAGCTCTTCATCAAGATGTTTGGGTGATTCCATATTTACCTTGCCCAACACCAAAGTATTAACGACCTCATCAGACTGCTCACCCTGGTCTGCAAATTCATACCAAACACTCTGACTATCAAAACTTGCTTATTCTGTCAGCTGAGACTCCCCCCTGCACAGCCTGAATGCCACATGCCCCAATGGGTCTGCCCGTCCCAGCCTGCTGTTTGTAGGAGCGGGGCTGTCGGATCGGCCCCTCTGCAGGACCAATGAGGGCCTCACGCCAGCGGGGCAGCGGGTTCAGCACCTTTCTCAATGACTGTAAATACTGGGGGGTTCAGGCTGTTCCACCCATCCAATCGCATCTGAAAGAGCCTTGAGAGCAAAGCTGCATCAGAGGGGGACACAGCTGCCAAAAGAATCGTTCAACCTCTTTGGATTGTTTGTATGCTTTGGAAAAAAAAAAAATCCTTATTTTTTTTAATTTGAGTGTTTCTAGATAAGCGCATGACAAACACAAGTATCAGAGAGAATGAACAGTCTGCCTCCTAGTTGGGAATGAGGGAGTATCACAATTATCACTGCGATAATGAGATAGTCTGAACTTGAGGGAACTCAATACAATGGGAGATTTATCTTGGAACCAGTCCCTTGGCAGCCTGATCCCGTATTGATGTCAGCACGGTTTCTCATTGCAGAAAGGGTAGGGATCACACCTGGGACGACAGACCCATCTCTATCTCAAGCGCATCCTGTAACATGGTAATGGCAGTTACCATTGATAAAATGTTCACTTCCCCCTTTTTTCTCCCAACAGTATTTTGGCAAGTGTTCTCAGGAATGGCTGTCTGAAAACTTTCTCAGCCCTTTCCCCATCATGCAGGGAGACATTCAGCTTTGTAAAGACACACTATTTTGCTTAGGCGTAATTACATGCCGCTTAGAGTGGAAGCAACTTCTGGGAGGGATATTGTAAGAGAGAGAGAGAGCAGGTTGGTCTCGGGTCTGGAGTTGAACAGGGTTAGCCGATGAAACAGAGCTGCTGCTCAAAAGGCATGCTTGGGCTTGGCTGGGATGCCAGGGAGGAGATGGTGCTCCGTAGGCTAGTTACCTACCGGTATTCCAGTGGTAATTCCTTAGATCACCCAGACACTCTGTTTCACTTAAATCACGTTGTCCTGTGGGAATCCTGTACCCACCTTGGATGTCTAAATGACCCAGAAATTTGCTTTCTTTCCTACCATAAACCAGGTCAAGACTTCAAGTCCTGATCTTCAAGGGTGCTGGGGTGAGGAGAGAGGTGCGACAGGAGTCCAAGGCCTTGGTCCAACACTCTCAGAGACTCTTGTCACAAGGAATTACGTGGACTCTGCAAACAGATAAGGAAAACCAGAAAGAGCAAACGCTGATCTGCACAACCTTGACACTGCAATCGATGCTGTAGTTTACCAGGACCAAGTAAATAGCCCCGGAGTTACATGCTGCATAGCAAACATTGCAGTTTTATCTGGATGACAGGCAGCAATGTGTGGCAAAGGGTAAATCTCTCTGTTCACTCATGCTTGACACATGGATGGTCTTGTTACATTCCCTGTTCTCAGTGGGTTTATGCATGGATTTAAGGTTAAGTACGTGCATGCCTGTAGGATCACAACCTTCATTTAATATTGCATGGCCCAGCAGACCCATAATTAATCCCTAACATGTTCACGTGACAGCTCTTGCTCAGTAATGTCATCCATGCAGAATAGTGAGATACATGTAAATTTGTACATTCAGGCTGGGAGTTAGAGATTTTCCAGCCGGCGGAGCAGTGAGGCTCCAAGGCAGGTTTCTAGAAGGATGAAGAGGACAAATGGTAGCTTGGGCTATTTTATAGGCATATTGGGCAGGCCAGGAGAGGGAGGTGTGATACAGTCACCTCCTCGTTCAGCTGCCTAGGGTGGGCTGGGAATGACAGCACCTCAACACTGCCATTCCCTTTTACGTGACCGATATTTTCTACTTATGAAAATTAAAGCGGTTCAGAGGCTGATCAAGCCTGGGAAGAAAACCCCCACCATCTTCATCCTGGACAGTCTGAAAATGTAGAACTTGACCAGAGCCAGCTCAGCCACACTTGCTCTTCTTTCTTCTCCAAACCACTGATTTTCAAATATACCGAAAGGTCTGAAACCTAACGGTAAGCCAGAACTGCAGTCTGGCAATCAGATCCACATTGACAGAGTGCCCCAGGCAAGTCGTCACACCCAGGTCGAGTCCTGTCTGCTGCAGTCATGAGAGTTGCTGCTAATGCCAGTGGTTTGTTTCTAAATTCTGGGTATTTAATCTTTTTATCTAGTTGTTCTATTACCAAAGATGAGCATGCTTGGTCAGGTTGGATCAACAAGTGTTTTATCACGCAGGCAACACAACAGGCTGGGTATGTTTTACATAAGTTTATTAGGATTTAATATTCATTCACCAACAGTACAAAATGTCAGATTGCCACTATTTAAGAGCCAGAAACATGTCAAACATGAACACAGACAAGCATTGCTCAGAAATAGTTATGTTGTACATCAAACCTGAGTAACTGGAGCACAACCAATAATTTGTCCTGCCACACGTCTGGGTTGAGAAAAGATGAGCGTCTTACTAGATATTCCAGACCCCACAAAAATACATATAGCCATTTCATTTAACCCTATTTCTTTAAAAGATGCGTGTGTATGAGTGCCTCTGGATGGATCCCACTGAACATTCAAGCTGCTTTTTTTTAATTATTTTCTCCTTAAGCTTTAGCAGCCCATGCATCAGACTGGAATGACCCATGGGAAAGGATCTTTGTATTTTCTTTACTGATTTAATTACAAGGAACTTAGGGAATAGCTCTCCCCTCCCTTCTTTTCTCCTCTGGACAGTGAAAATGCTGGCACAGCCACACAGCTCCGGCACAGCCATACACCTCTGGCACAGACATACTCCGCCGGTGCAGCTGCACCTGATTTTGCTCCCTGGTGGAGCAAAGATGAGCTGCCAGGAAAGTCTCGCAAGGGTAGGGAATAAACTGTCCCCTCGGCTCGCCATGTGCAAATGCACTGCAGGCAGGTGAACCCAATGGAGATGAAAACCAGATTTGTCCCCAGATGCCTCCCTCAGGCATGTACATGGTGACCCTGGGCTGGGCTGGGCAGCAGCGTGGAGAGCACCTGAGAGCTCCCTCCTTGGGAGCCAGGAGGAGAGGAAAGTAAAGGGAGCCCTGCCAGCAGACTCACAAACCCAGTGAATTTTATAAAAGGGCCCCTGTTAAAAACTGGAAGCTGTAACAGATCAGCAGTGCCGAGGCAGCCAAGTCTGATGACTGGCAGCCACCACCCAGGCTGTGGTCGCCCTCTCAGCATGTCCAGCCAGGGAGATATTTTGCCAGGTATGATGGATCATAGTGGATGGAAAAGCTACAGGGAAACAAGGCAGCCAAGAAAGTGGCACAAGGAGCAAAACGGACTTTGACTTTCCCACCCTGCTGCAGCTCCAGATGGTTGTTTAATTCCCATAGTTTATTAAGTCATAGTAGGTTTGAGATACCTCCAAAAGGTCAAATCACACTTCGTTAGCATGCACAGCCCTTTGCAGCCCCCAGTCCTGCGATTGTAGCTCTGAAATGAAGGCAAATTGCAGAGAAAAGAACTGCCCCCTCCACACCAACACCCGCTCAGACCCTTGGGACCTCTGCTTCTGAAGCAGACCTGGACTTTCTCCTGCTGGTCAGGCTGCCCAGGACCGACTCCTCGCTGAAGGCCCCTTCGAAGGTCGACAGGATGGACTGGCGAAACTTCTCCTTGAAATCGGGCCCCACAAATACGTACAGGATGGGGTTGATGCAGCTGTTGAAGAAAGCAAGGCTGGAAACCAAGGGGATCCCTATGTAAAGGGCCATTTTCATCTCATGACTGGAAGAGTTTTTGGATATTTCCAGCAAGGAGAAGACGTGATAGGGGAAATAACAGAGGAAAAAAGAGACTGTGACAGCAATGATAATTCTGTATGGTTTCGCAGAGTTGGCTAACTGCCTTCTTTTCAGCTTGACAGCAACGATGCTGTAGCAGATGAGAATCACAGTGAAAGGGATGAGGAACCCGCATAAGAATCGCGTTATGATCATCGCTTTATGCCGCATCCTCCACAGCTTCCGCGTTGCCTCAGACGTGTAGTCATCAGACAGTGCAAAATTATTATAGCAGCTGGTGATGTTCCTGGAACTGACCACAGTGTCCCGAAAGACGAGGTACGGGGAGCTGAGGAGCAGAGCCAGGACCCACGTCCCCAGTGCGATCCTGGCCGCCAGCTCCGGACTCCTGCGGTTGTGAGACCAAATGGGAAAGGCCACAGAAACGCAGCGGTCCATGCTGATGACTGTCAGGAGGAAGACGCTGGCAAACATGTTGAGGAACGCGATGGTACTGTTCAGCTTGCATAGGAGCTTCCCAAACGGCCAGTGGAAGTCCAGGGCAGTGTACACGATGCTGAGGGGCAGGAAAAAGGTGAAGATGAAGTCAGCAATGGCCAGGTTGAGGAACCAGACAGAGTTGACCGTTTTCTTCATCTTGAAGCCTGCAATCCAGATGACGAGGCCATTCCCTGTCACCCCCAGCAAACAGGCGATGCTGTACACCACCATGGAGAGGACATGCATGCTCTTCTGGAGGCCGGAGTAGTAGTCATGGGCAGTGGCGTTTTCAGACTGCACGGTGGGGTAACTGGCAGAGAAGGGTGAAGGGGAAGAAGAGACGCTCTCCATCACCAGCAAGCTGGAGTCCTGAAATCACAACAGCACACATCGCTGTCATCTGCAGCTCCTACAGCTCAGGGGAGGTGAAAATCTTTGCTAGCAGCCGCACACAAAATGTATATGCAAAGCCAGATTATATAACTTAATATATAATTAACATAAAGTTCTACTCTATAGCATCTGCACATCACAGGAACTACCACAACCAGAGAAACCGACCCAGGTTTTGCTGCTGGTGTCAGCAGTCAGAACACCACCTCCATGACCGGCCTACAGCAGCAATCCGATATGGGCCAGCAGCAGAACCACGGGAACCCAAATCCCACAGCTCTAACGAGTCCTCTTTGGATGACCAACGACACAGTAAGATAGCAAAAACCATCTAGACTGGTAAAGATTAAGTTAAAAGACTGTTCAACCTTCCAGGGCAGAACGGTACCCAAGGTGTGTTCTGGTGTAACCCTCAGCCCATTACCCACCAACCATGATTCCCCTTGCCCAGCTCCCCGCCTCACCAGGTGCCGGCAGGACTCACCACCACACTGCGCCGCGCTCCTTGGCCGTTCTGCCCGCAGCCCGTGCTCTTGCCTCCTGGCCGACCCCCCTGAGAGACGCTGCTCCTCTCCGGTGATGACTCACGCTGCCTCGTTCCATTTTCCCTTGGCTTGGGATCACGAGGAATTTAGTAGGATCCTTTTTTCCCTAATCTTGTTCCTCAATTTGGGGTGCATTGATTTAACCCCTGACACCCCAGCAGTTGCAGTGCCATCGCCTGGTACACCTCCTCACCTCGAGACATGGCCTCGGCCACCTGGGGTGGGGTGGCTGGAGGTGCTCCCTGCCTGCTGCAGGGTGGCTGGGGGGGCTCCCATCCTCTAGAGAGACCCCCCTGGATGGTGGAACACTGAGAACACCCCAGGGCTGGGGGAGAGCCCCCCCGGGGGGCATGGCAGGCTGCGGGGTGACAGCAGAGGAGGAGTGATGGCAGAAGGGTGACGGCAGAGGAGGGGTGACGGCAGAGGGGTGACAGCAGTGGAGGGGTGACAGCGGAGGAGGGGTGACAGCGGAGGAGGGGTGACAGCGGAGGAGGGGTGACGGCAGCGGAGGGGTGACGGCAGAGGGGTGACGGCAGCGGAGGGGTGACGGCAGCGGAGCTCCCGCCCGCTCGCCCGCCCGGCCGCCCCGGCCAAGGTCACCCGCGCCCCGGCCGCCACGTGCTGGCAGCGCCGCCGACCCCGCCTCGGTGTGAGCCAATAGGACGCGGGGAGGGGGAAGAGCGCGGCGCTGATTGGACCAGATACTTCCGGAGCGTGTTCCCCGCCGCCGGCCTAGCGAAGAGCTGATTGGGCAATGCGGGGAGGGGCGTGTCTGAACGGTCTATGCTAGGCGCGCGGACTCCCGCGCGGTGGCGGAGCGGGACTGGGACCGGGCTTCGGTGCGGCGGCCGGGTAGGGGCCGTGCGCGGCCGGGACAGGGTGTGCGGGGCGGGGAAAGGCCGTGCGGGAGCAGGACACCCCGCTGCGGTGCAAGAGCCGGGCAGGCAGCGCCGTTCCCCACCACCGGTGTCAGGGCAGGGGGAGCGCGACTGCGGGAGCCACTCAGGGATGCGGGAGGCGATGGAACCGGGATACGAGGGGTGCAGAGCCAGGTGTGGGTGGAGCCTCGGGGCTGGGGTTCGCCCCTGCAGCAGGTGAACTGCCAGGGCCAGACCGGTGTCCCGCAACGAGGGTGGAAATGAGGGTTTCCTCCTGGGTGGGGAATGGCGAACTCTGTCCCCCCCCAGTCTTCTGCAGGTCTGTGAAAGTGCTGGGTGCGAGTACCACAGCCACCCGCGCTGGGGGTGACCCAGCTGTCCTGCTCAAAGCAGGGCCTCACCCTGCCCTTTCCCTCACATCCCTTTCCCTATCCCAATACAGCTTTTCTGACAGTGGGGATTCCCTCCCTGCCGGCAAGGCCCCTGGCTCGGGGAGGAGCGTGGCTGGGTGTCCCTGCCCAGCGAGGGCAGCACACAGCAGGCATTCCCTGAATGGACTTCAGCAGCTTGGCACAAGCAAACCAAGTGCGATTGCTTAATAACCTGCTCACGGCCCTTCACTGGCCTTGCAGGGTTAATGAGTAAAAAGATGCATTGTTTCCAGCTAAGGCAGAAGCTGGGCTGTCATGCCTGCCCGGGAGCTTGTGCTCTGCATTATAATGCAAGCAGTGGTTGCATGGATGGGGCCGGAGGGCTGCTGTCAGGCCTGGGCATCACATGTGCCTGTGGAGCCAAGCTGAGGCAGAGCTGCTGCCTCTTGGGGCTCTGCTCCACAAGCCGTGCTTGCTTCCATTAGGGTTTGGGGAAGGCCTTTGACCTGCTGGGACTTTGCCCTCATGGCTATGCACAAGGGAAGGCAGGCCAGAGGTTTAACTGTGCTGGGGAACGCAAAACGCATTAAAATTGAGGTCTGTGGCTATGAGCACTTCACTGAAATTAACGAGCAGTTTTACTAAGACACCCTTGTGTCCATGAGGGCATTTGCTAGCATTTCCTAGAAGCCCTAAGACTTGCAGATATATGGGAGTGCGAGGGAAAGGCATTGCTCATGTTGCTGATACAGTTTGGTCCATGCGCAAGTTCGCCATGTCCCCAAGTGCATGGCCAGGCACTGCAGAGCTGGGTTGAGGGAGCCCAGGTGGGGCGGTGATGGGATAGTATCAGAAATGATCAAAGCACTATAATTAATGAACTGGTCTTAAATCAGTGGGGGAAACCTGAGAGTTGTCGGTGTTTTCCTCACCCAGTGGGGCCCAGCCCATGGTTGGTCCCTCTGTGTTTCCAAGTAAGATGTGGGATAGGAGCAGGCAGGGCGCAGGGAGGCACCTAGCCCCGCTGCCATCTCACAAACTCCCTTCTCCACTGGCAGGTGACACTGGACCCAGCAGGAGGATGGCAAACTCAATGCAGGGCGATGGGGGCCTCCCCAGTGCAGAGCTCTGGGCCTCCCATAACAGGATGGTAATGGAGCCGCTCGACAGCAACGACCCAGAGGTGAGAGCCCCTTCCTGGCCCCTGCCCAGCAGCCACTTTGTTCATCCCCCAGGCAGCTGCAGGGATGCTGACCTCCTCAAGCCAGGGATTTGGCAGGGAGATGGCCCAAGGTTGAGCTGGTGGGGCACATCTATCCTCTGTGCCAGCTCTGCCTGCACCAAGAGGTGGAGAGGGAGGGCATCCTCCAGCCATGTGCCCATAACATGGTCATAACTTTGCATCTATTGCTCATACCCCTCTGCTTGAAGCTCTAATGCCCACACCAGAGCAGCTGGCCCACCAGGCCACGTGTCAGTGGCCCTTGACTCTAGCCCAAATGACAGCTGAATTATCTGGCAGCTTCCTGACAGGTAGAAACCCAAAACGTGGCCTGTGACTGGATATATGAACTGTTTGGGATCAGCTGTACTGAGAAGGGAGAGCCCTTGTGCATCCCCTACCACAGAGCATCCACGTCTCCATGCAGAGCTGGCATGGGTGAAGCTGTTTCTCTCCCCTCCCAAAGGTGCACAGCATCATCAAGAAGGAGAAGCAGCGGCAGAGGCTGGGGCTGGAGTTAATCGCGTCAGAGAACTTTGCGAGCCGAGCAGTCCTGGAAGCCCTGGGATCCTGCATGAACAACAAATACTCCGAGGGTTACCCAGGACAAAGGTACAGGGCTGGGGCTGAGTCCCACCCAACCCAAACCCTCACAGGGAGGGGAGAGGAACCACCCATGCTGCCAGACCTCGCCTCTGGAGAGGAAGTAATGTCCTGTTGCTGGCAGCCAAGCTCCTCCAGGGCAGGATCCGACCCTCTCAGCTTCCGTCCTCGGCCATGCATGGGACAATCTCAGCAGGGTTACGTCTGCTGCAGCTGCTGTCCCAGTGGCTGCCACAAACGTGGCATCACCCTGGTTTCTCCCCACCTTGGTCACAGGGACCATTCTGAGTAATGAGCTTGGTTTTAACCCCTGCCCCATCCTTTACCGGCAGGTACTATGGTGGGACAGAGTTTGTAGACGAGCTGGAAAGGCTGTGCCAGAAGCGAGCCCTGCAGGCATATCAGCTTGACCCCCAGAAGTGGGGTGTCAATGTCCAGCCCTACTCAGGTAATCGGGTGTTCAGGAGAGCCAGGCTGGCTGCACTGGCCTCTGCACATCCCGGCACCTATAACCGGCCCAGTGCACTCTTGCTGCAGGGTCACCCGCAAACTTTGCGGTGTACACGGCCCTGGTGGAGCCCCACGGCAGAATCATGGGGCTGGACCTGCCCGACGGGGGCCACCTTACCCATGGATTCATGACGGACAAGAAGAAGATCTCTGCCACCTCTGTCTTCTTCGAGTCCATGCCCTACAAGGTAGAGAGCTGCTCCAGCCGGAGCCAGGATGCAGTCATCATAAGTGTTGGTGCCTCTTAAAGTTAAAAGTATCAGCATCAGGCTCCTGGCACCCCCTTCTGCAGGACAGCGCTGTGGCTGATCTTCACCCATGCCAAGGTGGCTGAACCCTCCTCTTCCTCTCCCAGGTCAATCCCAAGACCGGTTACATTGACTATGACCGGCTAGAGGAGAATGCCCGCCTCTTCCACCCCAAGCTGATCATAGCAGGTAAGGATCAAACCCTTACCGACCTCCCTGGTGACCCACACTGGGTGGGGGTGGCTCCCTGAAGCCAGTAGCACCCTGCTAAGACCGTGGATGCTGCAGTGCCAGGAGACCTCTAACACGTCCGTTCTGGCAGGAGCTTGTGTGCTGTCCCCAGCTGGGCTGTCCCCATCACAGGGCTGGACCTGGGTCTGTCCCAGGGTCCTCAAGCATCTGCTCCTGTCCCCTCCATGTGCCATCTCCCTGCAGGTGTCAGCTGCTACTCACGCAACCTGGACTATGCCCGCATGCGGAAGATCGCTGACGCCAATGGTGCTTATCTCATGGCTGACATGGCCCACATCAGCGGGCTGGTGGCTGCTGGCGTGGTGCCTTCCCCCTTTGACCACTGTGATGTCGTCTCCACCACCACCCACAAGACCTTGCGGGGCTGCAGGGCCGGCATGATCTTCTACCGCAAAGGTGCCTGACCTGGCTGGGGAGCCAGGAGAAACACTCCCCCCAGGCTGGGGGGGCTGCAAGTTAAAGCTCCTTCCTGCTCTAGCTGGGAAGGAGGGAGGGCAGGAAAGTCTGGGACCTCCTGGGAGCATCTGGGGCACTTCTCAGGGGCAACCGTAGCCCAGATTTGAAGTGGAACAACCACCATCCCTGCTCGGAGAGGCCAGGAGGTGAAAGCAGCTCGTGAGAGAAGGGAGGCTGAGCTGCCTCATGAGTGACCCTGCCCTCCCCTCCTGCAGGCACCCGCAGCGTGGACCCCAAGACAGGCAAGGAAACACTCTACAACCTGGAGAGCCTCATCAACCAGGCGGTCTTCCCTGGGCTGCAGGGAGGCCCACACAACCATGCCATTGCAGGTACGCATCCAGGCTGGTTGCCAGCTCCAGGATAGCAAAGGGAGTAGGCAAAGGTGTTCTGGCTGGGTTCTGACCCCCAGCAGCAGTGAAGGGAGCTCCAGGTGCCACAAGGGGCTTGCAGCCTGGAGATAATGCGGCAAAGAGCAGCTGGCTTGATCCAGCATTGCCCGAGGAGCAACCAGGCTTGTCCCATCCTGCCTTTTGGCTCACGGCAATGCTGACAGCCTGGTTAGGAGAAGGGACTGTCCATGAGTTTGCTCAGCTTCCAGGATGAGTTCTGCTGGCAGTGCCACACATCTCCATCAGCTCTCCTGTTGGGAGCCCCCAAAAACTCACCCTGGTCTGCCTTCCTCCCCAGGGATCGCCGTGGCGCTGCGGCAGGCCATGACACCCGAGTTCAAGGCTTACCAGCAGCAGGTGGTCGCGAACTGCAAGGCGCTCTCGACGGCGCTGATGGAGCTGGGCTACGACATTGTCACAGGTGAGGACAGGTCTTGGCTGCAGGACAGGGCTGACGCCTGTGCATGGCCTGGGGTCCAAGCCAGGCCACAAGGGCAGCACGTGCACAGACACGATGGGCAGGGCTCTGCCATCGCAATTCCTCAGGAAATCCACAAAACTATTTTGAAGCAGCCCCCCTTCCCAAGGGCAAGCACCCTTCTGCCCCCAAAACCAGGGGCAGGCCCCGGTGCAATCCCAAGCCTTTTTCGCTGAAGTCTCGTGCAGGAGCAGCATTTACCCCAATCCCATGTCCCCCCACCAAACCCCTCTCTTTGCAGGAGGCTCCGACAACCACCTGATTCTCCTGGACCTGCGCAGCAGAGGCACGGACGGTGGCCGGGCTGAGCGGGTACTAGAGATCTGTTCCATCGCCTGCAACAAGAACACGTGCCCTGGTGAGGATCTCCTGTGGCCTGTGCAGAGCTTCCTGCAGGGGTCTCAGCTCCTGGTCCACCTTGGGCACTGGGAACCACACTGAGTTGCCATGCACGGCAGTTTTGGTAACTGGTTTGGTCACACATGACTTGTTCTGGTGCAGGTGACATCAGCGCCCTGCGCCCCAGTGGCCTGCGGTTTGGGACACCAGCTCTCACCTCCCGTGGCTTCCGTCAGGACGACTTCCGCATGGTGGCTCAGTACATCCACAGAGGTGAGGCCGGGGCAGTGTGTGCAGGGCCCAGTCTCAGGTCTGGCAGCAGCCTGGGGCCAGGGCAGCTCCTCCAGGCGAGGAGGCAGAAGCTGGGCAGCTTCCCCAGCAGCTGGTGAGGGAGCACACACACAAGTGAGGAAGAACGGTCCCACCTGCACATCTGGATGTAGGAAAGGACATCTGGGACCAGCCAAACCTTCCTCACCACACTAGCAGCAGGCTGAAAGCCTGGATTAAAACTGTACCTTTCCCAGTCTAGTTCCAGTTGTCCTCAGGGGTCCCACGCTGGTTTCCTGGAGCAGCGAGTGACTCACAACCCTGCTCCTACCCTCCCATGTCTCTGGGAGCAGCCCCAGTGCTGCTGTGGGGTGGTGCAGGGCTAAGCCCATAACCCAGTCTCGCAGGCTCCCTGCGGCAGGGCTGGGAGAAGTGTGGGATGCGGCAGCTGTCCACTGCGGGCACAGGCAGAGGTGTTGCGGCCACGAGCGCTGACCAATTTGTCTCCCATCCTGGCAGGGATTGAGCTGACACTGCGCGTGCAGAAGGACATGAGCCCCAAGGCCACACTGAAGGAATTCAAGGAGAAACTGGAGGAGGAGAAATACCGGGGGGAGCTGAAGGCACTGAAAGAAGAGGTGGAGGCCTTTGCAGCAGCCTTCCCGCTCCCGGGGCTGCCTGTCCTGTAAGGGGAGGCACCCGTGCCTGCTCCCGGAGCTGCAGAAGTACCCAGGATCACAGCACACTCGCACCTCCAGCCCAAGACTGATGCCCCAGTGCCTTCTCCCAGCACCTCCCTGCTGGCCCCGGCTGCGGTGCAGCAGTGGCTCTTACCCACCTCTCCCCTCCCGTTTGGGGCACAGGATCCCCCTGAGCACACCCCCCCCCCCCCCGTGAGGAAACCAGCCCCTTCACCACTCGGTGTTACAACTGGGACCAAGCATCAGGTAACCCTCAGCCTCACGGCCAGGCCGGGGTTTGATCCGGCTCTCGCTGGCTGTGAGAGCAGCAGATGAGGGTTAGGCAAGCCTGCCCATGTTCACCCGGACAGCCCTGCCCACAGCTTGGGGAGGGACCTGGGGGTCCACACCCCTATGAGCCACCCCCCCCTGCGGCCAGGGGCGCTGTGCTCAGCTCCACAAGAGACTTCACAGCCGCTAAGTCTCCCTGGTTTCTGCCTTGAGAATTTCCTTTTATGCCTTCCAGCCTCTGCAGGCTTTGACAAGGCCAAGCCTTGTCCCAAACCCACGGAGAACAGCCCTCCCGGGATCACCATCCCGTCCTAGTCAGTGTCTCTGGTATTTTCTCAGACCTCTGAGCACAAAGCTTAGGTAGAACCATTTTTTAATAAGCACGGTAAAATTAAGAATTTAACCACAATGTATGACAAGAATTATAAGCTTTAAAAAATACAACCAATTTTTTTTTTGTATTTCAAAAATATCTGAACCCAAATAAATAATTTTTTTTTTAAAAGTACATTTCTCAGACTAGTCATTTGGTGTTAACATCTGTTAAACTCTTGTGCAGTAACACTTACAGCACGACACTAAGACATGCTTCTTGCATTTCTCCCGGTCACACTCGCTCTAACTACTGACGCAAGCATTCGGCACGCACGGGCACACACACGTAACTCAACATGCAGTAATAGGATACAGTGCTTTAAAATAAGATGAGAATTCATCACAGCCTCCTCGCAGCCCTCAGAGGCAGCTCTTAGCCCAGCCCCACCCCCGTGCCAGCAGCAAGGCGGCCAGTGGGACCAGGTACCCTGTTTCTGCCTTCCAGTTAAAATGCATCTCTGGGACCAGCGTGTGGTGGGTTTGTGACCCCCTCCAATATCGGGGTACAGTCTGTTGCTCTGACGTTGTGCTACTGGGGCACTGCGTGGAGCAGGCACTCCCCTTCAGCCTGGGCAGCTCGCTGAATTTCCCGTCACACGTTATTAGAGGAGCCTTGTCAAAGTGCTGCTACAAGCCCCGGGTCCTGCCCAGCTCTCAGACGCTGAATCGGCAGCATGGGCTGTCACCCATCATCAGACTGGGGGCTCAGGGTCCCCCACACTCAATGAAAACCAAAGAACAGGCCTGGGAGCATGGAGCCATCAGCTTCCGCCCCTCTAGTGACTCTCCCACCCCTGACCAATGGTGAATATTGCTAGAGTATAGGCAGTACTTCCCTAGTCAAGGCAAGACAGCTTTGGAGCTGCTTAGAAGTGAATTGCTACCGGATGAAAGTAAATCCGAGCACTATTCTCTGAGAAATGAAACCTGTGTAGGGTTAATATCACCTACTCCTATGGCTGACCCTCCTCGGGGTGGGATCTGAAAGCACGGGTTAGTGTAGCATAGAGCAGGGGCTGGCGGTTCATCTCCCAATGCAGGAAAGCAGAGGAGTAAGAAAAGGGAGCCCTGCCCTCCCGGCCAGGCAGCAGATGGTCACGGGAGACCTTTGCTCTGATGAATTCTCGGTCAGGCTTAAAGCCTCCTCTCCCTGACAGCCAGAGAGAGAGAGAGAGAGGAGGGAGCCAGAGCCGTCATGCGGGAGGTGGGGGCATGCTGGCAGCACTCACAGAAGCAGGCGACGGCCATGCATAGCACCGCTGGCTCTGGCGGCTGGAGGGTCGGTGCGGGAGGGCTGGTTGAGTGTTGCCCTGCAGCTGCGAGGAACCTGCCCTGCTCGTGGTGGAAGGATGGCTGGATGGCAGCGTGTGGTGCTTGGGCGGTGCGGTGCAAGCTGACGAACACACATGCCAAGGTTCGTTGTGGGAGCTCTTAGTGCGAAGATCGTAACTTCTTGTAAGTCTGCTAATATCAGAAACTAGTGAGGTAACACAGTGAAGATGAGGAAAAAGTCTTAAAGTGCTGATATAGGGTTATTTACTGTACAGAAGCAGGTCAGACAGAGAAATTACTGAGCAAAGAGGAATTCAGCTCCTGAACCACCAGCTGCACTCAGACTCCCACTGATTTCTGCCGCCATTACGGGCACCCCAAGCAGTGAGGGCAGGCTGGGCTGCACCGAGGTGCCACAGCCTGATGTAATTACCCCTTTCCTGGAGTCTGAGCTCCGAGGTTACCCTGCCATGAGCCAGCTTTCAGAGGACAAGTACTCCAACGCGTGTTTCCCCACAGCTCCCGCTTAATAGCTGTGTTGCAGATAGCACAGAGCTCCAGTGAGGGTCCCAGCAAAGGCCCCAGGGCATCCTCCCAAATCAGAGCTGCTTTGTGGCGGAGATGGAGCAGGTCAGACAGGTGGTAGTGCAAGTATTGCTCAACATAGCCTTGAATATCAGATACTACAGGTTTGATAGAGAGAGCAATGAGAAGTGAGTTATTTATCAATTTATGAGTGCAGCTGAACACCACAGGTCGAGACCACTGTGACTAAGAGATCAGCCAACACTAATCATCGATCCTGCTTCACCGCTCTGCGCTGTCAGCCTGGAGGAAGACATAAGTGAGTCAGCAGGAAAAAAGTTCATCCCTCCCTCCTCAAACCCAAATAGCATCAGGTCGTTTTCCAGCAGGAAACAAGCTCCCATGCTGAGCACTCCTCCAGAGCTGCGGGTAAGGCAGGATGCAGGGAGCTTCGGTCTGCCCGGTGTCACCTGCATTACTCATTTACTGAGATG
This sequence comes from Burhinus oedicnemus, assembly GCA_008921705.1. Taxonomy (NCBI): domain Eukaryota; kingdom Metazoa; phylum Chordata; class Aves; order Charadriiformes; family Burhinidae; genus Burhinus; species Burhinus oedicnemus. Next base: position 2,634,026 of record VFFE01007149.1, read on the forward strand.
CCTCTTCCTCCAGAGAATATTGCCTCAGCTTTAGTGTGAAAGCCGTTCAGGTGCACACGAATCAACAAGGGGACACCTCAAGTCACTTCAGAAACCAGGCGTTTTCGATGGACATGGAAGTCTTTCACCAGCAGACCCAGTTCACATGCAACAGGAGGGCACAGTTAGGAAAGGAAAAGGCCTTTAAACACGCTTTAAAGGCATGCAGCCCCACGCACAAGCACACCGCTCACCTTCAGTGAAGGCAACGCCACGCTATTTCCCAACTGTGACCTAAAAACACCATCACAAGCAACCCCTGACCTTGGAAAGCCCTCTGGAGAGTACCACGAGCTCAACTTGCCCAGCTGAGTTGGCCTCACTGTGAGCCACCAGAAGCAACACTAACGTTTAAAATAGCCTTTCTGCGCCTGTTGGTTTAGACCTCCCACACCACCCCAGACAGCCCTTTCCAGGTGAGAGAAAGAGGTGGCAGCGGTACTGAAGCACACATGCTTGTGCCAGACAACAGCCTCCCCAAGGAGCCTCCTTGCCTTCAGGACACAGGTTTCAGAGCAGTGCAGTTCTCGCAGCAAGTTTCAGTGGGGTCTAAGCCACACTGACGAGCCCCAGTCCATACACAGAAACTTCCCTGGGCGCGGAAGGAACGTTACATTCAACTCCAGTACTGCCTCACACCAGCACAATAAACAGAGGTTTAAAAAAACCCAAACCAAACACTGCGTCAGCTCATCTTATAAGATCTCAGCTGTTCTCATCCCATAATCAGAAGAGTGATAAAAAGAAATAAAACCAAGGCTATCTTTCCCAGCAAGGCTCTTCTTGCTTAGAAGTACCACAGGGGCTGCTACCGCCACATGGCACCGGGCAGAGCAGACCGCAGCCCAAGACCAGTGCCAAAGGAGCAGCATCTCCTATGAGATTCCAGAGGGAAGCGCTGCGCCTGGGCACAAAGTTTTTGGCACTAACAGGAACAATCTGGGAGTGTCACCACGCCAGTGGCACAACCTTTATGGCACAGGCAGCAGTGTAGAGGCTTTGAAAGGAAAGTCCTCGGCATCCAGGCTCAGATAGTGGCAGTTCTGCCCTGTCCAGAGCCACCCATGAGCACACTGGGAGAGGTAGTCGAGACACGACAAAGGCTCAGCCAGAAGCAGCATGCAGCAACGCTGACCCTGCTTTACTGCAAAGCACAAAAGTCAACTACCTGACAAAAAAACCCAAAACAAAACAAAAAAACCCCAACAAACCAAAAACCAAACTATTACGGATACAACATAGAATCCAGTACATTCATCCCCGATCTCTCCTGAGCACTAGTAACCCACCAGCCAGGCAGTCTGCTCTAACAGTTCGCTGTCTCACAGCGTAGCTTCAGCTGAATTGCACTGTTCATTTCCCCATCACAAAAAGCACCTAAAAATGAGGATCCCCCCAAACTCTGTTCAGTTCCCCTCGCTCCTTAAAAGGCCACCCTCTACCTCACATGATTTGAGGATTCCTGGTCTCCCTCCCACCCTTCTCGGAGGTCACCCAGCAAATACGATGTGACAAATTAACAAGGCACAGTGCTCTACATTCACAGCAGCGGGCGCCTCGGTGCTCGCTAGCATTAAGGAGTCCTTCCATGTTCCAGATTTTAACAAAGCTGAGAGAAACTGGCAAATACTTTCTGGAGAGAAGCACTTGTGCCTCCACTGCTCTCCCACCTGCCCCCGAACAACCTGTCCTGAGAAGCACCAGGAAAAACAGAAAAATGCAGGAAGGGACACCATCCACTGCCGCTGTGCGCAGATGGGTAACTGCAAGCTGCCGCCCTGCCAGGGAGCTTCCAAGCTACACTCACGTGAGACACTAGTGGGTTAAAAAACTTCACGGGGCCTTTACATCTCCTCTCTGGTCTCTGCCCTGGCTCCACAGAAGGAACCAAGAGCATTTAGGGCTCTGGCAGAAGCATGCAGAGCACTGTTATTTTGGGGGCTGCACACTAGTAAGTATTGATCCCCAAGACAGCCCACCTCTCTCTCCATGCCATAATCCCCCTGGGATGCTGCCATGATATGCTTTAGAAGTTTATAGTGCCCCTTCTTACATTTCAAAACAGAGTGCCCAGTGTTTTATGTGATGGAACATCTATGTTCTTGGCTACAGGGAACCACGCAGAAATCCAGCCCCTCAGACACCGATTTCTGTGGAGCAGAGACGCTTGCAAACGCATTGGCTTCTTCGTCCCTTCCCGACGTATGAAAGCTACTGCAGACAGCATCAATGTCAAGCATGGATGAGCTTTGTCAGACTCTGAGTACGCAGGCAGACAGCCCACACGCGAGGCTAGATTTTGTACAAAAAGCTGGGAACATAGTCAAATCTGAGCAGAGGGTTCACCCCCTGGCCAGGTTCCTGAATGTACTGCAGCTTCAGCAGCTCAGCTAAATACTGTACAATTTTGATATCTTCATTGGCAAGGCCCAGTTGAAGCTTCAGAAAGTTCATCCTGCGATTCACCACAGATTCCTCCGGTTCCCTTTCACTGATGGGAAGGTGCAAATGATGGCAGAAGGTGAAGAGGAAGGCTTTTGAACACAGCTGGGTGAGGATACTTTGGACGTGCATATAGTAGGTGCTTCCTCGTTTGATCTGCGTGCGGTGGTCTGCCAGACGGGACACCAAGGTGCCTTTGTAAAGCGGGCAGCGGAGAGTCTTACTGTCCGCATCCAGAATGCTGACGTACCGGCTGTATCGGCTCAGGGCATGCAGCACGTTCACCCCGCCAGGCGACACCATCCTGAAACAGCAAGGAGACAGGTCATGGCTGGAGGGGACCAGACAGCTAAGCAGCAGACTATGTCCGTGCCCCTGTATCGCACATACTTTCCCTCTAGTTCACAAGTTGGTACAAGAGCCTCCGTGGGCAAATACAGCCTGGCACAGAAGAGGATGGCCAAATAATCTCTCCAGCCTGGCAGATCCCAAAGAAACCTCAATGCCCACATGCACTGATCCGCACCGAGTGTGCCCTACTTCATAAACCACTGCGCTGCGGGGCAGCTTCCTCCCTTGGCGACACAGAGAGGGAGCGACAGGACATCTCTGGTGAACAGAAGCACACCTTGCAGCAGATGGTAGCTTCTGAATATGACAAGAAGGACCCAGAAACCCAAACCAGATTCACCTTGCCAACCGCTCCACTTCCCCCCATATCGCTGTTTCAGGAGGAAGCTGCTCTGAGGTGGTCAAAGCCCTGAGCAGAGCAAACCATCCTTAAACCAGAATATTCCCTGGCTAAGCCTGGACATTTTTCACTCAGGTGCAAACCCACAGCATGTTCGCAACATACAATTATCCAAGAAGCCTAAATTAATGTTATTTAAATGCAAATTACAAGCCTACGCACACTCTACCCTCAGCTCCTCAATTTTGCGTGGTTAAAGTCTCCCAGTTGAGATACAGTTCCCAGCCTCAAACCACAAGCCCCAGCTGCTGGTGTAAGGGCTGCCCCTGTGCCCAGGCAGCATCCAGCCTTAGGAGACGCAGCACCCTTACCGGGATAATTAATTTACCTTCCAAGTTCCTTCCCAAAGCCCTTGTACAAATGGTTTGCTGAGAGCGCCCACATTAAACTCAAGACTTAATTAACATTCCACAGAGGCGAATTTAAATGACTGACACGTTACAAGCAGTTCTTAAAAATAATGACTTTTGTTTATAAAAATTGCATCTAACCACAAACACTGAGCAACGAGTAAACACTCGGGGCTTTTAAAAACCTCAATGACAGACAGAAGTTTGGGAGCAGCTGTTGGCAAAGCTGTCATCCTGCCTCATGAGCACAGAAATAATGGTAAACTCACAGCTTTGCATAATTTCGTCATCCACAACCCCCAGCAACGCAATACTCAGAAAGCAGATTTCTGTATTTTGATTTTCATGCTGTCCAGAAACACTCTTTCAGGAGCTATTCCAGCCCAGCTCTGAGCAATGGGCTGCCACTCTGACTCATGTTTTCCATGTTGGTGACAACAATGGCCATTCCCTGTCATACCTGCACCCAAAATGCCGAACACATCCTGGTAACACACAAAGAAAATGCTTTTCATAACAGCAACAAAGGCAGGGCCAAAATCTTGAGAGCTGAGCAATCGCTATTTGCTAATATAAACTACAAAGCCACATTTCAGGACTGTGTGTCAGTGAAGGGGTGCTTGCTTTTGTGATGGCACTCACCCTGAGCAGAAGTTTCCTTTGCACCTGAAATGCAATTCCAACCCCGCAGCCCACTGAGCTCCGCGGACCATTTTTTCCTGCACTAAGGCTTGTTATAAGTAAGTCTCTGTCCATCTGCACCCCTCAAAGACAGCCCGGCAGCTCCATAGGCTCCGTGCCTCCGCCCTTCCCCACAACAGCCAGTGGGCGCTCCCTCACCAACACAGCACAAAGCGCTGGTACTCCAATTTCTGACCTGCCAATCTCATTGACAGTGCATCATCTCTTCATCAGGGTCCACAAGAAAACACCCTCCCCATATCAAAGCATCCATTTAAAAACCAAAATTCTAGCTAGAAATGTTGGGAAGAGTTTTGGCAGGAGATGGGGAAAAGCACACAAGGGACTCCGGGAGCACTCATCAAATCACACGTGACTTGTGTGTTTGTTCTCTGCTTTGCTAGGCTAAGACCTAAACCAGAAGGAAGCCTCCTGGCCAAACAACTAGTATGAGCCAGGCAGCAAGTGCCCAGCAGATGTTTTAAATATTAACTCTCAAGGCTGGATATAAAGTGACAGACAAACCCACCAGCCTTCCACAAATACATCCCATAAGCAGAAATTCATGGCAGCTGTGTAGGTAATTAGACAGAGACCTCCCCTGTGCACCCATTCCCCTCTGAACTTCTTGCTTACAAGTTTTTATCATATACCTCGACACCGATAAGCAAACCTCGATTTACCTCTGGAGTCCGATCAGCTTCCACTTCTGGAAATCCACAACGTGCAGAGGGGACGTCACCCAGTGCTTCACGGGCTTGGCGTAAATGCCGCAGTTCGGCACAAAGATGGAAAGCGCTGTCACAAGCTTCTTGACTATCGCTTCCTCTTCCCCCAGCACGATGAGGGTCCTCCCGCTGAGCAGGGAGTAGATGGCGGGGTGAGCGAAGGGGTACTGTCTGATGAACCGCAGTGCGTTCTGGCCAGCCTTTTTTTTGTGCCTTTCATTCACCTGACAGGCGGGGTGAGCCGGAGAAGGGGTCCTGTCGGAGCACGTAGAGGCGGCACTGCTGATATAGCTTGTGGAGTCCGAGCACTCATCCAGGCTGCTCTTACTGACCTCCCTGCTCCCTGTCAGGTAGCGTGAGTCAAACTCGTAGGGAAGGAGCCCCCCCGAGATGCTGTCATGGGAGGGAAAGCCCCCAAAGCTCCCACGCAGCCCCGGCTCGACCTGCCGGTATGGCTGTGGGGGAATCCTGACCACCCCGTCCTCGTCGCAGGGTTTCTGTCCCAGGTCAGGCAGAGGCTCGAGGAAGTTGGGGCTCTCCTTCCCAATACAACACGCAGAATCAACCTGCACTAAGTTTTCCTGTTTAGAAATGTCTTCCTGCTCGTCGGTGTTGTCCGGCGTTAGTTTGGGAGTGAAACGAAGGCCTCCCTCTTCATCATCCATGTAAGGTTCCTCATTAATGGCACTTGGGTAGCTTGCTTTGAAATCTTCTGGGATGAGTGACTCAGAGGGACACGTGCTGAGAACCTCGATGCTGTCCTCACTGACAGTCCGCCGGCTGCCCACCTTGCTCCTGCCTGCCTGGGGACTGGGGCTGATGGGTAGGCTAGCTTGGCTCTCTGATTTTGTCAAGCCGGACGCAGACTTCTCCGTTCCAAGAACCTCGATGCTCTCACCACTACTGATGCTGCCTTTAATATCTGCATCGAGGTAGTCCAGGTTCTCCTGGTGTTCGGACGTGACAGACTCGGTCATTTTGGGTTCTTGGGAGTCCTCAATTTCCTGCTCCATCTTGATGGGCACGCACTCCACACTGGACTTGTAGGATCCCAGGCTAATGACCACTTTAGGAGTGGGGGACTCTCCCGAACACTTTCTATCAACAGCATCTTGACTGAGCCCCTGGCAGCCTCTGTACTGTTTTTCAGGTGGTTTTTCATCCAGAAAAGACACATCCTCAAAGAGGAAGTTAGTTACACTTTGTTGCTTTAAGAGTGCCCTGCTGATCTGGTCTGTCAGGAGGTAGCACACATCACCTCTGAAAGTCCTCTCGATCTGATGCAACTGGTCAAGGGTTTGAGTGAAAAAATAAATATCACAGAGTTCCTCCAGCGTCTTCAGCTTCTTGTCAAAGCATTTGGCAGACTTCGCTTTGATGAGCTTGGGGGTATAGGACGGCACATGGGCATAAAGGTGCGTTTCGCCAGGCTCAGCAAGGTCAGAGGTAGTCAGGTCCTGATCGCAGCCCGCGTTGGCCTGATCCAGCACACGTTCTGGCTCATAAGGGTGGAAGTCGGACCCCTTCAACTTCCTGTACGGATAGGACCTGATTTGTTTCAGCAGATCTTGGTGCTCAATGATAGACTTTTCCACACTGGCCAGCTCGTTGGCCTTCTCGATGGCTTGGGTTGTGTAATACCCTTTGTCATTGGCTTTCTTCTGTATCTCCGTTTCGTTGTGCAGGACAGTCCTGGTGTAGTCAAGATCTTTCAGTTTCTTTTCCAGTTCGTTAGCAAAAGCTTTCCTGTTCCCCGTCTTTAGGCATTCGGAGGCTTTGGAGAACTCTGCAGAGAGTTCCTGGAACTGCTGCATGATTTTGTGCTCGTCGGCAGAAATGTAGGCCATGCAGAAGGGCCTCACGAAACCCCTGGCTTCAAGGTCATACAGAGTCAAGTGGTGCACGTACGCAAAGGCCCCTTCCTTTGAGTCTCCCAGCACCACTTTGGAGTCCTCCACAAAGTTCAGTTTCGGGTAGGCAGAGCCAGGAGGGTGTCCCACGAAAGAAGCCTGGTAATCCACAGACATGATCCGAAGGGAAAAATAATTGAGATCGAAAGTGCCCGATACTTTGGCGTCATCGGGGATTGTCAGGAGGGGCTGCGGCCCCACTTGCTCCGAGAACTCAGAGATAAGGATGAAGTCCCGGGTGAACTTGGAGCTGGCGACCTTGGCCCAGGGGTTGGCGCCGTGACTGGCAAAGGGGAAGAGTGGCACCGAGTACTCCTCGGGCAGGGGCGGCTCGCTACACAGCTCATCCTCCAGCTCCTCCTCTCTGGTGAAGGCCACCACATCAGGGGCGCTGATCATATTTCCCGCAGGAGGGGACCGACATGGAGCAACGAGGCCCCCCCCGGTCCCCCCCCGCCGCCGCCGGGCCCTGCGGGAGGCCCCGCCGCGGCCCCGGCCCGCCCGCAGCCCGGCCCCCGCCGCAGCCCCTTCTCCCGCAGCCCCTTCTCCTGCCGCCGCCTCACGCCTTCGCCATGGCCGGGAGCCGCCAGCCCCGCTACCCCACCGGGCCCCGCTCAGCCGCCTCCCCTCACGGACGCCGCAGCCCCGCAGCCATCTTGGGGTCACATGACGCCGCCACCTCTCACCCCTCCACCCGGAAGTGGAGCAGCCGCCGCCGCCACCACCTCCTCCTCCTCCGCCTCCTCACCCTCGACGGTTGATGGGGTTTTTTTTAACCGTCGCCGTCTTGTGGCGTTACTTAACCCGGGACGGGTCCGGCGGGGAGAGGAAGTAGCAAACCGAGCCAGGATCATGGGGCAAAACGACTGAGTGGCACCGCGGAGCATCTTGGGAACTGTAGTTCTGACCCGCCACGGTGGCGCTTTACGGCAGGACGTAACGGTGCGGGAAAGCGCGCCGCGTCCCACCGCTCTTTGCGACAGAGCGAGCGCGGGAGTGAGGACCGTGGGTGAGGAGAGTCCGGCCGGGGGGGGGTCGGGGAGGGGAAGGGGCTGCCCCGGGTGAGGGAGAGCCTTAGGGGTAGGGGGGCGGGGGGAAGCCCCGGCCTAAGGGAGGGCCTTCGCAGGGCTGGAAGGGGGCCGGGGGCCCTGCCTGGGCCCGGGCGGCAGGAGGGGGCCGGGGGCCCTGGGCTCTGTTTGGGCCCGGGCGGCAGGCAGGGCCCGCTGGGTAGCTGTTTCTAGCGGGGAGGGGAGGAGCCTTCTGCAGCTCCGTGCAGCTCTGAGGGGGCTGCCGGACAGAGGATGCCCAGGGCCCTCCCGGGGTCGCCGGTTAAAGGCTGAGCAGGGCCGTGGCGGGGACGTTGAGCCATCGTTCTCTTGTCCCCGGCAGGATCCGGCCACAGGGCAAGGACACAGCAGCATGCCTTGGCCCCACGGGAGCTGTCGCCGTCTCTTGTAATGAACTTTCAAGTGAGGCTCTTTGCTAGCTGTGGGGTCAGGATGCTGCCGCAGCCCTGGCGTCTCTTCTCCCGGGCTGCGGAGGATATGGCATTGCAGAGGATCCGGAAGGTCCTGTGCGTGGCTGAGAAGAATGATGCTGCCCGAGGGATTGCAGATCTGCTCTCCAACAGCAGAATGCGACGGGTAGGAATACACCGCATCTCCTTACTGCTTCCTGATAGGCGTACGGGTCTGGCTTAGCTGGCTGGAGAGGGTCAGCTCACCAGGGCCACCAGGCAGGGCAGTTTGGCCTCGGGTGTAGGCTGTGTCGTGTGTGGTAGCCCCAGCCCACTTGGCACAGGGCAGTTTGCATCAGCATGTGTGACATCTTGAACTGTTTCGTCTCTGGCCACTTCCAACTGTATGAGGGTACAAGAACAGCTTTCTTTTGTGGACAAACACCACTTGCCCAAATGTATTTGGGAGTATTGGACCCCTTTTCTTTGCGACTTAGGTCCTGTTGGAATTTAGCTCCCCAGCTGCGCTCCCTCTGCCTGGACTGCCTTCTCTCGGTACTGAGCTTTGCGGTGGGAGCTCCCTGTGTCGTTCCTAGCTTTGCAGCGTATGCAAAAGGCTTCAGGAACTGAAACCATCTGTTGGCATGTATTTCCCAGTTAAAAAGCACCACTTCTGCAGCATCAGCAAGTGTCAGGGGTTTACTGAAGTTCGCATAATAAAGCAAAGATGGTCTGTGGTTTGGAGAAGAGCAGTTCAAAGATCTCGCCTCTCTGCTGCTTTGTTTTGTGACCTTTAACGGTTTGCATAATTACTTGGTATTTCCAAGCTAAGGAACTAGAAGGTCCTTCTAGACCAGAATTACATTTGAATGAAAGGTGTTATTGAGAACCTGAGTGCAGACAGTCCCAATCAAGGAAGATACCGTTCTGCTTCTGTAGAAAAAGCAGCAAATACCCAATTTAGAAACTTCCACGAGTCTCAGTTAGGTGGAGGGTAGTCTTGCGGACCCAGAGCTGGCACACTAATTGTTGTTTGGAGCAGGATAGTTGTTTGTCAGGAATATAATTTGCCAGCCTCATTAAACAAATCTGTTCTTCACTGTTGTCATTGTCCATGGGGAGATAACCCTGGCATCCTCTTCAGGCATGGTTTAAAATCCTCTTCCGTTGGAAAGCACCATTTCAATGTCTCCGTAAATGATACAGGAAATTTCCATTCACTCCACCTTGCCTTTGCATTTTGGCTACGGTACCCAGGTTTCACTTGCCCCATGCTTCTCTGTGCTCTGCCATAACAGCGTGTATAAAGTGAGATGGAACGCATTTGGTTTCTGTTAAGAGCCAGAAACTCAGCAACTTTCCTTTTCCTTCTAGCGAGAAGGGTTTTCCAAGTTCAACAAGATCTATGAGTACGACTACCAGATGTTTGGCCAGGTAGAGTTTTCTTTCATTCTACTGCTGCATTAGAGTAGTGCAAAATACTAATTACTAAAAGCCATTTGTCAGAAGTTACGAAACACATATCCAGTGACGGGGACATTTTGTCCAAAGATGAGGAAAAGTCAGATGTTCGTTTCTTAGCTCAACCACTGACTTGTTTTGTTGCTTTAAGTCTTTCTAACTTTCTGGTTTTATGTCAGTCAAAAATATGTTCCTATTTAGAATTGGGAGCTTCTTACAAAAATTGAGGATAAGGCCATAGATTTAGCTGTCAGTAGAGAGAAGAGCTTGTTATGATATATTAACAGGAGGGAGGTGTCACTGATTGTGTAAATTGAGAACTGCATCAAGATCTTTGGGCTCTGGGTAATTTTTAGCAAATGATGGGCACTAAATACCTTGCTCTGTCTCTTGCAGAATGTTACTATGGTGATGACATCTGTGTCAGGACACTTACTGGCTCACGATTTTAAGCTGCCATTTCGCAAATGGTTAGTACTTAGTACCCCTGGGCAGGAAGGGGGGGCTGTCATCTTCTGCTTCCAACCCTGAGCTGAGCGGGGCACTGTGAGTTTGAAGACTAGGGAGCAGGGAGGGACTCTGACACCACATGCTTCAAGGAGCTACACAGAGTAGGGTGATGAGTACCGAATTTTGTACAGAATAGCTAAAATACTGTTTCAAATTACTGTCTTCAGAGCGCTAAAAATCCCCAAAGTTATAATACTGGTTAAAATACATTAAGGCAGACCCAAGGAATTAAATGGATTCCAAAACTTGATTGATGTTTTTGTGTTCTTTGTTCAGCTAGGATTTGTCCTGGGAAGTGAGGCGCTTTCTCTATCTTCCCTCCCCTTTGTTCTCTGTACTTGAAATAAGAGCAGTTGCTTGTGTAGGGCTGCCTTCCAGACTTGCTGTTTTCTCTGGTTGCTTTTTGGTTCTATTTCTTTTAAGCGTAACTCAGCATTTCATGTGAACAATACTAAGTTGTCTAAGACAAGGCCCATAATAAAATATATTATTAATTCCAGTACTTGAACAGCACTTCCTCAACAAGACGGCACCAGTTAGTGTCTCACAACATATGTTTTCGTTTTTGTTATGCACACTGTTTATGCTCTGTTTACCAGGCATAGCTGCAACCCTCTAGCTCTTTTTGATGCTGAAATCGAGAAGTATTGCCCTGAAAATTACATGGATATCAAGGTAAGTTCTTTTTAAGAGTTTCCCTGAAACTCTGAGTTCAGAGGTTAGTTCTACAAATATTGTCTCAGGAGTATTGTACCTTTGTCCTTAACGTCTAAGTTCTAGAGTTTAGCAAATTCCTCCTACATTTTCTAGGACTGCATATGCTGTTCATTTGTGACATTGAAAGTCTCCTGCTGTGCACAGTTAGCGCAGTAAAGGAACAACCAGTTTGCTAAAAGTAGAAATGTTTTTTCCAATAAGGTGGAATTGCTAACTGTGTCTCAATTTTACAAAAAAATGACATTTTTCAGAAAACAGATTGTGGTACAATCCGATCCAAGCCATGCTTTTTAACAGAGTTTGATGTAAATAAATGACTCAATTCTTTTGAAAGCTGCCTAATCTCATGAGAGACACAATTACAAAATGTTATTGCAACAAGCTATCTCTATGGATACGTGTTGCATTTCATGTTCAGTTCGTGAGTCATTCTAAAATTAAATGACAAAGCAAGAGGCCTGGTATGTCTCACTCTGTTTTGTTTTTTCATTTCAGAGAACCCTTGAACGAGAAGTCCAGCAGTGCCAAGCTCTGGTGATCTGGACTGACTGTGATCGAGAAGGAGAGAACATTGGTTTTGAGATAATTCACGTTTGCAAAGCTGGTGCGTAGAGCATCTTCTTCATCAATCTGAGTTCCATTAAAGTGCTGATTTAACAGGTAACACTGCTTGGAGATCTCATAACGGAGGCATATTCTCAATCTTACTGCGTCCAGGTTAAATATGTTGACTGTATTTCTGATAAATATGTGTCTCTGATAGACCATAAATATATTCAGCTATTGGAAAGCTATAGAATGTATCTTTCAAAGATAGTTGTTTATTAGTTGCTCCTTTCCATTGGTGTTTGAGTCGCTCTTTGATTTTTTTTTTATTTTTTTTTTTTTTTAAACGGTGTCTGACAGTAAAGCCAAACCTCCAGGTTTTCCGAGCCCGTTTTTCAGAGATTACACTTCACGCTGTCAGAACTGCCTGTGAGAACCTCACCCAACCAGATCAAAAAACGAGTGATGCTGTTGATGTCAGGCAGGAGCTGGACCTCAGGATAGGTATGTAAACGCCCACTGGAGATGAGAGCAGGCTGCCAGGCCTGAACTGCTGTGTACACCTCTACTGAAGGGAAGTGAGCAAGAGTGTGGTAGGTAGGCAGGGGACAGCTTTGTTATCAGAATATAGCTTGTTGTCTATAAATACTTGAACTCCCTCAGACTGCTGTACCAACAGGATAGCTAGCCATCAGGCTCTTCCTCGCTTCTCGTCTAACCACATTGAATGCACATTGTTAAAGCCCAGCAAGGGGTGTTTAGAAATCATCTGTTACTGTGTCCTCAACACAAGACAGAAATGCCCTCTATAGTGTCATAAATCTGATTTTTAGATCAGATGCAACTAAATCACATCTCATGTTTTACTAGAAACATGCTCTTTGAAGCAAATATTAGGTTTATTGCTCATGCAGCACTGATAGGCTTCTGCAACTGAGTACTGAACTTAGAGTAAAACTAATACTCAGAGTATTAAAGAGGACCCTCTGAAGTGTTGTGATTATCCTTCAGTGTTGTATTCAGTTCTGGTGTCCGTTTTGTTTTCTCAGGTGCTGCCTTCACCAGATTCCAGACACTGAGGCTCCGGAAGATCTTTCCTGATATTTTAGCAGATCAGCTGATCAGCTATGGTAGCTGCCAGTTCCCAACACTGGGGTTTGTAGTTGAACGCTTTAAAGCCATCCAGGCCTTTGTTCCTGAAGCCTTCTATAAAATAAAAGGTACGCTTGGGGAAAGCGAGTCCTGGGCTCCATCTTAAAGGGCTTGACGTGTATAGAAAGGAAAAACATCAGGGCAACAAACAAACAATGCTGCAGAGGTGGTTTCCTCTTCCTTTGCCACGACCACTAAGCAGGACTGAAAGGTTTCCCAATAGCGTGGGCCCACTGCCTCTGCTGTATTTCTGTTGTATTACTGCTATATCACTCAGATCTGTTGTTCAACAGTGACACATGATCATGAAGATGGCAGCGTGGTCTTCAACTGGAAGAGGAACCGGCTCTTTAATCACACAGCATGCCTGGTCCTTTACCAGATGTGTATGGAGGTAGGAAAGCTTGTAAATAGCTGTATAATACAGTATCAGCCAAACATTTCCTGCATCCTTCTTGCTTAACGTATTTAAAGAACACTTTGTGTAAACTCTTAAAGGAGATCTTGTGTTTTGCTTACTATGTGTTTAGGATCCGGTAGCAACTGTTGTTGAGGTTGTGAGCAAGCCAAAAAGCAAATGGAGGCCCCTGCCCCTGGACACTGTGGTACGTTTGAACTATGCTGAAAGGACTTATCCAAAAGAAGCTTTGAACAGATATTTTACTCACCACTCTGAATGATGCATAAATACTTTTTTTTTTTTTTTCCTGGCTCCTCCCAACGTAGGAACTTGAGAAGCTGGCTTCCCGCAAACTGAAAATAAACGCAAAGGAAACCATGAGAATAGCAGAAAAACTCTATACTCAAGGGTAAGAAAGCAAGACTTGGCTTGGTAAACTTAATTCTTTCAAAGTAAACGGCCTTTAGTCCAAAATGAGAAGCATCTTGGAGCACCTCTTAAAGTGCTCTTCTGTCTTTCTTCTTAAGGTTCATTAGCTACCCCCGAACTGAGACCAACATTTTCCCTAAGGAGCTGAACCTCTCTGCCTTAGTACAACAACAAACACAGGACCCAAACTGGGGAGGATTTGCACAGAGGATTTTGGATCAGGGTGGGCCAACCCCTCGGAGTGGAACCAAATCAGATCAGGCTCACCCTCCCATTCACCCCACAAAATACACTGCTAACCTGCAGGTGAGTTTAACAAAGGCAGAGATAACTGGATGGTTTGTATTGCTTGATAAATAAAGATAGAAGTCTTAATAATACAGTCATTAGCACAGTATCATCACCTGAGATCTCACTAATATTTCTTGACATGTCATTGACGGAGGAGACTCTAACCCTCTTTTTTTGTTTGATATTAGGGCAATGAGCAGAGACTATACGAATTCATTGTGCGCCATTTTTTGGCTTGCTGCTCTCAAGATGCCAAGGGACAGGAAACAATTGTAGAGATCGACATTGCCAATGAGCGATTCGTTGCTCAAGGACTAATGATCTTGGCCCGAAATTATCTGGAAGTCTATCCTTATGAGAAGTGGAGTGATAAGGTAATACCCTTGAATAACATAGATGGGAGAGGCTAAAATACCTGAAGCTTAAAATCGCACTTCACTGCCAAATTCAGACCCCTCTACAGAACGTCCTTTGACAATTTCTGGCCCAGTGGCTGTTTCACTCAGAGCCATCTCTGCTGAAAACCTGTGCAGCTTTATTGTGCCAGCTTTGGATAGATTCTTCCCCTTCCAACACCACAACAGAGACCATACAGGACTGTGGGTTTGATTTTCCTCACCAAGAGGAGCTGCAATTGCTGTTCAGTGATCTCTCTGGCAGCTCATTACTGGCTAATCCTGAAGACCCTGAGGCTGGATCTCCTCCAGAACAGGGTGCTGGCTCTATTACTGCACTGGCCTGCTGTTAGTGTGACATTTTGTCTTCTGGACCAGAAGGCAGTTTCAAAGAGATTCTCCTTCCCTTCAGGTTATCCCACTGTATCAGAAAGGGTCTCGCTTTCAGCCCACTACAGTGGAGATGGTGGATGGGGAAACCAGCCCTCCATTGCTCCTCACAGAAGCGGATCTGATTGCTCTCATGGAGAAACATGGCATTGGTCAGTATTGGCAACGTGGCCTTTTGCTCTTGGGAGAGCTTTGTTCATAAGCTTCTCAACTTGTCTAACACCAATTCTGTCCCACCCTTAGAGTAGGGAATTCTCTAAGTGTCACTTCAGATAAGAAATCACTTAAATGTACAGAACAAAGGGATAGTAGAGACCTGTAGGCAAAGTCCAAAGATCCTAAGGAGTCTGCAGAGTGCCTCCAGTACCTAGGGAGATGTGCGATTTAGGGTCCAGGGTGTGCCTGCCAGCACATTGTTGGCCTCAGTGCCAGTGGGACATGAGGCCAGTGCTGCTCCTGACCATAAGTTATCTCCCTGTCCCTTTAGCACCTTACACTTTGCAACAGGCACAGGGGAAATCACTTCTTGGCACCTAATTCAGCTAACAACCTGTCTGCTTTCAGGGACTGATGCCACTCACGCCGAGCACATTGAGACAATTAAAACGCGGATGTACGTGGGCCTTACTGCAGATCAGCGGTTTCTCCCAGGCCATCTAGGCATGGGGCTGGTTGAAGGTAAGGGCAGCACTTGTTAGGAAGATGGCAGGTTCCTTACTTGCTCATTCCTTTCGCTCACCATGCGCTGTGTTCCTCAGGCTATGATTCCATGGGCTACGAGATGTCCAAGCCTGACCTTCGAGCTGAGCTGGAAGCTGATCTGAAACTGATCTGTGAAGGGAAGAAAGACAAATCTGCAGTGTTGCAGCAGCAAGTCCAAAAGTACAAGCAAGTCTTCATCGAAGCTGTGGCCAGAGCCAACAAGTGAGTCCTGTCTTTGCTCTCTTCTGTTTGCTTTGCTGTTCTGGGAGGTGCTGGCTTCTTCTGTGGGGCTCAGCCTGGAGTAGGATCCTGTCACACTCTTTACCTGGAGCTCTGCCCAGTGTGTGTAGGCATTTGCATGGGAAGAGATGACTTGCAGCCTGGCACACTGTTACTTGGTGCCAACTAACTGCTCATCTTGGTTTAAACCCTAAAGATTAAATTCAGAGCTGGCTGAAGGAGATAGCAATGTGCACTGACCTCTTTCATGTTGTACCCACACCGAGCCTGTTCCAGAGGCACGGTGCTGAATCAACATACTTATGGAGAAGCTCAGAGGGGTTGTGCGGAGGGCAGCAGGTGCTAATTCACTGCAGTGCCCGATTGTTCTTTGCAGAGGAGACACACAGGATGCTCTGCTTGTTTCTTTATAGGTTGGACCAGGCCCTGGCTCAGTATTTTGGAGAAGCCACAGAAATTGCAGAGCAAGAGGAGGTCTACCCAGCAATGCCTGTTTCTGTTCGGAAGTGCCCACAGTGCAACAATGACATGGTCCTGAAGGCCAAGAAGAACGGCGGGTTGGTGATCTCCCCTGTTGTAAAAAGTAGCCTTCTCTGTTGGTTTGTGTTTTTTCTAGGCATTGTTTACTTATCTCCCCTCTGCAGCAAGCATGAAAACTCGGGCTGCAGCTAGCTAACTCCACCAGCTACGTAAGCTGTGTGGGCTCAGCTGAACCTCTCTCTCAAGTATGTATTTGCCGTTAAAAATTGTTGTTTTGACAATTTCTGATGGCTGAGAAGATGGGAGAACAGATCGATGACCATCTTGACTTTGCCTCTTCCTCATCCGGTGCCTTTGTCCCACAACAGGTTCTATCTCAGCTGCACAGGCTATCCAGCTTGTAAAACTGCAGTCTGGTTTCCTGATTTCGTGCTGGACGTGGCTAGGGATGAGAGTGTCTGTGCTGTGTGTAAACCACATCCAGTTCACAGGTAGGTCATACCAGTTATCTCCTGGGGAAATGCAGCCCCTCAGACATTACGTGTTAGCCGCCAGAGACTTCCGTGGGGTAGGCTGGGAAACTATTTCCCGTTCCGGTCTTGAAAAGCTGGAGGAGCACTCTCATGGCCTGGGGATGGAGGGAAGAAGGGTTGGGGAAATTATAGCAGAATTGGAAAAAAAAAAAAAAAAAAAACAACCAAAAAAAACCAAACAAAAAAACAAAAACCACAAAACAAAAACCACAAAGCCCAACAGCATAAAAATTCAAGTCCAAATCGAGGTCTGTTGACGAGAAGTTATATTAACTGGGAGGCTTTTATTCTTCCTTTCCTTTTAGACTGAAGTTTAAGTTCAAGAGAGGCAGTGTTCCACCCGTGATGCCCCTGGAGTTTGTTGGTTGCATCGGAGGCTGTGATGAAATGCTAAAAGAGCTCTTGGACCTGAAGTATTTACACAGGTCATCCCAACCCACATCATCGGCCAGCCAGCAAGCTAATCAATTGCAGGTCAACAGCTCCTTTAACAGAGCTAGTGGTGAAAGCAGGCACATGAGGGGGACCACAAACCTGGCACCAGGACATCTACTCTCCTTGAACTCAATGAGAACACCCAGGCCTGCTCCTTCAGCTGCTCCAGATGATGGGAACAACGCAGTGGTGTGCAACTGTGGGAACGAAGCCCTGCTATTAACTGTGCGCAAAGAAGGGCCCAATCAAGGCAGGCAGTTTTACAAATGCAGCGCCAGTACCTGCAACTTTTTTCTCTGGGCCGATCAGCAGTCAGAGGACAGAAGCAACGGGGCTCCACGGGGCTCTACGCTGCCCCAGCCCTTTGCAGGAAGGGGCCCAGCAGGATTTCAGCACCGAGGAGGAGGGAGAGGCCCAGAGCTCTTTGGAAGCAACAACTCCGATGCAGGAGGGGGCACAGTCTGCAAGTGCGACCAGCCAGCAGTCACACGCACCGTCCAAAAGGACGGGCCCAACAAAGGGCGACAGTTCCACACCTGCTCTAAACCCCGAGAGCAGCAGTGCGGCTTCTTCCAGTGGGCAGATGAAAATGTGGCACCAGGTAAGGCTGGGCTTGGGGCGAGACACAAGGGTTGGAGGCTGTTCTTGAAGCTAAACCAAACATACTCACACATGCGTAACGCTACCACAGCATGACAGCTCTTGTAGCAACTCGCACATTTAACAGACTTCAGGTTTGTCTTTAGAACATCTGTCAGCAGCATTATAGCACTTCAAATGTTGCTTGTAACAACTGAGTCTGGCTTACCTTTCCAACTGCTAGCAGCATATGTCCTCATAGCACACATCTGCTGAGCTCTGGGCAGGATGCTTTGCTTCTGCGTGCAGTAAGCTTGAGCGTCTGTCTATCCATGACTCACTGGATAAAGCCCAGTACTCTTTCCAACAGTCTGGTTCGTTTTTGGGGGATTTTTTTGTCGTCACAAATTATGGTGCTTAGCTTTGTGAGAGCTGTTACCAACTTGGTACAGAATTGAAGCAGTAGCACCACTTTTGGAGATCTTAAACCCCATTTTTGTCATGCCAGGGAAACTGTGCTACTCCCTCTGCCCTAGTTTAGGAATGCAGTAAAAGGCCAAGTCTTTCTGAAACTTTGGTCAAAGCTGAGAAACTGAGTGTGGCTGCTGTGGAAAGATGGTGAAAACAAGTACACACACCAAAAAAAAAAAAAATCCCAAAAAAGGATGCAAAAGAAAGAGCACTGACAAAGGGCCAGTAAGCAAAGTAGAGGTGGAAATGCAGTCTGAGAGAGATCTTCAATGCTGGCCTCCTCCTCAGACATTCAGGTCTAAAGGGGTAGAATCAATTTTTCAGAACTACTTAAAAACCAAGTTCTCCTCTGGCATGTTTTGTTGTTTCTGCTTCAGCTGTAGACCAGAGCGTGCAACCAGGCAGATCACTTTCCCCTGTTCTGTTCCCATAACTTCTCTAATGCTGCAAGACAAATGGGTAATGTTTAACTGTTTAGACAGATCTGAAGCAAGTGTAGTTTCAGTAATAATCTGAGTGGCTGGGATAGTAAAATCCTTGATCTACCATTTTGAACTTACCTTCTGTTTCTCACCTACTTGTATTTTCAAAGGCACTTAAATGCATTTTGTTTCTAGGGCCTTCTGGAGATGTCTCTTTGAACCACTTCAGCAGCAGTGGATACTCAAGAGGGGTCGGGAGTAAAGCCAAGAGGCCAAGCAGTCTCTCCTCAGAAGCCACTGCCAAGAAACCACGGACCTGTAGCATTTGCCACCAGCCTGGCCATACTAGGAAAACCTGCCCTCAAAACCACTGAGCCTGGATGGACATCTCAAGAGCCTGAAAGGTCCAGGGTTGCAAGCTGCTACGGGAGCAACTACTGCTGAAAGGAACTGGAGTCTAGAAATGAGTCTGTTGAGTGCTTTCTGGAAGGGCTTGTTGCGGGCTGCTCCTGCCAAGGGATACCATCCTGCTGTGTGCGTTACATGCCTG
The DNA here is from genome assembly GCA_008921705.1 of Burhinus oedicnemus. Taxonomy (NCBI): domain Eukaryota; kingdom Metazoa; phylum Chordata; class Aves; order Charadriiformes; family Burhinidae; genus Burhinus; species Burhinus oedicnemus. The sequence goes on from VFFE01007149.1 coordinate 2,653,086, forward strand.
GGCAGCAAGGGTTCAAGCAGCTTTGAAAGGTTGCTCCGTTACTGATGTCAGCCATTGTTTTCAGCTGGTCTTCTGCTGAGCAGATTGGGATAGTCTAAACATTTCAAGGAAGCATTTGGAAACTGAATCTGCAGAGGAAACAGCACTGGATTGAATCCACCCGCAGCTCCCACCACAGCAGTAGTTGTAGGTAGCCTTTCTACACAAGGATGAGCACTAGGACAGACACCAGGGCTGCTCAGCGCTTCTAAGTCCCTGGCTTTCCACAGTGTGGAATTTTAAGTTCCCTTCTAAGTTGACATTACCTGAGCAACATTCCCCTTTCTTTTTGGTCACAGTGCCATCCCCCTTACCGTGGTTGGTCCTGCCAGTGAAGGAGGGCCAGGTGCAGAGAAGCTGGAATCTGGTGCTTGCCCTAAAAGGGAAGCTTAGCTGCAGTGCTCAGGAGAAGCCTTCATTTTAGAGAGTTCCTGAATTTGAAACTGAGTTCTTCAAACCTTGAGAGATGCCTCTGTGATGCTGCTAGCTAATGGAAGTTATTTTTGTCAAACTGATAAGTTTCTTATTAAAAGATTATTTAATTTTTAAATTTGATACAGTGACACCTTAACTCCGCTTTATTATTCCTTCCTGCTTAAAATAGTTAGGCTATTACTGTAAAAGCATCCACCCAAATCTTCCTCTTTCCACTCACTCATTGGAACAATACAGAAGCTTTCTTGGCAGAAACTCCCTGTAGTTATTTAGAAGTGAGCTGCTGCAGAGGGGTAGGGAAAGTGGTTTCATCTCACCAGCTGCATCCGCCATAGTGTTGCTGCCCAGGGACACAGACAGACAACTGGCTGAACTGAAAGGAGGTTCTGTTTTCCTGCACTTAGTTTAAACTGAACTCCCTGGGAAGCCAGGCTACCTCCCTCCCTCTCTGTTGGTGCTTCCTCTGTACATCAAAGCAAGTAGATCCACAAGACTCCCATGTCCTCTTCTGCCAGAGGACAGCATTCAGGTTTTCCCCCAGGGCCCCCGGTGCTGCTCAGGACCCTGCTCCTTTGGGGGACAGAGCGGTTCCCCAGGGTCAGTACTGAGGTGACACACAGCACATGGAGCAGCCAGGGTGGGCAGCAGTCTGAAGCGCTTTCTAGAGGCTATCTCAAAGCAGAGGAGATCACAGCAGAACAGGTTCGCTTTAAGGTCTGCGCCAAGAGAGAGAAGAGCCTTTAACTGCAGCAGCCCATCGCTATCAAGCCTAAATCTGTAGACTAAGGTCAGAAGAACTCAAGTTGCATTTCCCTGTACCCCTCACTCCCACGATTAACAGCTGTGGCCTTAAAATACTGACCTGCTGGCTAAAATAACAGGATTACGAGGCTTTGTAATGCAATCACTGAGCTGGCAAAAGCACAGCAGAAGCCCAGGCAGCAGCTTCTGAATGGCAACAGCAGCAGAAAGCACTTGTGTAGCACAGAGGCAGCAGGTTAAGCGTTGCTGATGGCATCAGCCATTACCAGCTTTACTGGTCTAACCCTGGCCAGCTGTTAGAGCCGCTGGGTAAATGGCACAAGCTTAGTGTCCAGACAGCTCGCGTACCGCAGCCAGGGACTCTGCAGGCATAGGGATTTGGTAGAGGAGGAGAAAAGCCTTGCAGGATGGGGTCTGACCAGCACCAAGCTCTCCACACAGGCTGGGAGGCCTTGGGTAGTTCTCAGGCATGCCACCGCAGCTAGAGGATCGCTTCAGCCCTTATCACCAGAAAGGAGACAAAGCAGAGCTGACACATGAGAACCAGTGTACACAGGGAAGGTTTATTCTCATCGTTGACACCTGGGAAGTGGGTTGGAGGAACAAACTGAGTAATCTTCAGACTGGGAGGAAAAGCACAATTTGTTGGGGTTTTTTTCCCCTCCTATAAACAAGATGATAGCTGTAAAGAAAACAACCATAACAGCTGCTCACATTGAAGCCCACAGGATTTCTCCATGTCCACCAGTGTGCAAAAACAGCTCTTCCCATTAAATATAAGAATATATTCCTTCACCCTGGGACTACAGCCAGAACCAAAGACTACTAGCAGCCACTCAAAGGAAAAAACCAAAACAAAACACCCAAACAAAACATACCTTCTTAATAAAAAGCATAAACCACTTCAGTTCTTGCAAGCACTCTGCTCGGAGCATCATTCCTGTCCTACTTTCCTGCCCTGTACCACAGGGCTCCAGGAGAACAGGATCTCAAGACAGCAGCAATACATATGTGAAAAGGTCACTGGACAGACTGGAAGGGGGTGCTGTGGTTCACTGCAGAGCACCGAGGACCCACAGACGGTCACTGGCAGCGACCCACTGGCCGGGGAGGGGATGCACTGCCCTGCTGCAGCCTCCACCAAGGGACCAATACCAGGAGTCTCCCAGGAGGCAGCAGCTCTCTTCCTGCCACCACCTTTTTCAGGACATCTTCCAGCAAAACACCATGTGGGACAAGGGCCACGAAGCCCCGGTGCTGTGCTGGAAGCACACCCCTTCCTCAGGACAGAGTCGACACTGGCAGAATGAACCAGCAGGGCTGAGCTCGCCCCTTTGGCAGCTGAAAGTGTTTCCAAAGAATAAAACCTTCTTTGGGTTTATTATTTTATAATAAACCCCTGTTTGCTATGGCTGTACCTTCAAGTGCCCAGACAACCACCCAGGTCATCACTCGGCAATATCCTACAGATGGATGAGGCTCCCACCCTGTCCCAAAAGCTGGCTGAGGGCATGGCACAGTAAGACCAGGTGTCCAAGGGGACACTGCACCCCATAGGGTCTGCAGGACACAGCAGCAGTGAGGAACCGCTCCCCTCCAGCTCCAGCTGGTCTCAAGAGCATGAGGGGAGCCGAAGAACTGTGACAGCAGGCTGGGACAGGCAGAGGACACTGGGAACCAGAAACCAAACATCCTTCACATCAGCTCCCAACGCCCAGCGGACGGGACTCACCTGCAGGTACTCAAGGTGTGGGCTGCACTTGCCCCAGGTTTGGCTGCTTACGCCAACACCCACCTCTGCTCAGGCACATTTTATTCAGACAGGAAATATTTTTTTCTCATAAAGTGCAAGAACTTTGCCTCTTACTGACTAGTCAACTAGAAGCATCGCAACCCTCGCAGTGGGGAGCAGCAGATGGGTGAGAAACACCCTATGTTCAGGAACTCCCAACGCACTGGTCATTTCTCCTTCAGCAGGAGCTCCGGCTGAGATATGGCCCTGTAGAGCATGAAGCCCATCTCATCAATTTCATCTTCCAACAGCTCACAGAAGAGGTTGATTTTCTGGTTGAAATAAGAAGGCAGGACCCCTTTCTCCAGGTAGCCTACCAGTTCCTCAAGCACTTGCTGGAACCTGTCAGCAAGGCTTTCTTCTGCCCAGTCCAAACTGGTGGCACTGAGGTGAAGGACAACGTGGGTCAAGGGGCTGCCGCTCAGTTTGTGCAGGGCAGGATGGCTCTTGCAGATGCCATTCAGGATGCGGAGGCAGTGCTGCCGAGCCCCAGAGTCACCAGCATCCAGCTCCTTCAGCTTTGAGACCTCTGCCCTGTAAAAGCTCTCAAGCCAGAGGTTTTCCACCAGTCCTTCAGGAGGAGCAGCCAGAAGAACCTTGTCCTCCATTTCCACCACCGGGAAGAGGGTGATGCTTAGCTCAACCTGATCATGTTTGACTTCCAGCTTCAGCTCCTGGGAGGCCACGACTGGGTGGACGATGCTCCCCAGCAGGCTGCCTATGGCAGGCCAGTTGACGGATGCCACCAGCATCTTGTGGAGGGTCTCATTGAGCACGTTGGAGGAGAGGTACTGACCTACAATGAACCTGTCCCAGGGGCTGCACCCACGAGGGAAATACTCCAGATCAGTCCTCTTGATCATACAGTACCGGGGGTTCCTCACCACGGTGTCCTCTCCTGGGATGAGGCTCCAGAGCGCGGCGTCGAGGACCACCGGCAGCATGAGGTGGATGTGATCGGCTGTGAGAGCCCCGAGGCCATCGAGCAGGAGACCGCTGAGGAAGAGGCTGCCAAAGGGCAGCTCTGGGCACTTGCTCCGTAGGAAGTTCTGCAGTTGGGCGCAGATGCTCCTGGCCAGCTGTGGGGCAAGGGACACTTGCACCTCGGGCACAGCCAGCTGGCTGGTGTAGTGGGAGAGGAGCTTCTCCTGCAGCGTGAGGCAGTGTGGAGGGCTGGATTCAACCTGCAGGGTCTCCGGAGGGGCAGAGCAGACCCTGGGCTCTGTAAGAAGGGGATGGGGCAGAGGGAAGGGAGAAGTCACAGCTCGGAGCAGATCGTCTGCAACCTACAGCAGCAGCTTCTCCTGCCGCAGCCAAGGGGGAGGCGTGGGCTGGGTGCCCAGCTCTCGCCCCGCCTCTCTGGATGCGAGGCTGACCTTGCCAAGAGGGCCACCACCAAGTCCTCTGATGTTAACAGCACTTCTCGGCCAAGGCAGAGCCCAAGCTAACCTCAAAACCTGACAGCAACGGGCCTCACCTCCCAGCTAGGGATGGGTAAACCAGGCTAAGCACCAGCAGCCGGGCAAGGGACTCGCTGCCAGGGTCCCTACGGGTCTCAGCCCCACTGAGACTGCCCAGACAGATCCAGCCTGCCCCGACCCCTGCCTGATCGCTCAAGTCCTGCAAACGATCCTGCTCCTGGTCCGGTATCTCAGGACCTGCCCTGCACTGTGCTGGGTTGCTTTCCCGTTTGGAAAAAACACTGTATCTGTAGGCAGCCGGACAAGGCAGCCTTTGTCTGCGGCAGCTCCCGAGCGCACCTTCCTCTAGGCAGAGCTGACCCAGAAAACGAGCACAGCAGCCACCGCTCCAGAAGAAACAAAGCCCCGACAGCCTCCACCACGCCATGGCAGCCAAGGCGCCCAGGACATTATCAGAGGTGCCATTACTGCAGGCATTGCCTAAAAAGGGACCACGGCTTGGGAGCCTCCCAGGAGGGAGGGGCACAACTGGGTCAGCTTTCCGGACACCAAGCTAAAAATAACATGGAGCTCCTAGACTGCAGGGAGCAGCGGCACAGCCGGCCTGGAGCACACCAAGGTGATCTTCCCGGCCATGGCGGGAGCCGGCACAAACACCATGAGCCTCACCTGGTGCCGGTGGCCGAGCCAGAGAGAGAAGAGGCTCGCTGAGATCTTCCCTTCTCTGCTTCTTGGGGGGTTTTGGTGTCACCTTGATCAAGGCCAAGTCCTGCCAGCTCTCCTCCAGGGTCTTCTGCTCAGCTTTGGGGTCGCCTTCATCGCGAGGGCTGGTGGCTCGGTCTATCAGCTGGAAGGAAGGAAAACCCACGTGGACAAGTTATTATCTTTGTACAATTTCCCTGTGGTCACACCCTGAATTAAGGGGGACAGCAGCCCCTCTGGTACCCGCATGGGGAGACACAGCCCCATGCAGGGCTTCCACTAGCAAAAATATACACTTTAGGGGGCCACAAAGATGCATGTTTTCTTCCTGCAGATAGATTTTAAGTAGAAAACAGGCAGGTATCCAAATATGAATAAAGCCCAAGGTGCCTTTCTGGATAGGATACTGTATCCCGAATGTGTGCTGTTCCAGGCAAACAGGGTGCGGGGCTGTATGTGTCCCCCGCAGGGTGGGAGTGAGCCACCCCGTGCCGGCCCTGGCAGCATTTCTGCCGGACTTGAGGGACCAGCTCCACAGCTGGGGAGCAGCCAACGAGGTTTGTGGCTCATCTTCCCCCGCAAAGTGGCTCTCCTCCACGGGATGTCCGGCCGCTCCTGTCCTCCGAGCCCTGATGGTGGCCCACACCAGCCTTACCCGCTTGACGGCCAGCGTGGCGATGGCGAGCACAGCCGCTCCGGTGACTCCCAGCACCAGCCTGGCGTTGGCCAACAGCAGGTCGACGACGCTGCCCAGCCCGCCATCCTCCTGCCGCTTGCCCCGCTGGCGCGTGAACTCAGCCATGGTCGCCCTGCGGAAGGGGGAGAGGAGCAGCGGGGTGTCACCCTGGACGGGGGATCCGCTTCCCAGGGGGACACAGAGCCCGCAGGGTGCCAGTTTTTTGGGGAATGAGGGGTGGGGGAAGAGGGAGTGTTTCTGCGGCGCCCACCCCGCCGCTCCCCTCCACCTCCGGGGCAAAGGCTCCTGCCGCCACCGGGACGCCTGGGTGCGGCGGAGGAGCAAGGGTCACCCCGGAGACGGGTCACCCGCTCCTCGCCCGGCTCTGCCGCCACCGCCTCGGGGGGAACCGGCGGCGTTGGCCCAGGGAGGGTGGGGG
>VFFE01007149.1:2659371-2679735 GCA_008921705.1 Burhinus oedicnemus
GCCCCAGCCAATGAGGGCGCGACTCGGCGCGGCCCCGCCCACCCGCGCTCGGAAGCAGAACCCGGTTCCGCCCTCCCCCGCCCCCCGGAGGAGCGTCGCCGCCGGGGCGTGGCCGGGAGGTGATGAAGGGGGCGTGGCCGGGCGGGGCGGGGCGGGGCGTGAGGCCGCCGGGTCCCCCCGCCCTTCCGCCGCCAGCGCCGCCATGGCGGCCACCGGGGTCCTGCCCTTCGTCCGCGGCGTCGACCTCAGCGGCAACGACTTCAAGGTGTGGGGGGGAGCGGGGGGCACCAGGGGAGGGCGGGGGGGACAGCTCGGCCTCAGGCCCCGAGCGCCGGGCGAGCCCGGGCCCGGCCCCCGCAGGGCCCTTGTCAGGCCCGACCCGGCCCCGCAGGCTTAGCTTGGCCCCGGTGATGGGCCCAGACCGGGGGTGTTTGTACAGGGGCAGCCCTGGCTCCTGACCCCATCGGCACTGTAGGGCCTGGCGATCCGTGACCCCCGAGCCCATGAGGTCCCAGAGAGCCAGGTGATGTTGGCCTCCCAGTCCCATAGGACTGGGCGATCCCGGTTCCCCATCTCCCAATCCCATAGGACTGGGCGATCCCGGTCCCCCATCTCCCAGTCCCATAGGACTGGGCGATCCCGGTCCCCCATCTCCCAGTCCCATAGGACTGGGCGATCCCGGTCCCCCATCTCCCAATCCCATAGGACTGGGCGATCCCGGTCCCCCATCTCCCAGTCCCATAGGACTGGGCGATCCCGGTCCCCCATCTCCCAGTCTCATAGGACTGGGCGATCCCAGCCCACCCCCAGGTCTCAATCCCATAGGACTGGGCAATCCCAGTCCCCTATCTCCCAACCTCATAGCACTGGGTGATCCCAGGCCTCCCCGTGACCACGGAGGGTCCGTCAGACTGAGGTCCCCAAATCCTCACCCCATGGGACAGGTGATTTTCTCACCCTCCTCCTCCTCATTGCAGGGTGGCTACTTCCCGGAGCACGTGAAGGCGATGACCAGCCTGCGCTGGCTGAAGCTGAACCGCACGGGGCTCTGCTACCTGCCCGAGGAGCTCGCTGCCCTCCAGAAGCTGGTGAGTGGCACTTTTCGGGCAGAAGATGGGGCTCGATGGCTCCTACTTGGGGCTGCGGGGTCGGACAGGGCCCTGTGCGGCAGTGCCGAGAGCCTGGTGCCTGCCAGCCTCATGGCTCATCGACAGATGCTCTGGTGTCTAATAATAGGGCTGAGCTACGATGTGCGGTTGAAATTGGATGCAGGAGCCGTTAGGAGTGGGGTTGAGACAGACTTGTACTCGGTTTCACCTTGTTTTCCTAGAAAACCAGACTAAAAACCAGGCTTACATCCTCTGCCCTTTAATAGAAGGGAAGGGTGAAGGTTTAGTATGGGGAGGATTAAGGTTTTGAGGCTTTTTTTTTTTCCCTCCTCCTTTGCTAGAAGATATAAAGAGCGGTAGCTGGCAGCTGCCTGGCTTTGTTTTTTGGGCGGCTCGAGTTTTGTGCATGACCAGGCCCTTGGTGGAGTCCGTGGCTTAGCTTTGCTTTGGCGGTGTCCTGCAGCATGTTACGGACATCGTTAAATCGGTGTCAACCAAACACGATGCTTTAAACGCTGCCAAAAGTCCTCGTCACCGTGCCGGGTGCGCCCTGCTCAGGCGCAGCAAGCGGGGAAGCCCTCCACGCTGCTCGGAGCCATGCTCGACTTAAAACCTGGCATCTCGCCCATGGACTGGGCGATCCCGGTCCCCCATCTCCCAGTCTCATAGGACTGGGCCAATTCCTCATTTTCCTGAGCAGGTAACAGCCGGGCTGGTGATGCCCAGAGGAAAACAAAAATTTCCCCTGGGCCCTCCTTCTACCCTGCCGGTCCCCACATGTCTACCCATTTCCAGATCACCCAGTGAGAAGCGTTTCCAAGAACTGGGGTCTGTTTGCTCGGGGGCTGTACGGGACTGCCGCACGCCGGCTCAGTAGCAGCCCAAAGCACACCGAATGCTGCAGCAGGGCTGGGGTGTCTCAGCCAGGTCTGCCCCAAGGAACGAGGGGTGCGGAGGCAGCATGGGCATGCCGGGCTCCCAGTTTGAGACTGGGGACATCCCAGCAGCCTCATGTGGGTCGGAGCTGAGCTCACGCCATGCCTCTGCGAGCCACTGATTCTCCTGGAATTGAGGAGCCCCCACGTCAGTGCAGGGGCCTGATCACAGCCCTGGCTCCTGTCTCTGCTCACTGGGGGTTGTCTGGGGCTTCCCTGCAGGAACACCTCTCCGTGAGTCACAACAGCCTCACTACACTCCACGGCGAGCTCTCCGGCCTACCATGCCTCCGGGTAAGTGTCCCCCTCGTGCATCCGAACTGCATCAGGGCTGATGTCCCCAGGCACCTCTCAGCCAGACCCTGGCTCTGGGGGCACACAAGTATCGTTCCTGGCCACCCCAGGGGGCTCAGCAGGTGTAGAGCCAGCGAGTGGCTGCAGTCGTGCCCTCTCTCTCCCCTTTCAAGGCGATCGTGGCTCGTGCAAACAGCCTGAAGAACTCGGGAGTCCCTGATGATATCTTCCAGCTGGATGACCTCTCAGTTCTGGTAGGTGCAGAATCTCCTCAGCTAATGTGAGAGCCAGCTCAGGCTCCTGGGTTCTGTTCCCTGGGGAGCACGGTGAGGCTGAGGAACATCTAGGGGAAAGGTGCAGGGATTAAATCAGGGCTCAGCGTTGCCTGGCTCCCTTCGACTTTCAGGTGCTCAGGCCATAACTAGCTTCCCTGCAGCAAGAGTTCCTGTGCCATTTCAGCACCAGTCCTGACCCTGTACCCAAGCGCTGGGGAAGCTGGCTGCGGGCAGGATAACCTACAGCAATGCTTCCTTTAAAGGCTAATGCTGTGGCTGAGTTCCCCGCGTGCTTATCCAGCTCCTGCTGCTGGGCACTGATCCGCAGGGCGATGCCCAGTGTGGCTGTAGGCAGGCTGTGCCCCCAAGGATGCCCTTCGGTCCTTGGGTTTGGGTGGTGGTTGCTGGATGCAGGGCAGAGGGTGATGCCTGCTTTGCTCTCCCATTTACCCCAGGACCTGAGCTACAACCAGCTCACGGAGTGTCCCCGGGAACTGGAGAATGCCAAGAACATGCTGGTCCTCAACCTTGGCCACAACAGGTGGGTCCAGGCCAGGGCAGCCATCTCCCCTCTCTAGCCATGGCCGCCTCCATCCATCACCCCCCTTCACTCTGGGTCCTGCACTATGTGCCCCTCTTTGAGGGAGACCCAGGGCTGGTGTGGGTTCCAGGCAGCCCTGAAGATCCCCATATGCCCACAGCATCGAGACCATCCCCAACCAGCTGTTCATCAACCTGACGGACCTGCTCTACCTCGACCTGAGCAACAACAAGCTGGAGAGCCTCCCACCGCAGATGAGACGCCTGGTCCACCTCCAGACCCTCATCCTCAACAACAACCCCCTCCTGCACGCGCAGCTCCGGTAAGGCCCCATTTTCCAGGCTGAATTCCCTGATGCCGGGGCTGGGCTGGGTGCCTGCTCCAGCCCTGACGCTGTCTCTGCCCCATGGTTCTCTGTGGTCCACAGGCAGCTCCCAGCGATGACAGCCCTGCAGACCCTCCACCTCAGGAACACTCAGCGCACGCAGAGCAACCTGCCCACCAGCCTCGAGGGCCTGGTGAACCTGGCAGGTAGGGCCGGGGCACCCAGCCCCACGGTGGACAGGTCCCTCCAGAGGTTCTCTCAGCCTTGGCATGGGTCTGGCTGGTGGCGTCACCCCATTGTCTTACCCCAGATGTGGACCTGTCCTGCAATGACCTCAGTCGTGTCCCCGAGTGCCTCTACACCCTGAGCAGCCTGCGGCGCCTCAACCTTAGCAGTAACCAGATCACGGAGCTGTCCCTCTGCATTGACCAGTGGACCCAGCTGGAGACCCTCAACCTGTCCCGCAACCAGCTCACCTCCTTGCCTGTATGTCCCTCCCTGTACAGGGGGTCACTGCCCATGCCTCCATGCCCTTGGATTCTCCCTCACGCTGCCATTTCCTCCTTCCCCAGTCGGCCATCTGCAAGCTGACCAAGCTGAAGAAGATGTACTTGAACTCCAACAAGCTCGACTTTGATGGGATTCCCTCAGGCATCGGCAAACTCACCAACCTTGAGGAGTTCATGGCGGCCAACAACAACCTGGAGCTCATCCCCGAGAGCCTGTGCAGGTAGGGGACAGCCCCCAACTGGATCTGCTCTGTCCTCGAGAGAGGACATGGAGGCTGTGTGGTGACGTGGGGTCTCTGAGTCTCCATGAAGGATGTGTCCCCAGCCTTGGCCTTCATCAGTGTGTCTGTGTCTTGCAGGTGCTCCAAGCTGAGGAAGCTGGTGCTGAACAAGAATCGCCTGGTGACGCTGCCAGAAGCCATCCACTTCCTGACGGACGTGGAGGTGAGAGCCCAACACCCCCTGTTCCTCGGGCTGGGTCCACCACAGCCCCAATGTGTCCCTGGGATCCCGGGACTGTAGGGTGGGATGGGCAAGGTGAGGACAGGGGGTCTTGGAGCCAATACATGCAGTCTGGCACACAGTTCAGCCCAGGCAGGTGGTGGGTTCGGGGCTCCCTCCACATACCTTCACGTCACCAAAGCCCAGGGTGCTCCGGAGGTCTCCTGTCCCACCCCACATCCTCAGTGTCCCCATGAGCCTGTGCTTCAGAGCAGTGAGGTCTCCTGTCTCCCCCTTGGCAGATCCTGGACGTGCGCGAGAACCCCAACCTGGTGATGCCTCCAAAGCCGGTGGATCGGACGTCGGAGTGGTACAACATCGACTTCTCCCTGCAGAACCAGCTCCGCCTGGCTGGAGCCTCCCCGGCCACCGTTGCAGCTGCCGCAGCAGGTAAACACACAGGGATGTGGGGGACAGCCCCTGCCTTGGGTGGTGCCCTAGGAGAGGCTGGGAAACGAGCCATGCCCCACGGTGTACACCATGCAAGGCATGGGTGTCCTGGCTGCCTCTCACCCTGTCCCCGTGTCCCCAGGGAGTGGCACCAAGGACCCGCTGGCCCGCAAGATGCGGCTCCGGCGGCGCAAAGACTCTGCCCAGGACGACCAGGCCAAGCAGGTGCTGAAGGGGATGTCGGATGTGGCTCAGGAGAAGAACAAGAAGATAGAGGTAGGGTCTGGAGTGGGAGAGGGGCCCCAAGCGGCACTATGGTGCCCTTGGCCCACCCCAGGTGCCAGCAGGGACCCAGTTGCCCCAGCTTAATGACCTGTCCCCATCCCTGCAGGAGAGCGGGGAGGCGAAGGCGCCAGACCTGAAGACGCGCCGCTGGGATCAGGGCCTGGAGAAGCCGCAGCTGGACTACTCGGAGTTCTTCAGCGAGGATGTGGGGCAGCTGCCTGGCCTCTGCGTCTGGCAGATTGAGAACTTCGTGCCCACGCTGGTAGATGAGGCTTTCCATGGCAAGTTCTATGAGGCTGACTGCTACATCGTGCTCAAGGTACCCAGGGAGGACTGAGGGTCACCCACGTCCCCAGCCCAGGGCCGCAGCCTTCCCATCTCACAACCAGTTCTTCCCCAGACCTTCCTGGATGAGAATGGCTCCCTCAACTGGGAGATCTACTACTGGATCGGGCAGGAGGCCACGCTGGACAAGAAGGCCTGCTCCGCCATCCATGCTGTCAACCTCCGCAACTACCTGGGAGCTGAGTGTCGCAGCATCCGGGAGGAGATGGGGGACGAGAGCGATGAGTTCCTCCAGGTGAGGCCAACTCCCAGCACCCCCCATAGCCCCCAGCCCTGCCTCTCCCACCCTCACCCCCTCCCTGCCCCCAGGTCTTCGACAATGACATCTCCTACATTGAGGGCGGCACAGCCAGCGGCTTCTTCACTGTTGAGGACACGCAATACGTCACCAGGTACTGCTAGGGCCAGGGGCTGGGGGCATGCGTGGGGCAGGCAGTGCCCTGTGTCCCACTGTGGCTGTCTCTCCTCCAGGTTGTACCGTGTCTATGGGAAGAAGAATGTTAAGCTGGAGCCGGTGGCACTGAAAGGGACATCACTGGACCCCCGGTGAGTAGGGGGAGTGGCCAGGGGACATAGGGTCCCTGCGGAGGGACAGAGTGCTGGCAAGGTTCACCCAACAGACCATAGCTGGAGCTCTGGGGTGAAAATTGGCCATGCCAGCACCTTTCTACAAGGATGTGGGTCCAAGCCCCACTGGGCAGCCCCAGCAGCTGCGGTGCCCTGCTCCACAAGGACTCCTGGGGTGAGGAGGATGCTTGGTGCACCCCACCATCTTCTGACTGTCTTCTCACCTCTGTATCCACCAGGTTTGTCTTTCTCCTGGACCATGGCCTCAACCTCTTTGTGTGGCGCGGGAGCCAGGCCACGCTGAGCAGCACCACCAAGGCCAGGTAGGGCTGGTCGGGGGGCTGGGGGTGCAGGGAGCCCACCTGCCATCTCACCCACTCCTGCTGCAGGCTCTTCGCCGAGAAGATCAACAAGAACGAGCGGAAGGGCAAGGCGGAGATCACGCTGCTCACCCAGGGCCAGGAGACCCCTGACTTCTGGGAGGTGCTGGGGGGGCAGCCCGAGGAGATCCGGCCCTGTGTCCCCGATGACTTTCAGCCCCACAAGCCCAAGCTGTACAAGGTGGGGAGCTGCCATCTGAGGGGCTGTTGGTGCTGCCAGGGCCCTGCAGTCCCCACCCTCACTCATGTCCCCTTCCCCTCTGCAGGTTGGCCTGGGCCTGGGCTACCTGGAGCTGCCCCAGATCAACTACAAGCTCTCGGTGGAGCACAAGAAGAGGCTGAAGGCTGATCTGATGCCAGAGATGCGCCTGGTAGGATGGGGTGGGGAGGTTCTCCCAGTCTGACCAGTGAGACGGGTTTCATGCCCCCTCTGCCTCCAGCTGTGCCCTGGGAGAGGCAGGTTTGGCCAGCGGGGCCCGGGTGGGGGATGCTCTGCTCTTCCCAGCTGTCTTTCGGGAGCAGGCAGAGCGTTTGCCAGCCAGGAAAGCCCATGAGTGCCTGACCCCTTTTCCCTGCGGTACCCTCAGCTGCAGAGCCTGCTGGACACCAAGAGCGTGTACATCCTGGATTGCTGGTCCGACGTCTTCATCTGGATCGGGAGGAAGTCACCGCGGCTGGTGCGGGCGGCGGCGCTGAAGCTGAGCCAGGAGCTGTGCGGCATGCTGCATCGGCCTAAGCACGCCATGGTCACCAGGAACCTGGAGGGCACCGAGTGCCAGGTAGGGCAGCCCACACGCCTGCGAACGGGCACGGACCCCTGGGTGGTGGTGCTGGGGAGGGAGACGGGGGCACAGACCCCTCGGATGGGGTACTGGGTGCCAGGGAGGGTACTGTGGCCCGGGGTGCATTACCTGCTCCCTGGTTTAGGTGTTCAAGTCCAAGTTCAAGAACTGGGATGATGTCCTGCGCGTGGATTACACCCGCAACGCCGAGACAGTGCTGCAGGAGGGTGGCCTCGCCGGGAAGGTGCGCAAGGATGCCGAGAAGAAGGACCAGATGAAGGCCGACCTCACGGCGCTCTTCCTGCCCCGCCAGCCCCCCATGCCCCTCAGCGAGGTAGGGCTGGGGACCGTCCCACACGTTCCCCTGCAGCGTTGGGCCAGGTGGCGATGAAGGGGCTGGGTGGCCACTGGCTGACAGAGTACGTGGGGCCACAGGCGGAGCAGCTGATGGAGGAGTGGAACGAGGACCTGGATGGCATGGAGGGCTTCGTGCTAGAGGGCAAAAAATTCGCTCGCCTGCCCGAGGAGGAGTTTGGCCACTTCCACACCCATGACTGCTACGTCTTCCTCTGCAGGTGACACCCAGCTCGACCTCTCTCTGGGGCTGCTGGGCCACCTCATTCCCCCATCTCCCTACCTAGAGCCCCAAGCTCCTCCATCCCTCACATCACCCCCTGTTTCTGCTCTCAGGTACTGGGTGCCAGTGGAGTATGAAGAGGAGGAGGAGAAGAAGAAGAAGGGTGAAGGCAAAGGGGAGGAGGAGGGTGAGGAAGAGGAGGAGGAGAAGCAGCCTGAGGAAGACTTCCAGTGCATCGTCTACTTCTGGCAGGGCCGGGAGGCCTCCAACATGGGCTGGCTCACCTTCACCTTCAGCCTCCAGAAGAAGTTTGAGAGTCTCTTCCCTGGCAAGCTGGAGGTGACTCAGCTGCGCGCTCCTGGGGGGTGACACAGGGTCCCCCAACTTTGCCTCACTTCTCCCCCATCCCCTCTCTGCCCCCCTGGCTAAGGGTAGGGGAGAGCAGGGGGGTGCAGCTGGGGCTTCGGGTTGTCCCCATGGCCCTGCTGACACCCACCCCTGTCCAGGTCGTGCGCATGACCCAGCAGCAGGAGAACCCCAAGTTCCTCTCGCACTTCAAGAGGAGGTTTGTCATCCACCGGGGCAAGCGGAAGGACAGGGCCAACCCACCCCAGCCCAGCCTCTACCACATCCGCACCAACGGTGGGGCCCTCTGCACCAGGTCAGCCCTCCCACTGGATGCTCCAGGCCAGGCAGCACCCATGGGTGCTGGGCTCCTGGCAGGGTATGTGCCAGTGGGCACAACTGCCTGATCTCTTGCTGATGGTGCCTCATGGGCTTCTTTTATAGGTGCATCCAGATCAACACAGATGCTGGTCTGCTCAACTCAGAGTTTTGCTTCATCCTCAAGGTATTGCTCACAGCTGAGCATCCTTGGGGATGCTTAGCCACTTACTCCCCTCCCGCCTTGGGCAGCCCTGACTCCCTGCACTCCCCCAGGTGCCCTTTGAGAGCACAGACAACCAGGGCATTGTCTACACCTGGGTGGGCCGGGCAGCTGACCCTGACGAGGCCAAGCTGGCCGAGGACATCATGAACCACATGTTTGATGACTCCTACAGCAAGCAGGTGAGGGGGTGGGGGCACAGCGGGGCTCGGTGCCTGCTTACCTGGGTGGCAGCGACCAGCAGGGCAGGGGACGGCCACGCTCAGCCCTGTCCCTGGCCTCGCAGGTTATCAACGAGGGAGAAGAGCCTGAAAACTTCTTCTGGGTGGGCATCGGGAGCCAGAAGCCCTATGATGAAGACGCTGACTACATGAAGCACTCCCGGCTCTTCAGGTAGGTCCTGGCCCAGGCATGGCTGCTCAAGTCTGTACTGGTCTCCTTCCTCATCCTGGGTGCCCTGAGCCACGCTGGCCTTTACTGGGGGCTCGGTCCTCCCAGGCTAGCCAGGGCATGGCTCCTCACAAGCAGCAAAGCCCTTCTCCCAACTCTTTGTCCATCTCTGGGCATCAACCAGCTGAAACAGAGCTGCTCCATCACATCCCATGCTTCTGCATGAGCTGAGTCCTAACAAACTTGTTTTTGATGCAGTCCTCTTCTTGATGTCCCCGCAGGTGCTCCAACGAGAAGGGCTATTTCTCTGTGTCGGAAAAATGCTCTGACTTCTGCCAGGATGACCTGGCTGATGATGACATCATGCTGCTGGATAATGGACGGGAGGTGAGCCGGGGGCGTGAGGCTGTCCTGTGTCCGGCTCCGGGGGCACTGTGGCAGGGGCCGGATTTGCCAGTGCCTCCATCGGCTGAGCCCAGCCGCACGTCCTTCCCACAGGTCTACATGTGGGTGGGCACCCAGACCAGCCAGGTGGAGATCAAGCTGAGCCTCAAGGCATGCCAGGTAGGGACTCCCTCTTGCTTTCTGCTGGAGGGGGATGATTCGGGCATCTCCATCTCCCCTTGGGGCCCTGATCCTGCCCTGCGCATGGTGGTGCAGAGCTCCCAGCAGCCTTCAGGCTGGGGAACACCAGCCCTAGTGGTGGGCGAGAGCTGGGGACCTTCACGGCTGTGCTCTGCCTCAGGTCTACATCCAGCACATGCGCTCCAAGGACCCCACGCATCCCCGCAAGCTCCGGCTGGTGCGGAAAGGCAACGAGCCCTGGCCCTTCACCTGCTGCTTCCATGCTTGGAGCGTCTTCCGCAAGCCGCCTGCCTAAGGGCTGGGGGGAACCTGGTGCTCTGGCCATAGCCCCCATGGCCTGGCCGGATCCCCCGGCACCCTGCACTGCCGCACAAGCTCGACGTGGAGTCGCTTCTGCCCAAGCTGGGGCCAGTGGAGAGCATTGGGGCTGACCCTCTGTCCCCCTCTTCTCCCAGCATAGGGCCCAGCTCAGCCCCTTCTCCTCCTGGGGTGGGGGGGGGTACATGGGGCAGCGTGGGCCCCTGTTACACCGTGCTTGGGGACGCTGCTGCCCCAAACCAGTGCCGAGCTCCCCCTGCAACTGGGGGAACGTGAGTGTTTCCCAGTTTGGGTGGGAGGATGCTTTGCTAAAGAACCCCAGGGTGGGGTGGGAGGGGGGGCAAGTGGCTCTCCGCCCTGGGCCTTACACCCAGCCCTGCTGTCTGGGGGATATGGACCCCCCCCCAGCAGGGGCCAGCCCATTGGTATCATATCAATAAAGGCTGCACTTCTCGCCCTGAGGCTGTGCCAGGCTCTGACTGTGCCCATCTTCCTCCGAAGCAGGGTGTCGTGTCCCCCCCCGACCCTGATCCTGCCCTTCTGTGGCTCCGGGGGCCCTGGCACCCACCCAGCTCCCCAAACACCTGCAGCCCAGGCAGTTGATATTAAATGCTTTATTTTCAATATTAAAAAACCAGTATTTTTAATAACTAAACAATGCTAAATTCATCTTACCAAAAAAAAAAAAAAAAAAAAAAAAAAAAAGGATGAGGTGGGGCGGGCTTCTACCAGGGTGACTACAGCCCCGGCCCCGGCAGGCAGCAACAGAGCCCACAGCAGCGCTGCCTTGCCCGGCGCCCCCCCCCCCAGCCACACACGTACCGCAAGAGAGCCCAGGGCATCCAAAATGGCCCCAGATCCCCAAAAGGCAAGGGACAGGTACCAGGCTGAGCCCCGGAGCCACACAGGGACAGGCACTGGGGGACAGAGCCAATGTCACCGCAGCCCCCTGCGAGGACGAGGCCAAGCTGGGGAGCCTGGGGAGGGGGTGATTTGGCACAATGAGACCCCCGGGGTGGGGCAGCCCCATGCCCCATCTGCCCTGCCCCACACCCCCAGCACCAGCAAAGACCACGGCCGGGAGCCGGTGTGTCCCCTGCAAGTGAGATCCCATCCCAAACCCACCCGTGGCAGGAATTAGTGCCAGAAAGGAGCAGCAGGCACAGAGCCCAACCTGGAGAATAGCCCTTGGAGAAGCCACTAAGAGAAAAAGGCCACCTGTGACCCCCCCCCACCCGCCCCATGCCCCCTCTCTGGGGTGCTCAAGCCCTCCAGTGCCCACCTGGGAGCCGAGGGGGCCACTTTGGGCTCCCCCAGAAAGGGGACAGTCCCCATGTGGCAGCCGGAGCCTCCTGGCAGGCAGGGGACGGGGCTGTAAACTGCAGGCAGCTGGGCATGTAAACACAGACCAGGATACGGAGGGGCCGTGCCCAGGGGCTCCTGGCCCCCCACTTCCCCAAGGGACCAAAACCAGGGGGATGAGATGGGGTCCACAAGCCCCAAGCCCTCCCCCATGGAGCCAGGGAAGCAGCAGCATCCCCTGGGAAGGGGGCTCTGGAGCAGGGGACAGTGACACTCGACCGTGTATAAAAAACCAAAATTATCTTCCCCGGGAAGAGTTTGTGCACCACAGCCCCCAGCTTGGGGCCAGCAGAGGGGCTGGGGCCAGTGGCCGGGCAGGGAGGCATGGGGGGGGACCGTGCCGGAGCCAGGGTGCACCGGCAGCTGGCGTGGATGTTAGAGAAGAGGCGAGTCTACGTTACACGGGGAGGGGGCGTGGGGGGTCCAGTCGAGTTGCGCGTCCCGGGAATCCGAGCACTGAGATGGGCTGGAGAGGCCAGCGATGCCTGCGGGTAACACAGCCCCTGAGAAGAGGGCCTGGGGGGGCCCCAGGACATGCTGCCCGCCCTGCTCCCCACCCCTCTACAAGCCCCAGGGACCACAGTCCCATTGTGCCGTGATGGATGGGGATGCTGGGGCACTGCATTGGGGTCCCAGCTCCGAACCCCATGGCACTCCAGGGTTTGCAGCCGGAGCCACATCTGGGCCACCCCACCCTTGTGCCCACCCTGGGGACCACCAGCCCTTCACGCACCTCACTTGATGAGGATCCCAGTGGGCCGGGCCTCATCCTCACTGGTGTTCCTCAGGTTCCTCTCCGCTTCCTCCGAGGACCTGGGGCAGAGTGGGGTGAGAGGCAGCCGGGGGCACTGCTGTGGCCCCTCGGTGCCGGCAGCAGGGGCCAGGGGCGCTGCTTACACCGTTCCCCCCCCTACTCACGCCAGGAAATCCTTCACTTCCTCCACGGTGATATCCCCGGTGGTGTCCAGCGGGTTCTCCATGCTGCTGTTGGGGGAATCGATGGGGCCGGGCGAGAAGGTGGCCGGATGCTCCTCGGGGGACCCTGGGGAGCCACGGGGACGGGAGGGCTTTGGGACAGCCACGACACGGGGCCAGCCTGGAGCGGGGCCCAGGGGGATGTGGTGTGCGTGGTGGGGACAGGGTGATCACTCACGGTCACTGTCAGTGGGGGAGCATCGGCCCTCGGGGCTGCATGGGATGTGGGTGCCATTTGCCTGCGGCAGCTTCGGCGTCACCATTGAGCTGTTGCTGGAAGGAAACGTCGGAAGAAGTTAATGCCGGAGCTGCTGCCATGGGACAGGTGTACAGGGGTGCTGCCGTAGCAAAGCCCCCACATTCCCAGGGCATGTCCCACCTGAGGCAGGAGGTGTCCTGGAGCCGGGTGACCTCCAGCCGGCACAGCGGCTCTGTCACGTTCCTGGCACTCAGTGAGAAGCGCTCGAACTCGGACGGTGAAATTAGGTAGAAACCTAGAGGAAGGGGACAACAAAGAGCCTCAGGGACCCCTGTGGGGCTCCAGCCAGCAATGATGTCCGATCTACAAGGGACATCGCCCCCAGTGCACGGCTGTGGCCCTCACCCTGGCCATGCTTGGTGAAGACGCAGGAGGCAATGCCACTGATGTCCTCCTTGCGGATGCAGCCATAGTGGACCTGGGGCCGCAGGCCAGGCACGGTGAAGATGTGGATGTCACCCAGGTTGGTGAGACAGGCCAGGCAGTTCTCCAGCCGCTCCTCAGAGCCGGCGCTGGCCAGGCTCACCAGGGCCACCTTCCGTACCCGGCAGCCCTCGTGTGCTGTCAGCTTGAACTTGGTCTTGGCACTCACTTTGGGCAGTGTGAAGACCTGGGAGGGAGACAAGAGGAGCCAGGTGCCAGGGGGGAAAAGGAACCTGTGGGGTTTCAGGGGTCACTTGAGCAGCCTCCGACCACAGAAACCCTTGGCAAAGGGCAGCACCTTCCTCTCAGAGCCACCACCCCAGGGACAGGTATAGGAGTGCCCTCGGCCAGTCACCTCCAGCCCCATCCCCACACCCAGGGTGATGGGGACACCCACAGAGGACATGCGACATGTTGTGGGTGGTGGGTCCCATCCCCACCACAGCGGGACACCGAGCCCCACACTCACCTTGAACTGCTCCTCAGAGGAGATGAGCATGGAGTGGCTACCCTGCATGTCAGGGGCCTTGGCCAGGTCCCGTGAGACCTCATAAGGCTCAGGCAGGGGGTTCCCCCGCCCATCCAGCACCGCAATGGCCACCACCGGTGCCCGGTGCATCAGCTGGATCTCCTTCCCCAGAACCGCCTCCACCGCCCGCTCCGAAAACTTCTCCTGCGATGGCACCTCCAAGGCGTAGGCGAACACGGAGCCGGAGTTGGTCCCTGCCCACATGGTGGGGCCGTGGTGGGCAGCTGTGGGGATCGGAGCAGTGTGAGAGCCCCCTCCCCACAGCATGGCACCAGCCAGACCCAGCTCAGGGGCTTTTCCCAGGAAGGGGCTCTCACCGTCTCGGAGGAAGGTGTCAGCGAAGTAGAGGCACCGCACCACCCCCGAGAGCGAGTCGTCAGCCGAGCGGGGCTCGATCCGCCGCTGCACGGGCGTCATCTCCACCTCAGGGGGTCCCGCCTGCTCGGCCAGCTGTGCATTGGCCTCCTGCACCTGGGGAAGGGGACATGGGGGTCAGCCCCTGCCTGGTGGGGACGAGGAGCAGCTGTGGCGGCCCCGCTCCCTGCTCACCTTGCTGGAGGGGCTGCTGGTGTTGAGCCTCTTCTTGCCCGACACCCGGCTCTTGCGGATGCGGCGGAAGGACTGCCGCAGGGACTTCTTGAGGGACTTCACACGGGACAGGGGCCCCTCCATGGCCAGCGAGTCATTGGGGTGCAGCGTACACCTGCAGGCACCGATGCCACTCAGCACCCAGACCCCCACCACGTCACTCCATGGGGGGTCCTCAGCACCGAGATCTCCCCCTTACCTGGCCAGCACAGGGTTGCGCCGGTAATAGTCGAAGAGTCCGAAGCCGTGGCTGGTGCCGAAGGCCACGAGGTTCCACTCAGAGTGGAGGGTGACAGCGGTGACGGCAGCAGGGGGCACGCACTGCACCAGCACGCTGGGCTGGAAGCCAGGAGCGAAAGGCAGGGGCCCATTCCTGGGGGCCAGCCGGTCATGGCCCTTCCAGGTGAAGCCCTCACGGTCCTGCAGCAGATCCACCGTGGCCATGCTGACCGCGTGCTCCGACTTCTCATCACTTAGCTCCATCACCAGCACCTGCAGGGGACAAGCATGGATAGTGGGGGACGCGTGCCAGCCCACTGGGACAGCCACCCTGCTGCAAGCCGGGGGCTAAACCCTGCGGGTAGGAGCCCTTCATGGACAGGCATGGGGGTCTGCAGGGTCTGAAGCTCCCCCGTGCTGCGTCTCCTTGACAGGGAAGCCAAGAGGTACCTGGCAGCCCCTGCTCTGCCCCCCGCTGCCCTACCTGCCCCGCCGTGCCGGCCACCACCATCTTGGCCGTGTACTTGCAGAGAGCGATCTTCTGCACCCCCAGGCGCGGGTCGTCGCTGTAGGGATCAAAGCAGCCCACCTACGGGATGGACAGGGGGGGCGGGTGCCTTAATGCAGCTGTGGGGCAGCCCCCTGGTGCACACCCACGTCCCCCACCAGCTGGTGGGTACCGACTGTGGCGCACGGGCTGCTCCAGGCATCATGCCCAGGAAAGGTCCGTCCTCACGTGTCCCCCGGCTCCCCCCCCCCCGCTGGGGCAGACTCGCAAGACGGGGCACGCGAAACAAGCGTCCCTTGTGTCCCCACAGGGCGTC
Source organism: Burhinus oedicnemus (assembly GCA_008921705.1). Classification (NCBI taxonomy): domain Eukaryota; kingdom Metazoa; phylum Chordata; class Aves; order Charadriiformes; family Burhinidae; genus Burhinus; species Burhinus oedicnemus. The sequence continues at coordinate 2,674,545 of VFFE01007149.1, forward strand.
ACACAGCAGCTGTGCCCCCAGCCGGGGGAACACGTTCCCGGCGCGCAGCCGGGATGGCTCCAGCGAGTGCATCCTCCGTGCCTGCCTCTGGGCTTGCCCCGCAGCTGCTGGCGAAGGCAGGCGGGGGCTGAGGTCAGCAGCAGCGTCCCCCCCTGGCCCCGGGGACCTCACCTTGCGGAAAGGTGGCCACTCCTCCTCGCCCGCCTGGTTGAGGCTGTCGTTGTGCTCGCAGTCCGTCTGGAAGATGCTAGCGGTGCCCAGCTTGTAGAGGGGCTTCAGGGAGACTCCCGAGGCATCCCAGAACCGCACCGTGCCGTCCTCGTGCCTGGGGAGTTGGGGGACACGGGGAGGCCCTGTTAGCACAGGGCCCTGACATCTGCCTGGCTAACAAGAGCCGCCTGTGTGCTGGCAGCCACTGTGCCAGAAGTGGGGGGGACAACGCAGCGGGTGACACACCCTACCCAGCCATCAAGCTGAACGAGAGGGGGGCAGCCCACCCAACAAGAGCGGCTGGACACCCCCCACCACTCCATCACACTCCCTGACTGCAGGAAGGGGCTGAGGATGTGTGTCCCCCACCCCCCCGCTGCGTTTCAGGTTTCCCAGCCCCCCTTCCCGCTGCCAGGCCACTCACCCAGTGAGGAGAAGCCCCCTCTGCGTGGGCTCCTGGGCCAGGTTCTTCCCCCCGTCGATGGGCCAAGCCTGGAGGGATGGAGGAAGGGATTTGAGCCCACCCATGGGGAGCAGGAGCAAGCATCACCCCTCTGCCAGCCCATCCCGGGGGGGGCTCAGGGTTCCCCCTCCCCGCCATCCCCATCACTCACTGCGGAGGACAGCCGGGGGCTCTGCTGTTCACCGGCGCTGATGATCCTCTCCCAGAGCTTGAGGGGCACGTTGGAGACATGGCAGGAGCAAGTGATGGCGGAGGAGTGGAGCGGCGCCAGGTACGGGGCAGGGATGGTGGGCCAGCCCGGCGTCTGGAGGTCGATGGCCACCAGCTCTTCCTCCACCAGCACCACGAGGGCACGGGGGTTCTCAAAGCCTGGGGAGGGGGCAGGTGGCTGATATTAGCAGAGACCCCCAGCACCACCCGCTCCCCGGGGCTGCCCCGGCGGGATGTACCTCCCTCAGCCGCCTCGGCACTCTGCACGGTGAAGAAGTCGATGACGCGAGAAGTGAAGTCAAGCGTGGCCAGGGTCTGGCCCTGCAGCACACTGACGCAGTGTCGGTCACCGTAGCTGGCCCGTGGCATTCCCCCACTGAAGATGATGAAGGGGTTCCTGGAGGGATGAAGCAGCCTCCATCAGACCTCAGACCCCGCAAAGCATCTTTCCCGCAGCCCCACGCCCATCACCAGCCCAGCCCGGCTGCTGGGAGGGGGTGCATGCCAGAGCAGCAGCCCCCCCCCCCCCCTCAGGCACGTACCCCGACTCGCAGGTCCGCCAGAGGATTTTGCTGATGGCTTTGCAAGGAAATGGACCTGAAACAAAAATATCAACCCCACGGTTGCAGCACCGGCACAGGGTTGGGGCAATCAACCCCCAATCCTGTGATTTCCCCCGTACCGTAGGGGATGGTGGACATGACGGGCTGCTGGGTCCTCTGGCCGGCGCCGCTCACCGCCCACACCATGTACCCGCCGTCGCTGTGGGAGCTGACGATGGTCTTCCCGCTCTGCTCCCAGGCCAGGCTCTCAAGCTGCTGCGGAGGCATATGGGGAGGGGCTCAACACCCGGGACAGGATGGGGGGAACACACAAAAGGCTGCAGCCCTGCCAGCCCCCCGCCAGCCCCAGTACCTGGTTCCCCAGGAAGAGGTGCTGGACGGCACGCGTGCTTTGCTCCCAGAGAACCACCAGCCCCCGGCTGTACCCGATGAGGAGCCGACTGCTGTCGCGTGGGTGCTCCTGGATGGACTCCACTGGCCCCAGGGCCTTTCCGCAGCGGTAGTCATCGGGTACGCTGCGTGGGGGAAGGACACAGAGGGGTCAGGCGGGGCTAGGAGCGGTGGGGAGGGGGTGCAGGGCTGGCAGGGCTCACCTCTGCAGGATCTCATCCGGGAAGAGGGTTTTGTCCTCCAGCAGCACCAGGGAAGGTAGGGCGAGGAAGTACACCGCGCCGCCTTCGGTGCCCAGGCAAGCCACCGCGCAGGCGGATGTCGGCAGGACCACCGTCACCCGCGTGATGCCAGGGGAGCAGCTGGAGGGAGGAGCGGGGAGGCTGCGTCAGCCCCATGCTGGGTCTGGGGGAGCAGCGGAGAGAACCCAAACCTCTCCTGCCATGACACTGCATCCCCATTCCCATTGGCCCAGGAGGATGGGGACAGGGACAGCCTCAGCGTTAACAGCAATTAAAGCCATGAATCACCCCAGGGCCCTGCCAGCACCTGTAAAAAGCCCTGCATTTCCCCCCACCCGCACCATCCTAGTTGGGATCGGAGGAGCATCCCGGCAGGGAAACCACTGCCACCGAGGGGACCTTGGCTGCCATCCCGGCCTGAGCAGGGACAACTGCTCCCACGCGCCATTCCCAGCCGGCAGCGGTATCACTCCCAGCCGGTATCACTCCCAGCCGCAGCCCCACGGCGGGGGTGTGGCTGGAGACCCCCCCCAGACAAGTACTTAGCACTGTCGGACCCTGGGCGTCCCGGGAGGCTGAAGCTGCGGGTCTCTTCCAGATGGGAGCAGCCCTCCTTCTGGCAGACCTCCCAGAGGTGCAGCGTGTTGTCATCCAGCAGGGAGAGGAGCCAGCCCTGGGGGGGACACAGGAGGGTGGGTGGGGGGCCAGGGGAGCTGCCTCCAGGGCCCCCCAGCAACACCCATCTACCTGGCCAGGGAGGAAGTGCAGCTGGGTGACGGTGGCCGTCTCCTTGTGCAAGCCTGTCAGCTCCACGCCCGGTGCGCCATATCTGGAGGGGGCCGTCAAAGAAGCAACGAGGGTAGAGAATGCCCAGATCCCCCCAAATTACCCCCAGGTCACAGTTCTGCAAGCAGCAGCCGGTTTAGCCCCACGTCCCTAGGGAGAGCCAGGGCTGAGCATCTCTGGCAGCACCCCATGCCACAACCGGTCTCAGTACCACAGTCCCCAGGGCTGGCTGGGATCCACTGAACACTTCCAACCAGGATGCGCCGGTCAGGACACAGCCGGCACATGGTCAGGGTGGGTGTGCGAGGGCCAGGCCGGCTCCTGCCCTCTACCACCCTCTTCTTCCTCAGCTGCAGGGCCGTGGCCACGCAGAGGCACCGGCAGCAGGGTGGGGTTCGGCATGCGCCGGCACAGCCTCACTCACCCGACTGGTCCCGGCTCCTCCACCGGCAACGCGGCTCAGCAGGAACCGGGGCAGGACCCATGCGGCAGCTCCAGCACCACACGGTGCACCCTGACCCGGCACCTCCCTGACACCCCCGGACCCAGCGAGCTGCTTCCCCTACCCCGGCGTCACCGGTGCACGGCATGGCTATGGTTCAGCACACCACGTGCCGGGGGCTTCCATCCACTGGCCCCTGTGGTCCTCGCCCCCGGCCACCCCCCTGGTGCCCTCGGCATGGAGAACTGGCCTGGTGGCTCTGCCCAGACTGACAGGCAGGAGCTGTCTGGTGGCGCCGGGCACAGCCGAGCCGGCAGAGCCAGGCCAGAACCGCAGAGGCTTTGGGGAGACCAGAGAAAGGGGGCGTGTGAGGGGGAGCATGCAAAGGGGTCTGGGCACTGCAGGGACAGGGGATGCCACCCGACCTTGCTCCTCCTGGGGGCTTTCCCCACCCAGTGGTGCTGCTGGCCTAAAGACGGGCAGCCCTCAGCAGCCGGGGAACACCGGTAGCACTGGCTCACCACAATGGGGGTCTGAGCCCAGGGACCCCCAGCTGCCCCAGGGGATCCCCCAGGCTGTGGCAGCCCCTCGATGCCAGGCTGTCTGCAGCCAGATCCACCCAGCCCAGCCGGGGAGCACCCATGGGTGCCCCCACTAACCAGTAGCACCAGTCAGGCCAGCTCTGGCTGCCGCCTCGCCCGGCCCCAGCTTCCCCGGCACCCTGAACCTCCAGAAGCATCTCCTGGGTGGCAGCCGGAGTGGGGCCAGATGGCCACCGGCTGTAGTACCGTGGGCAGGACCATGCCACCCCACTGCCAGCCCCGAGCCAGGTACCACCCCAAAAACATCCCCATAGAGGATGCGCAGGGCACCGCAGCCCCCCGTAAAGACGGTACCACAGCCCTCGGGGGGGTTTGATCCAGGGGTGGCCAGAGCCAGCACCCCACAGTGGGGCGGCCGAGTGGAGCGGCCGGCGACATCGCGGCCGGGCTGGCACTGGCAGAGAAGAAAAAAAAAAAAAAAAAAAAAATCCAGAAAAAACACGCCATCTTTGTGCTCGGGAGGCAGCGAGCCGCTGGCCAGGGGGAGGAGGAGCGCGGTGGTCCCCCCCCTCTGCCCCCCCCAAAACACTGACCCCAACCCCGATCTGGGCGCAGCCGCCCCCGCGCCCACCCCCCACATTCCTGCGGCGCGGGGCCCCCCGAGCGCGGGCCGCATCCAGCCCTGGCCGCCCGCCAGCAGCCCTCTGAAGTCTCCATGCACGCTGCCGGCAACAAAGCCCGGCCGGGCCCCACGTCGTCGTGTCGTTGTCGGCGGCGGTGGCCCCCCACCCGGGCCCCCCACCCTGGTGCTGAGCCGGCCGGAGGCCCCCGCTGCCCCTCGCAGGGTTGATCTGGCAGCTGCTGCGTTGCCCCCCCCCAAAGGTGGCCAGGAGCCCCCCGGGATAAGGGAGGTGACACCGGGAAGCGACACCGGGAAGCACCCCCCTGCCTGGGACAGCCGAGCCCCGTTGGTTCCCCCGGCGTTTTGGGCAAGGCGGGGGTTTCCTCCAGCCCCAACTTCCCGGCCCAGCTGCAGCCCAGCTGGACGGAGGGATGGATGGACGCCGGCAGAGCTGGGGGATGAGGTGCTGCCGGATGGGCCGGCAATAGCACAGCCATGTCTCCCAGCATCCCCTGGGATGGGGGCAGTCGGGGGGTGTGGGGTCCTTACCTCCTGCCCTCAGTGGGGGAAAAGGATACAGCTTCACGGCTCCCGCCTTGGTGCCGATGGCCATCACACGCAGGACGGGGTCATAGGCCAGGGCGCTGGGCTGGCTGGGGAAGCCATGCTCCACCGTCTGCCACAGGGACAGGCAGGTCAGAGTTGGGACACCCCCCCCCCC
>VFFE01007149.1:2679785-2702756 GCA_008921705.1 Burhinus oedicnemus
CCTCTCGCCCCCGCGGCTCCATCCCACGGCTCCCATCCCGCGCCATCCTGAGCTTCATCCCCATGATGGAGGAGGAGCATGAGGATGCTGCCTTGTCCCCCATTGCCACCAAGGGGGGGTTCCTCGGGGAGGGGGGACACCCTTCCTCACCCACCATCCACCCGATACCCCAGGATGGACCAAACCCAACAGCCACACCGAGGGCCAGGGTAGGTCTGAGCTTGCATGAGCCCCCTTGGCCAGCACCTTGGGGAAGGGACCCCCCACCCTAAACCCCTGCCCGAGGTGCAGATGCCCCCGGAGGGGTGAGCGGGGTCCAGCTCAGCCCCACAGGCAGGCGGGACCCCCACCATGACATCCCCGGGAGTCTGTAGTGCCAGGCAGCAGAACCAGGCGAGTGGGACCCACCAGCGCCGGGGACATCCCCTCTGGAGCCGTGTGCCGCCTGCGGGCACCTTCCCAAGGAAGTCCCGGCCAGCAATGGCATGCCTGGGCTCGCCGGCTGGGGAGGGGCTGCCTGCCTGGCAGCGAGGGGATGCGGGGGGCACCCGCCACCCCGGCCGGCGGCAAGGGGACCGCAGGGCTCCCAGGGGAGCAGCCCCGGGGGCAGCTTGGCTGAGCGGCGACGGCACGATCAGATGATACGGAGGCGCCGGAGCCAGACTGGCCGGATCCTGACCCGCTCCCTTTGTCTGGGACGGCCGAGCGGCGCACCAGGGCGGCTTTTCACACCCGCCGGCACAGCCATCGTCACCCCCTGGCTCCCGCTCCCCTCCAAAGGGCCACCTTCAGGAGCATGCCAACGTCCCCAGCCCACCCAGTGGGTCACAGCCTAGCTGGGGGGAGAGTCAGTGGATGCCCGTGGGTCCCGGTCCCTGTGGCAGCCCCACGCAGGGTCACCCTGAATTCCCCTGGGATGCACGTCGCACTAGAGGATGGTGGCAGGAGCTGGGACAGCAGCAGCACGGCGGCGTCCCGGTGATGCTTTAGGCCAGGAACCGATACGACGACCCCGGCAAAGACCCCCCCCAGCGCTCTCCCAAAAGCACCCTCCCAGCTCCCCTGCACCCCAAGCCCCGGATGGGGGACCGGGCTCACAGCCCTTCCTCCCGCCCGGCAACGGGGCTGCATCCGGCAGGCTATGCCGGCCCGGCCAAGGCGCGCTCCTGGCCAAATTACAGCAAATCCCAGGCAGATCTGGAGCTCGGGAGGAAAAACAACCGTTAATGGGAGGCAGGTGGGCAGCCGGCGGCCCCAGTGCCGGGCTGGCCGGAGCAGGGCCACTCCCCGGCCACCCCGCTGGGTGCAGACCCCCCAGGGCGCCTGCTCGGGCAGGATCCAGCCGTGGGACCATCCTCCCCAAAACCAGGGGGCTCAGGCTGGATTGAGCCTCACGCCCTGGCAAGACCCTCGCCCGCAGCGGTGAGTCTGGGGGGATGGGGCTGTGCCGGGGTGGTGGGTGCCGGCTGTGACCCCCCCCACCGCGGCACATCCCAACACCTCCCAGCCTGGCCCCACTGTGGGGTGAGCTGGGGGGTCCCTCCAGTGCACGCCACAGTCCCCACCATGGCAAGCGCCTGACACCAGAGCCAGGATGCTGCCGAAGGATGGACGGACAGACACGGACTGGGCTCAGCCACGGGCCCTTGCCAGTGTTCTCCAGCTGCCGGGGCAGGAGAATGATCCCAGCACCGCGGGGCTCCCGGGATGGGGTGCACCGAGCCACATGCGGGCACCCACTGGCACAGCCCGTCCTGCCAAGGGAAGGGTCCGGCACCCAAGGGCTGGCGGGGTCCCTCCCCCAGTTGTTTGATGAGCCGGGGGGGGCTCCCCACACCATATGAGGGGGCTGAGCAGAAAACCTCCCCAGTGTCAGCAGGGGGGGCCAAACACTTGGCCTCTGATGTCCCCGGTCCCCCCCGAGACATAGTTTTGGGGTGCCAGGGGACCCCAAGCCCCCAGCGCCGGGGATCGCCACCACAGCCCTTTCTGCTGACATAAAGGGTCCAGCCCCCCCACATCCCACCCCTGGGGGGGTTCAGGGCTGAGCCCCCCCGCAAGGCACAGGGCATACAGCCTAAGATGCTCCAGGGCCAGACGGGGTGGGGGGCTGCGGGGTGCCCCGAAACGCCGCTACCGGTGAGCGAGGCCTGGGGGAACCACGGGGGGGTGCGGGAAGCGAGGTGCTGGGGGGAGCCCCCACCCCGGGAGGGCTGGGGAAGGGGAATGTCGTGCCCGTGGGGGGGTGGCATCCCGCCCCACGGTGCCCCCCGGGTGCGGGACGGGGTGCCCTCTGAGACGCGGGTGTCCGCTGCACCCCTGGGGAGGGGGGCAGCACCCCAGCCTGCCCCCTCGGGGGGGTCCCGGTAACCCACCTCCGGGGTGCCCCCACAGCGTACAGCCGGGGGTCCCGCCCCACCGGGGCTGTCCCCCTCCCCAGGCCCTGACCTTCGCCCCGGGGAGCGGGGGATCCCGGTGCGTTGCTCCCCACCGCGGCCGCCCCCCCCGCCCCAGGGGTGCACGCCGGTTCCCGGGGGGGCGGTGCCCCGTGCGCTGCTCCCCTCCCCGCAGGCGGCATCCCGCCCGGGGGGTGCCGGTGCCTGCACCACCGGGGGGGCTGCCCGTACCCCGCTCCCGGGGCCCTGCCCGACACCCCCGGTGGCTGCCGGTGGTCGTCGTCGCCGCCGCTGCCGCGCCCCCCGCCCCGGGCGCACCTTGCTGAAGGCGAAGAGATCGTGCCGGAGGCGGTCGCGATGCGGGTCGGCGCCCTGCCGCCGGAACCGAAACTTCATCATGGTGGGGCCGGTGGCGGCGCGGTACCGGGCGGGGCGGGCGGGGCCGGCGATCCCGGGGGCCGGTACGGGGGCCGGCGGTGCCGGTGCCGCTCCCGGTGCGGACGGTGCCGGTCCCGGCCAGGGGGCGGTGCCGGTGCGGGTCCCGGGTGCGGGTCCCGGTCCCGGTGCGGGTCTCGGTGCGCGCGCCGAGCGCCGAGCGCCGCGCGCCGAGCCCGGGCAGGCACCGCCGCGGCGGGGCGGGGCGCGGCCCTGACGGACAACCCTCGCCACCAATCACCGCACGGCTGCTCGCACCGCGCGGCGCAGCCCCTCCCACCGGCGCTGCGCATGCGCCGCCGCGGGGGTCGACGGGATTTGTAGTCCCTCAACTCAGGCGCCCTCTGTGGGCGCTTTATTTATTTATATCATTTTTTTTTTCCCCCTCTTTCTTTCGTTTTTTCTCTCCAGGTGGTCGAGGGACAACGAGAGCCGGTCATCCTGGTCGCAAGGCCTCCATGGCTATGAGGTGTCCTGGATTCAGGGCTTCATTCTGGCCCATGGGCCCCACAGCCATGGGATGCCTCAACAACATGGCGGCACCCTGGCTACTGGGTCCTACGCCGGCAGGGTGCTGAGCATGGCCCTGCTCGGCGCGGATGCGCCGAGCGGGGCCATGCTCAGCACCCTGCCGGCTCCTGCCATTAGTACTGAGTCCCTGTCCCCAGCTGGCGACCAATTGTTCCTGCCATGGCACCAGACATGGCCTCGGCCCAGGGTGAAGGGGGAAGAACCCTGCCCTGCACCCAGGTTTGGGGTGAGTCACCCCGGGTAGGGCAGGGCTTCCCCTCCCTGCTGACTAACCCCAGCCTTGGGGAAGATGCCGCACTGAGGTGACGCAGACTTTTTGGGTGGAAAACATGCTGAAGGTGAGCGGGGGGCCATCGCCCTGATGCCCCAGCCGATGCTCCTGCATGGAGTGAAGGGGGTCTGAGCCCATGCGCAGCCCCAGGGCTCGAGGGTGGGTGATGGAGAGGACATCGCCAGACCAGGCAGGAGCTCATCGCAGAGGAGGAGGATGAGGAAGGCCGCCATGTAAGGCCAGCAGACCCCATCCAGCTATCTCTGCCAGCACGCACCCATCCACCACCATCTCCCTCTTGCAGGAGGAAGGTGCAGGGCAGGGAGGGTGAGGGGCTCCATGTGAGGCCTAAGCACAAGGGTGCAGCCCCCATGGGGCGCTGGGGCCATCTGGGGACCAGGCACTGCTCGCAGCAAGCCTGTGTGTTGGGGCAGGGTGGGAGCTGGAGGGGGACAACGTCCACATTTGCTCCCCAGGGATGGAGAAGAGGAGGAGTGGGAGGAGGCCAGTGAGCCCCATCCCTGCTTTCTAGGGCAGCACAGGAGGGACAGACGCTGTGTTTGGCTGCCCCATCCCCAGGGAGCCAGAGACTCCCTTTATTTAGAAGCTGTTCCCCTCTCCCTGCAACCTCGTTTCTGCCAGCAGAGAAGCGAGGCACACATCCCAGCCGCTGACACCACCACACAGGCAGGCAGAGTGATGCTTTCTGCTTTTATTCAATTAATGCAGCAATCTATACAAGAAAAAAAAAAATAATAATGAAACCATGAAATTCCAAACCCTGACAGCGAAGAACCAAATTCTTCCTAAGTATCAACCAGAATTAAAAGATTCCCCCCCGCGTCAGACTGTACATAAAATAATCTCTGCCCCATTTACAGCATTTCACACAGTACTTCTCGTATCTCAAACTTCAGAACTGTACAACTTTGTTACAAACCACGCTTTTTCCTAGGAAAAGCTTACGGAAAAAAATATTGCCACTTTCTTTTTTGTTTTTTTGTTGGTTTTTTTTAATTATTTTTATTCGTAACAAAAAAAAAAATTGAATCTTTAAAAAACAAAATTAAAGTCAGCCGGAACTTGTAAGTGTGGGCAGGGGCGCGGGAAGGAGCAGAGACACGCTTCTCGGCCGAACATTTCTCCTCCCAACCGGGAAAATGAACACTTTTGGCAGATAAAAGACTATTTGCCGCTGGTGGGGGTCCAGACCCTGGCCCCCCTAAGCCCTCCTCAAAGCACGGCAGCTGTTTCGACCCATGGAGCTGAGACCACATAGGTGCGAGCGCTAGGTACTAACAGCGCCGAAAGCCACAGGCCCGAGCTGTCACCTTGGCAGAAGTCAGCTGGTGCTGGCTCACCCTGGAGAGCGGGTTGGTAGCCCCGCGTCCCAGCAACCCCCCCAACCTCCGGGATGAGCCAAGCCTCAGGATCAGGATCTCAGCTCCCAGGCGTCACAGCTCTCTCCTGACTAACAGCTGGATAAGAGTTCAACAGGTGCGGAGCCAGATGTGGCAACCCGGGCTCCCCTGCTGCAGGCAGCCTGCCTGCCGAGCCCAGCTGGGCAGGGACCTGCCAGCAGACCGACAGCCCCTCCCTAGGCCAGCTCACCTCTTACCGCCAGCAAACAGCCCTTCATACTCTTCCTACGGACATAGCGAGCCCACACGACCGATGCAAGAGCTTTAGTTGGATCACCGAGTCATCTCAAGATACGGGTAGCAGTAACAAACCCCAATTCCTCCTGCTGCTTGCGGAAAAGCGAGGACAAACCCCACCTTCCTTAGGAAAGACAGTTCTCATGGTCTGGGCTGTGGGTTAGGGTGCATGGGATCGTCACACTGGACGTATCCTTATTCCCAGTTTTGGGCTGAGCAGGTTACATGAACAACACACTGCAGGTGGATGGAGAGGAGGTCAGACTGCACGACCAGACAAGACAAACATGACAAAGCAAACCAGGTAAGGTCTGTGCATGAGCCCATCCCGTGGAATGGATGGGGAGAAGTTTTGCCTCCAAATTGGAGCTCACCACCCTCCATCCTTTGCACTGGACCCCTGCCACTGACATGACCTGAAGCCTGCAGGCAGCCCAACACAGCCAGCGACAGAGAACAGGTATGGGCATCACCAGCATTTTTGAGCCACAGTTTTGCCAGACAGGTTACAGTAAGGGATCTAGACATCTGGATCCACATGAAAATGTGTCTTCTGGTTTCAAATCAAGGTTTCACTCCAATGTTGTTCAGTGCAAAAGAGTTAAAAAACCATGTTATCTACACATATACATCCGTGTGTATAGAAAATGTCTGTACAATTGGGGAAGATGACCTGCCTATATGCTGGGGACTCCTCGCCCAAGAGATGCTACACGTCAGACTGGTTACGTCCCACTCTCTCTCTCCAAGGTGTCAAGCCCCAACCAGTCAGGTTGAAAACCAAGCGCACATGAGAACAGATGTTGACTGGAAAGCAGCTTCGGCAAGGAGCTCCTCCTGTCCCTCCAGCCACGGCTGCCAGCTCAGACCCACTGCACAGGTGCAGGGCAGGGGGAAAGGAAGGAGGAGAGAGCTCCCGACCATGGTATGCAGCAATACTGAAACAAACTGGGAGAGGAAGGATACCTGCACGCATACAGACTGCACAAAGACAGGGATTAGGTGATGGTTGGTACCGGGCTAAAGGTAACACCTCAGGATGCCTTATTCAGCCTTCAGCAGAGATAGAGCCAATGGGAGCCCTGCTCTGGGAAGCGGCCCCAGAAAGGCAGGTTGCCTCCAGCTTCATTTTGAGTTGAGATACCAGGGCACAATATCCGTATTGCAGAGGTAGGAGTAAAATTGGGAGTCAGTGGAGAGGGGGAGAGCAGGCTATGCAGGGCCGAGACCTCTCACAGCGACCACCATCGGTAGCACCCGCAGCAGAGGCTGAAACTGAAGAGGGCACGGGGCACGCCCACAATGAATCCAAAAATTAGAAACAGCCACTGCTAGGCATCCTGCTAGCAGGTCTCTAGCTTGCTGGAGATGTTTGCACCAGCCGTATGGAAGAGAAGGGACACTGCTCCCAGCATGTGGTTTTGCTATCAGGGGAATGCCAAGCTTTCCAAAACTGGGGGTCTGTAGCCAAGAGCTGGTCTGGATTCTCTGCAGAAAGCTGGGAGGGCGAGGAACACCCCTTCAAACGCTAAGCATGGTCTGAAAACGGCTTTTTAAAGGTTTCAGAAGTAGGAGAAGCATGAACTTTCAGATCTCTGGGCAGACAGGACAGGTTCCTTCAAAGGCTGGCCACGAGGCTGTGCCTGTACCTCTGCACCGAGCTGACGGGGGCTCTCACTGGGAAAGCAATTGGATAAAGAGAATCAGAGATAGGCACTGGGGATCTCACCTATGAACCCCTCGCAGATCAGCAGTGCTGAAGATGATGGTAATTTCCTTTGCACTAACGTGACAGGCTAGATCCAGCCTGAGCAGTAACCCCAACAACAGGCTGCAGGTAGGAGCTGCAGAAATCAGCAGGGAAGGAAAAGGACACCAAGACCCAGATGTCAGCAAACATGCTCGATTGCCAAGGAACATCCCTCTGGGGAACAATGCCTGGGTTTTGTTGTTTTGGTTTTTTTTGACTGGGAGCCCCTCAAGACAGCAGCAAACGGGTTTCAAAATATATTACATCTTTTTATTGCCAAGCGTGCAGACCATGAAGTGTGTGGGGACACAACACTAAGAAAAACTACAATTTGAGGGAGGGCAAAGCAGTAAAAATTTAAAAGTAAGACTACTCCTTACAACTGCCAACACTTGGGTTCAAAGAATCAATTGGAGGAAGTTTCTTAAAAGTATGTTTCTAAATATGGTGCTGGGCCCCAAACTTTGAATATGCCGAGGCTTCGGTCTGGGCTAACGCAAACCGGGTGGAGGAAGGAGGCAGACTTTCTAACACTAACTCCACAGGGCCGAATTCCCATTCTACTCAGCATTTTCTGTAGCAACCAGAAAACTCCCAACCCCAGGAATACAGGCCAGGAGGATGCGGGCAACTGCTGCAGTAATAGTTGCTGAATGCACTGAAGTGGGGCCAAACTAGACCCTTGCAGCGTCCTCGCTCCCAGAGCCAGCCTCCGAGGGGACAGACCACAGCCGAGCTGCCTGGCTCCCCATAGGCCGCAGCAGTGCCTGCTCCTGCTCTGACAGCACATAGCAGGTCCCTCGGGATGGGATGCTGTGCCATCTGAACTCTCTCCACCTAAAAGGGGCACGGGGCTGAAAGCCAGTCCTCCAGGCAGCGGAGAAGAGCTCTTCTCAGGAGGTCCCAAGGCAAGCATCCTCACAAGCACAGCATCTCTCCTACTCCTCTTTGCTATCTCCAGCTCTGGGAAGCAGCATGTTCTCAATGCAATCACTCACTCAGCAGCCCCAGAGCTCCAATATGGACCTCGGGTCAATGCTGGGCCAGCCTTAGTGAAGCCAGCCACGTTTCCTTCCTCCTCAACCAAAATATACCCCTGGTCAGACCAGCACTGAGAAACCAGAGCTCAAGTACATTCTTCTCGGAGAGGGCAGCACAGCGACACAAGGCTGCAAGCCCACGCTGGCTTGGGAAAAGGGACTGGAAAGGAAACCTATGGCATTTAAAACTGGTACTAAAGTGCAACAAAAATGTCCTAAACCTTTTGAAATCAATTGCAGTAAGAGGGGTCTGCAAAGCTTCAAACTTCCAGTTACTGCAGGGCACCCTTAAAACAAACCCAACAACAACTATGTAAGAGCAGACCAAGGAGCCCTTTGGTGAAGCAAGGAATACGAGGCCACCACAGAGAGTTTCAGCTCCTGGGGTCAAACATCATATTTAGAACATTTGGAAAGGAAGAAAGTTAAAGCAAAAAAAACCCCAAAAATACAATTCTTGAATCTTGCGCAATGAAACAGTTAAACTTTTTGGTGTTTTAAAAAGAAATCTCAACAGACAGCCTGGCATAACTTTATCTGCTTCCTAAGGGAGAGATGCCCGTTTGACCCATGACTCAGGACACCATGTGCACTGGACATGTTCCATCCTTACGTATGTCTCAGCATTCCTCCATTCATAAAAACAAATCGCTAGATCCTTCCTGTTTACTCTTCAGCCTGAAAGGAAAAACCAAAACTGAAGCTAGATGGAAGATAGCCAGAGGGAGGAGAAAGTTTTCACAGACTGGAGGCCAATCTCATCAGCTCCACAAGCCTGGAAAGTGCAATCCTCAGTGTCGCCTCATTTTAACTTTCCTGGCTGGGCTGCCATCCTCCTCTTCCTCATCACAGTCTTCCGTGTACTCGTAAGACCTTCGCCAATAGTTCTCGGAGCTGAAGTTGCTCCGTCTCCTATGTTTTGGTAAGAGGACTGAGCGCCTGTTTTCCTCTTTATCCATTTCTAGAATCCGTGGCCTAGGGAGAGAGAGAGAGAAAGAGGGAGTGAGAGAGAGAAAGAGGGAGTGAGAGAGAGAAAGAGGGAGTGAGAGAGAGAAAGAGGGAGTGAGAGAGAGAAAGAGGGAGTGAGAGAGAGAAAGAGGGAGTGAGAGAGAGAAAGAGGGAGTGAGAGAGAGAAAGAGGGAGTGAGAGCACATCCACGACAGGATTTTGGCATTCCTTGCGTGGACACCATCTGCAGTTTTGCATACTTTGAGTGATATGACTGTTTCCACATTACTTTCCCAGCACTGGGCACTCAGCAGAGCCCAACAGATCACCAAGTTGCACCTCCCATGAGGAAGCTGAGAACCTCGCTTTCGATGGTGCAAGCCCTTCCCCTTCCCAGGGCAAGTTTTGGTCTTCACCTCTACCAGGAACACTTCCAAACAGCCCAGTCACCTCTTTTTAAGTGCAGCTTGTGGCCCCAAGAAACATCCCTTGGGCAGGGGTCTGTCTCTCCTACAGCAGAACTCACAGCACAGAGCTGAGCTCCTTTTTAAGCTGCTGGGGTGCTTGCAGTGCAGGATCAAACCACAGCTCTGAACTCCTTTGTTATTTCTGCAAAGCTGCCTCTACTCTTGCCTGCAATTACTTCGTAGTAGGAGTGGGCTGGTGGGCTGTACAGATCACTTATTTTATCCTAGGTACCAACGGCCGAGTTCCTCTAAGAGATACCGCTATCTGATGTCCATGCTATTTACCTATGTTAAACTGCAGTCTTTGAGGCCAAAGGAAGAGAAAAACATGTTTTTGATATCTATCTGGTGCAGAAGTTTATGCAAACCCCCCCCACCCTGATAAGGTCACATCAGGCTGAAAAACAGCTCTCACGGGTCTGCAGATTTGTCCTGCATGATCGCTTCTCTAATCACACACCAGCCCACTGCGTGCTCAGAGGTAAGCTTTCATTTGCAAGCTACCTTCTTTTCTTGATCTATCTTCCCAGTCAGTCTGAGTCCAGGTGAATGAACATTGTTCATAAACAAGCCATCCCCACCCTCCTCCCTCCAGGACAGGTTGAAACGTGGGCTGGGACGGCACGGCAGCCGAGCCCCGAGACCAAGCCAACTTTCGATTTTTACAAGATGTGCGGAGAACACCATCTTGATCCTCAGGAAGCTTTGGAACTGGAGAATACCATAAATATTGCACGACAGCTGGCAGACTGGCTATCGGTACATTCACACAGAGCAAGGTGGTGTTTAAGGGAAGCCTTGCTGCAGAGCTCAAGCTGTCTGAAACCTCAGCAAGGAGCTCCCCTGAAGGTCAGGCTTACACATTCGCACAGTTTGGTTACACACACAAAAATATACACATGCAGCTCGGGAACCAAAACAGGTCTGAGAAGCTTCCCAAGAAGGCCTTCACCTTCTCAGATAGCAAAACTTCACATTCTCTCCCAAGACTGCTTTCATAATATAGTTTAACGCAGCTGCACAGGTTGCTTGGCAATAGAGGTCAAAAATAATTAGCTGCAGGGAAACTATTGTTCTGAATGACTGCATTATCAAGAGCTAGCCAAATCTATTGCTTCTTCATTATGCCACTCACAGGATAAACAATGTAAGCTGCTTACAGCCAGAGCTTAGCCTCCGCAAGCCTAGGAGGAACATATAAAGAACCTCATTCTGATAAAACAGATCTGTACAGCACAGAAAGCACCCAGGAGGTGCAAACTAGGATGTTTTTAAGTGTGCTGCCCAGTCTCTCTTGTCAGAGGCCAGGAGCCTCAAACATGCACTGACCTAGAGATACCATCCAAAACATTGCTCTTAGTAGAGATCATCCTACCTGTGAGCAGCGTCAGGATCTGCTTTGCGATGGGACCGCTTTGGTTTCAGGATCTGGTCCCGGTTGCTTCCCGATAGACGGTCAGAGTTATAACCTGGTGGCAACACAGAGCTACTCAGGGATTTTGTTTCCAATCGAGGTGCATCTAGTCTTGTTCTGCAAATATTTAAAGAGAAGAGAATTTGCAAGGAGTTTCTACAGAACCACTAGCATGCTGCAGCAGACATTTGTCCTAGATGTGCTGAAGCAGAACCCTCAATCCCAGCCACACAGCTCAGGAGGAGGATCAGGACTATTACACTCAACAGCAGAACAAGCTGCGGCTTTCTGGTACTTGAAGCTTCAGCTTTAACATTTGCTGCCTTGGGTAGAGGGAAGAGGAAAGCTTAGGGACAGAGTAGTCATGAGGTGAGTGTGAACGGTGCTGGGCTTACTGCAATCCCAGTTATGGGATACAGAGTAGAGGCGTTGGAGCCCCTGTGAAGTCCTATGAAATCACAGTGCCTCGTCAATAACTTGCAGCTCCAGTTAAGCCACCTGGGAGATGCCCTGCGAAATTCATCATCACCTACAACAGTAATAACTGCTCCTATCTGGAAACTCCCTACTGTCTCAAGATCTCATGGGGTCAGGCATTTCTCAGCTTGACTAAGAGTTTTAAAGAGTTGAAGTACAAGTCAGGAGAAGGTGTAGCAAACAGAAGCTGCATCACATCCCTTCCAGCAGCGCTGCACAACCTTATTTGTGCTGGGACAGAAACACACTCAAGCTACGCTAGAGAGCAAGCACAGCTTTTCCCAGAGCAGAACTGTTGCTGACCCAGGCACGAGTGTAGCCATGCACATGTGGAGGGAGGCAGCAAACCAAGCAGCAGGAAGGAAAACTCGACGGCATAGCATCTTATCATGGCGCTATCACCGTCTCCAAGCACAGTACAGTTACCGGTCTCAACTTACAAGCACTGCTAAAGTCTATTTCAAAACATAGACTGAAGCCTAAGAATGGGCAAAACACAGTAAGAGGTAGTGCCAGTGCTCCAGAGCTGCCAATTTCAGGAGGATCCAAGCCAGTTCCCAGAAGGAAAGGCACCCTGATATTGTTGCTGCAGCCTGTCTCCGTCCTTGGGATTAGGGATGAATACAGAAGGGGTCTGGCTGAAAGAAAGGGGAGAATAACTACTTGCTCTCTAGTGCTGAACTTTAGCTCCTGAGGGAGGTTTCCACAGGAGAATTCCAACCTAAACTCCTTTTAGGCAGCATGTTCAGTTGCCAGGCTTCCTCTCCACCACTGGGGAGAGCCTCTTCAGTTAACCAGGGCAATGCCAGGCTCACACGCAAAGCTGGGCACGGCAGCCCAAGTCTGCCCAGCATGCCAGAAACAAGGAATACTTCCGCAGGCAGCTGCCAGGCTGGAGCCTGTGCTAGTCCACAATACCGTCGTCCTGAGCTGTTCTCGGCTGTAGGACTGGACCCAGTCCAGCTAGAACACCAAAGGCGTTGCAGATCCTGCCCCGGACAAGTTAGGTGGTTGAAATACCTCTCAAATACAACAGCAACTACAGGCCTGCAATTAAAAGAAATAAACCACCAAATATACTGCAAGGGCAAGGGAACACCAGCCACGCTCTCTGTCCACAGAGCAATGCAGGAGAGGCTATACTAAAATGGAAAGCAAATTACCTACCAAAGTTCAAGTTAAATAAAATTACTTCCCAATGTAACTGCTTACAAAGAAGTGCTTACAAATGGCAGCACAAGCCCTCTTAAAATGACTTTCAAGACCCACTTCAATAGGTCTTATTCTATCTCCTACTTCTTTCAGCAACTCCTGAAATTGAAAGCATCGTTCCTCTCCCCCAGCCTCTTGCTCAAAGCACTTCCAAACCTTGCTGGCTCCCGACAGTCCTGCACTCCGATACGCAGGAAACACTGTAAGTATCATCGCACTACAGCACTGAAGTGATTATGACCTACTTCGTAACCACACAGCTCTCAAGCATCCTGCAAAACCCAGCTACTTCACCTCGTGCAGCGTTGTCCTCCTGCCACTGCCAGCAAAACATGTCTCTAGAACCACACGCTCAGAGTAGAGGCAAGAGCAGATCCAGAGTCAAACGTCTGGGGCCCAGCAGGCTCCGGCAGCCTGTTCAGAGCCAAATATCCCAGCTCCTAGCTGCAGCAAAGTTTATGCTGCTGTACGACCTAACTGATCTGATCCCGCTGGAAAGCTCGAGACTGATTCTTACCACGAAGAGGAGGAAGAGGAGTTTTACTAGGCCGCTGGCTGCTCCCAAGCCTCTCGCGCTAGCAGGCTACCAGCGGAAGTAGCTGTTTTCCTGGTTGCATAACACGCTATTTCAGACTGCACAAAGTCGCATGATCCGGGACTAGGGAATGGCATTCGCTGCAGCAATACATGCCGCGGGGATGCGAGCGCAAACAAAGGTCACCGCAGCCCTGCTGTGCATGCATGCATGCACGCGGGACCCAGCGAGGAGGCGTCCGCCGTCACAAGGGATAAGCAGCAATTAATAAGCTCTATTTGGCAGCAATCAGAGCGCACCCTTTGGCAAACAGGCAATTGCCATGTATTCACCAGGGCTGCTAAGCTCTACGGAGATTACACAAAAATAATTACCAGGGGGTTTCCACTTTGCTCAAGAGAAAAATCCTGTTGTGGTTTCATTCAGCCTGCCAGTCAAGTCAGCCCATCGCTGTCTGCATATGACTGGGCAGAGACACTTCTGCTCTAACGTTAAGCAAGTCAGGCCTCTAAAATCAGGGAAAGACAGGAGGACACACTGCTACAGAAGGATGGCTAAGCAAACAAAGCCAATACAGCTCTGCTAGGAGCTAACAGGCTTCGTCTCTTCAGCAGTGATGCACCAGGTCAGCTGGATACATCTCAGCCAGCTAGGTGCTTGCCCAGTTGCACTTTGAGGGCAGTATGGCTAGACTGAAATAACTCAGCATCCTTAGCTTACAGAGGCTGGCGAAAGCAAGAGATAGAACCCGTATCTAACAAATATGTTAGGTATTTGCACCAGTTTGGGCAGCTTTAGCTTATTTAGCCAAGTCTGTCTTTTCTAGGGAACTGCTCCACGGCCTAGGACAGGCAGCTTCTCTATCCCAAAGCCCAACTAAAGCAGCTACAGGATTTGGAAGTGCCTTCCACTGGTGCTTGTTAGCACTCACACTGCTTTTCGTTGGCTGCAGTAACCAGTAAGGTGAACATAACAGCCTTTTAGTTTGCAACCCTCTTGCCCTAGACCACATGTGGCAATAACCAGCTATGGGGTGGTTTGGTTCTAATCTGTCTTTCTTTCATCCCACTCTATCACCTGCCACATCTCATCCCACCTCCCTGGGTCTGTGCTGATTTTGCCTGGCTAACACCTCAGGGCTGCTGTTTTTCCTGCCTTCATTTCGTGGGTCTCTAACCAGATGTCCAACTCCACTCCACCGGCTTTGTGCCGTATCTTCACAAAGTTGCCAGACTTGTTTTGAAACCAACTAAGCTGTCCAAAAGCTCAGCAAGTCTGAATCTAGGCCGTTTGCCTGCTAGCCTTATGCCAGCCTGGGCCACAACTGCAGCCCTGCCCTCACTCCCATGCTTTCATCTGAGTTTACAGTACTCGAGTCGTGTGTGTTTCCACTTGCAAAAAGATTTCTTGACAGCAGAATTACTGCTAACATCATCTAACGCAAAATCAACATGGGTGAACATGTGACAGTCACATTTTTTGGTCTCCTAGTAGAAGGAATTGAGGAGAGAGGACATTTCTAGGCACAAAAAAAGGTTATACTGAGGGAGTCTGGGGAAGGGGTGGTTTATTTTTTCTCCATTTTGTAAAGAGCTTTAGGAACAGGCACTGGCTGATGAAATGCCATCAGCTGACCAGAACAGCGTACCTTCTGGAACAGGAAGCGTGCGATACAGCTTATAGAGCTTGGCTTCCCAATACCGACTCGAAGGACAAGTTCTGTAAATTGATCACGACATTCATTGCATCTATTTCCCTTCAAAGCCAATGTCTTCCTCCCTCTCCCCAGGAAATGAAAACCACGCTACCAAGAAAACTTTATCTGGTTTATAGGAGATTCTTCATTGCAAGCATCAGCTTCAAAGGACTGTCCAGGTAACTCACGCATGTGGGTATCATATGATCAGACACCTGAATATGTAGCCTAACACAAGAGTTTGAAATCCTAGCCATTTGGCATTAGGCAGCCAATGAAAGCCAGGTGTTTGGACATGAACAGGGCTTGCAAACACAGACATTACAATGAAGTACTGCTGCACAGAGCCAAGAAGTGATTAACTCTGCAGTAACAAGTTCCATCTACTTCCACTGGCCAAGCGATGGGTATGGCAAGACACAAATGAGCATCAGAGTGACGTCTAATCAAGATGTAAGATCAAGCCAGCAAATCAACAAGCAAGGCAGTTTTAAAGTGTTTCTTTAAAAGCACCTTAGGAAACATCACAACACCACATCCAAGTTTATCTTACTGTCCGGAGGGCTTCAACACTTACTTTCGAAGAATGATGACAGCTCTTCTCTCTTTTATGTCCTGTGGTCGAATACAGTGCGTAATTTCATCGGCTGCATATCCACTGACAACAAAAACAAAAAGCCAATGTGAGAAAAGATGACAGGCAGAAGCAGAAAGTGGTTGTCAACCTCAACAACTCAGTTTAGCCAGTCATTTCCTAACTTCCACCAGGAATTCCTCCTCCAAACACCATTCCCCAGGCATACAGGAGCTAGACTTACAGGAAGGAAGAAACCTCAGGAAAGAATGAGGACAGCCAGGGCTTTTTTTTTTTTTGGACTCTATTTTTTAGCATACATCAGAGGAAACTACCACCTGCCACAACATTGTGAAATAAGACACGTAGAAAATGAGTTTATGGAGCATAAATTCAGCCAATTCATTTATCAAGAAATTAGAGAGCAACAGAAGAAAAAAATCAGCACGTTGCTCCAAAGCATCTTCTCACACACGTCCCCAAGAAAAAACATTTCTCATGGCTGACATGTGCAGCATACCCAGACACGGGTATTCAATGAGAATATTTGTTAGTCGAGGAAGAGGTGTGGCAGTGGTAAGAGTCGAGCATCTCACCCCCCCTCACCTGGGCACAGATGCTGCCATCTCAGCACCCTCACCCTCTCTGCTACCCCCCATGTGGCACACCCTCAGCCACGATACAAACATCATCCCCCAGCACAGCCCAACCCCAACACAACGCACACGGGGTAACCTTCAAGTTCAGATCTGCAAACCAAGCGGCACTCCTCAAACCTCCCTGCCACAGGACTCACAAGGCAAGACAGCTACCCAGACTGATGAATATTACACCAGGCTCAAGCAGGTGCACGGCCACGCAGTCGCCATTCTTGGCAGAAGAGTGTTTTGCTGTATGAGGTAACTTCACCTACTCCACGTTTCTAGAAGGCAGGAGGAAAGCTGTAGCCCACAAGGGCCCCAGCTACCTGCATCACACAGGAGTGTTTTTCTGGTGGCTGCTTCAGTTGTTCAGCACAACTCCTGGGGTCCAGCGCAGCATATGAGATCGTGGTGGGTCTGTGGACAACGGCCATCACACTTGCTTGGATACACACACCACCCTTCCAGGAGCACATCTTGTCACTCGCATGGGTGCTAACGAGCAGGTCGGATAGGTGGGCCTGCCCTCTACCTGCTGTTTAGAGAGTGTCTGTTCACAAAAGAGCCTTCTAGAATCCAGTACGGGGAAAAGAGAAGGTAAATGCCTTCAGAGCCTCCTGAGAGGGCTGGCAAGGACAGGAAGACCTTTGAAGTGACTTGGGCAAAAGCTGCTCACACCACACAAAGCTAGCACATCCCCACGCTGGTTTAACCTGAAGCAGAAATCACTGAGCCCACTCTCCCCATGAGGCTTTACCATGAAGCTGCTGCCACACCGGCTGTCAGCCAGCCCTCCAGGAGCACGGCCAGGGTCGTTGGCTTGCAGGTTATCCAGGACACTCAGAGCAGAGAACAGATCACGCACACACAGGTCTTCTCTGGGGACAGGACTGGGTTTCCTTTATCTGGTTAGATAACCCACCCACTCACTGAGAAACACACACCTCAAAGATGGATTTACTGCTTTGAGAAGAGAGTTAAGAGTCTAAACCCTGATCAGTTAAAACAGGGGTTGATGTCCATCCCCTCCGCCCTCTGGGGCATTGCAGAACAAGACAGTGCTATGCGAAAGGGTTTATAATGATGCTCTATTATGTTCCAGGAATCTCTGCGTCAAGCTCCAGCGAATTCATTAATATCACCCACGTTAAGATTCAACTCAGCACATCCTCAGTGACACCTTGAACATCAGGAAAAGGTCTGCTTCCAGACCCGTGCTCTCCATCACAAGATGTCAGGCCGGCCACTCGTTCTCACTCCCCAGGCAGGAACCCGCTTTCCAGCTCACTTTCAGGGCGGCGCCAGGCAGAGCTCATGGTCCCAGATGCACGTGGGCAACTCCAAAGCAACAGCATCAGTAACACTGCGTGAGGCCCTAACGGGGACCTACCAGTCTGCCCCAGTGCCATGCTGGTGTGGGAAAACTCATCTTGCACCATATCAAATATAGTGATGGCATCTCTCTGCATGGCCCTCCAGCAAAAGGGTTTGCACAGGCACCAGGCAAAGAAATGGAAGAAAAAGATTGTTTGGTTGTGTCACACTTGTTCTGCTTCGTGCCAACATGAACTTCTCACCCACTGCCTGGCCTTGCCACATCCCGATGATGGGTAAAGGGGCAGACACTGGAACAAAACATCTATAACGATATTGAGGGTCTACCCAGAGATTTCTTGCCCAAAGAACAAACCAAAAGCACAAGGTAAGAGATAACTTGGTAAGGAAAACCCTAAATTGCTGCCCACGTGAACACCCGAGCATGACGTCTCCAGCCTAGAGCATTTTCCAGAAGAACATGGGGAGGTGCAGATGCTATGCACACACTCCCCCAGCTAACACACTCCAACTCCTGACTAACCTGTCAGATCTTATACCCCCAAATCCTCCCGAGTCTCTTTTTCAGTCCAGAAGAGCTGCTGCCGAGCCACAACATAACTGATTCGCATGGAGACGAAAGCAGATTTTTTTGTACAAACATCACCAGAAAGGAGGCCCTGAAGTTCTGCAGAGTCTCTAACGAGAAATATTTCTAGGGCTTGACGACAGCCAGGCCAGCTCAGAGGCAGAGGGACCTCATACGCTAGCCCACTGCAGGGTTTGAGCAGCTCGAGGCTTTACTTGTGGTTCAGGAAAGCTGCTGCCACAAACCACGGATGTGACACCGACCAGTTCATGCAGAGCTTGAACAAATCTATTTGCCTCATCACCACTGGCACACACAGAACTTCCTCTGCATCAACGGCCCGTTCTGAGGGATCAGACTTTTCTGGAAAAGCCTCTAATCCAGGCAGTTGCAGAGAGATTCCTCCAGGTGGGAAGAAAGCAGGTTCATCCTCCAGAGACTCCAACCAGCTCCGATTATGCTACCATCAGGCATGCCTTGAGACAACAGGAGAGACAAACATCACGATGTTTCCACTGCTATTACAAACAGCAGGGAGACGACCTGGAGCGCTCACCAGCTGCAGAAGGGAAGCCCGTATGGCATACAAGCTCTCAGAACTTGGGAAATGTTACCTCCAGTCATTTATTCCTCTGGCTAACTGCAACTGCACTATTTCCAACCATGGTGCTGAGACGCAACATGCAGCAGTTAAACAAAAGCTGGCTCGGTGCCGAATTTGCTACCTACAACAGCAGCTACGGGGCACATTGCGGTGCAGGGGTCCAGCTGGAACCACCACCCCCCAGCTGGCTCTGCACCCCCCGGCTCCCACCCTTTTTTCTGGGCTAAGCATTTGTCAAAGCACATGTTCCCCAGATGAACGGACAAATTCCTCCACCTCCTCCCCACTGCTTCTATCGATTGATGCTTATCAAATTATTGTTAAAAAAAGAAAACCTACAAACATGGTCCAGCCAGCAGCCCCCAACAGGCAGCTGATGGCCCACAGGACTGAAATCCAACTTAACTCCGACCGCCTGAGAAGAGCAGCACAGACCAAGGCGCTGCTGCCGCTTTCTCTTGGCCTGGCTGGCAGCAGGTCAAACCTGCAGGAACACCCGCTTCCTGGGGCTGCGGGAGAAAAAGGGACTGGAGGATGTCTTCTTCTAGATGTCAAAACCTACAAGGGCAAATCCTCACTGCAGATGCGAAAGGAGAGGAAAAAGTGCCTCGCTGGAAGAGCAAAGGGCTCATTAGCGGGTTGAGGGGTGGCTTAGCCTTTGTCCTGCTGGCAGAGGTGCACAGCCCAGTCAGGAGAATCTCCAGTCCACCTTTGAAACACGAACCTGTCGTCTTGAGATCTGAATACCTTCCAGCGAGTTTGAGGAGGGTTCAGTGTTTGCAAACACCACAGCCTGCTTCACGGTAGGCAAATAAAGTCAAGGGAGGGATATGGGGAAAGACTCCCTCCTGGGTAGGTGGCTACAAAATCAGGAGGACAATTTGGAATAGGCTGCTGAGAGCGGGAACAGGACAGGGGTGATGTGGGGAGAGCCACAGAAGGATGTGAGGGCAAACAGAGACATGCGACAGCTTTCTACAGATCCTCACAATTTCCACACGGTAACCAAACACACGCGGCTACCCTGGCTTCCCCGGAAAGGCAGCATGCCAGCAGCAGCCACTGACCCAGCAATATTTGAATCACAGACATTACAAGCGTGCCATTTCTATCTGTGCCGTTTCCCTATCTCCAGGGCAACTGCCTTCAGCAACTGTTTACTGGGAGGAGAAAAAGCCAAGTTTGGGGAGTTGACTTAAACATGACCAAGGGCTGGATTTCAGAGATACACCCCTGAGAGCCTACTGACAGTCTGCACCTCTCCCCCCTCTTCCCAAATTGCTGGGTTAGAGGGGAGACAAGGAGATCTGCAGGAGACAAGGAGATCTGCCGAAGTCGAGGAACTTGCATCCAGCCAGGATCATATCATCGCAGAACAATCACTTTGGCAGAATCTCTCTTGAGTGAGTGCTAAGTATCTGCTAACTGCTGTACCAAAATTGAAATAATCCCCAGTTTAAAGTCTATTATTTGCTGGAAAGCAGAACAACTAACCACGGACTAAGCTAGTGAACGCCTGCGGTGGGTTGGTCAGAAAGGAACTCTTCTAGTTAGAGGGAAAAGAGGTCTTTGTTTGATTTGTACAATTGCTTCAGCCACGTTAATAAACTGATTACGGCACCCAGGTGACGCTGGCCAACAACCCAAACACACAGGCCTGGGAGACGCCCGGCTCCAGTTCTGGCAGCCCTGAGCCAGCTGCCTCTTCCCAGCAGTTTTGGGAGAAGAATGAGAGTCTGACAAGAAAACATCGTTTTCTTGTCCTGGAGCAGAGAAAAGCTCCTCTTCCTTCTCCCGCCATCCTCCACTGTGAAGTCCCGATCCTCCTTCAGATGTAAGGCCACGAGAGTTTTCCTAGTGGCTTTGACTACAAGACTACGGACTGACCCTGCGTTAACGGCCCTGCCAGCATGCTTGTAAGCAAGAAAACACTCTCACTGTCCTTCAAAAGAAAAAGACATCTGGCTGTGAAAGGAAAGACAGGTATTTACTCCAGGCCCTCCCCAGGGAAGGCAGCGCAGGGGTTCGCATCACCAGCAGGAAAATTAGGGTAGAAAGTTTCCCTCCTCTTGTTTAAGAGGAGAAGACGGGGAGCAGAGCGGCTGCCTCGCACCCCGCAGTCTCCAGCCCCAGGGACAGAGCTTGCTCTGCGGTAAAAAGGACATGTGGCAGGACAGGTCCCCCTGGGTGCTGTTTCACAAAATCACCCTGACCTCTGCCGCCCCCTGCACCCTCCCTACCCCAACCAACCCACCAGAGAACGAGAAAATACCCTCAGTGCCATTCCCGCTTCCCTCTGCAGCCTCCCTCATCCCTCGCTAATCCACAGAAGTTACCTAACGCAGGGGGTACGGCAAGGATTAGTTAATGTTTGTGCAGCTTTTCTGAGATAAAAGCTACGCGAGATCTCAGCATTTATTATTGATGCACTAGTCAACGGCGCGAGGCTGTGTGTATGTGGGGGGGAAAAATTCCTTCCCGAACCCTGCGGCGATCACTTTACAAGCCAAAGCAGGGGATTGTGTTACGGCCTGGGAGCCCTGAAAACTGGCCTGGACCTTTACCAGTCAAAAAAAAAAATAAAAATTAAAACCCCAAACGAGGATACAGTTGGTAGCTCAGAGCACTGCTGGTAGAGTCCAGGCAATCCCTGCAGGGAGCACTCTGACCTTCAGGGACATGAGGGACCAGTGCTCACCGAAACAGGCAGCTCCGTCGCCACGTTTCGGGCCGCTCTCCCCAAGACCTGGACGCTGGCGTGTCCGTACGCACAAGCCTGCGCACACTCTGCCTGTCCCCTTACCTGCCTGTCCCCTTACCTGCCTGCTCTGCCTGCCCAGCATGTACCGGGAGGCAGTGGGGATTAGGAAGTAAGCATTTCCCAGTGCCAATCCCAGCTTTACTACCGACCGGCTGCGTGACCTTGGGCAGGTCATTTCACCTCCACAGCTCTTCCCCCGCTTGCAAGAACACACATGAAGTCCTTTCTTGCACCCATGACCCACCGCGTTTCCAAGTGACAGTCCCACAGGTCTCTGCACTCCGGTCTCCCCATCGGCGTCGGGCAGGGGAGGGTTTAGCATTCCCAGTTTACATACTGGGAAGACGAGGCCATTCACACCTCCTCTCCACACTTAAGGTCAGGTCAGGGAGGCACCGGCCAAGCTAAGAATAGACCTAACAGCCCCATCCCAACCAGCTGCTCCGCTCTGACCGCTCTTGGGCAGAGGATCCATTTTGTGTCTCGATGTGTTATTTTAACCGTTTACGGGAACTATGGCAAAGCTCCGCAAGTGGCTGTGCTCCTGCAGAGAGGACCCCCCCCCACCACCAATCCCCATCCAACACGGTGGCAGGAACCCCCCCAAATCCTTCCTTCACCCCTTCCGCCACAGCTAGACCCTGCATGCCTACAGGCGGGTGAAATCAAGCCCAAGCTGCCATCGGGGTGTGCATCCCCATGCCTCGTGATTAGCGTTACACAACCGGGCCCCGGCACGTTAGCGGAGGCCTCGGCGATGCGGGCGAGTTACCTGAGCACCGTGACGCTTCCCCTCTTCACGGGCAGGAAGAGAACGGGCTCCGAGACCCTGATGGGTTTGAACTGGAATTTACACCCGAAGCAGAGCGCCGAGTCGCTGAAGAAGGAGACGGAGACGATGGGCCTCTCAAAGATATGGATGGGGTCCACGTGGGAGACAATGCAGCCCCCCGGCTGGTAGTCGTTGATGACGGCACTGTTCACAAAGCCCTCAGGAATCACCCGGTGCTCCACCAGCTTCCTGATCACCAGGTCGTGCACCCACTCGGGGATGGCGTCCACCTCCCCCCGCGGGTACAGGCGCTCCTGGCCGGGGCCTCGTCTCTGCAGTTGAGACCCGTAGGTGTAGCCCTCCCCAAAAAAATACTTGTTCCGCAGCGGGGCCCGATCCACCGTGTGCTCCTTGTAGAGCCCCTTCTCCGCCCGGGACACCACCTCCTCGATCCGAGCCTCGATCTTGGCGCACTCCTCGGAGCTGAAGAGGCGAAGCTGGCGGATGCCGCTTTTGACTTTCCGAGCTTCTTCCTCCTCCTTCTGCTCCTCGTAGTCGCTGGGTTCGGAGCCGGAGTCCTCCTGGTGCCGCCGCTTGCGATCGTAGGGAGGTTCGGGGGGTTCCCGTGGGAGGCTGCCGCCGCCGCCGCCGCCACCACCACCTTTGTGGCCGTCCCGGTAGGGCATCATGGACTTGAGCTTCTCCCGCAGGTCCGTGTAGCCGCTGCCGGCCATAGTGCGTCCGCAGCCCCCGCCTCTATCGATCCCGGCGCTGCAGGCGGCGGCGGGCGGCGGCGGCGGGGGGGGACGCGACGCTGCTATTCATGGCACCCGCCGCCCTGCTGGAAGAGCACCGGAGGAACGGGGAAGTGAGGATGGGACTCACC
>VFFE01007149.1:2702776-2724295 GCA_008921705.1 Burhinus oedicnemus
GCACAAAACCATGGACGCCGAGTTGGGCCGGGCTCACGGGCGTGTATAAACCCCAAGAACAACAGCGATGTGGGGACGGGGGGATGGCGGCCACCAGCCAGGCTGGGGACACCCCGGGATCGATGCGTCCTCTGTCCCCCATGGCGGGGGTCGGTGGTGGGCTCAAAGCAGGGTGATCTCGCTGGGCGGCAGCGTCAGCCTCTTCTCCCGGGCTCCCAGCAGCCTCTCCATGTGTGCGGCCACCACACGGCACAGCTCCAGGCCCTGCCGAGGGTCACACGCCATCGGCGACCGTGTCACCACTGCAGGAGCCCTGGCAGGGCCCCCCCCCGGACACCCCCCACCCCCCCGGGGTGTCCCCTACCTGCTCCAGCTGCAGCTGGGTGATGCCCTGGGCCAGGAGGTCGCCCAGCGTGATCTCCACGTAGGGGTAGCTGGATCCGGCCGTTGGCCGCTGCGTCCGCGTTGACTGGATCTCCTTCAGCGAGAACTTGGTGACGGGTTCCTACAGGGACAGGGCAGGTGGTCCATGCGACCCGGGAACCAAGGACCGGAGCGGGTGCAGACGTGGGCAGGATGGAGGGTGCCAGCAATGCAGCCCCCCCACACACAGGGTGGGCACGGGCAGGCAGACCTGGCCTGTTGCGGCCAAACCCGGGGACCCTGTCCCCTACGGAGAGGGACATCACCCCCCCCACCACCTGCCTTCACATCTCGTGATGCCGCCTGTCCCTGCAGCAGGAGCAGGGGGGCCAGGTGGTGTCCACGGGGCCCCATGCCCCCCACAGCCCCCCACCTACGTGGGTCTCCTTGCTGAGGAAGTTGAGGCCGTTCTGGTTGACAGCCAGGATGCAGGGTGAGACGATGGCGTTGTTGCTGCAGCTCTGGATGTAGAAGAAGGACGAGCCAAACATGGGGTAGGCGCTCAGCAGCCCTGCAGAGTGGAGGATGGGGGTCTGAGTGCCTGCTGCCACCCCTTCCTGCCTGGGCCCTGGGGTGGCTCGCACCCACGGGGGCTCTGCCAAGGGTCCCAGCCAGCTCCATGCCTGGCAGGAGCTGGGTCAGCTCCCAGAGTGTTGCATGGTTTCAGGCTCTGGACCAGAAGCAGGATCGGACCCAGGAGCAGCCATGGGGCCCTGCTGCAGCCTGCTGGGAAAGTGGGTGGCCGAGCACAAGGCCTGGGAGCAGCCTGCCCTGCCCTGCCAGCATGGTCCTGCCCGCCATGTGCAGCACCCCAGGCTCTGCACCGGGCCACGGTCTGCCTGTCCCGCACTCCCTGCACAGGAGCCACCCAGCAGCATCGCATCTGGGGCAGCATCTCATCTTTGTCAGCATCATCTCCTGAGCAACATCATGTCCCCAGCAGCCTTGCATCTCCAGCAGCATTGCATCCTCATTAGCATTGTGTCCTCGTTAGGAGGACACAATCAGCATTGCATCACCAGTAGCATTGCATTCCTGGCTGCCTTGTATCACCAGCAGCCTTGCATCCTCATTAGCACTGTGTCCTCGTTAGCACTGCGTCCCCAGCAGCCTCACCTCCCCGTTAGCATCACCTCCCCATCCCGCCCTGTGCCCGCTCACCCAGGAACTGTGCCCTGGCCTGGTGGGCACTGAGCGCCTGGGCTTGCTGCATGTGCTGGGTCACCATGTGGAGCCAGGATTGGGCCTTCAGCAGGCGGAAGAGCTGGGGGGGGACGTAGTCCTGCACCTCCCGCCTGCGGGGAGCCAGGGGTCAGGGCCAGTGCTGGCCAACGGGTCCTTACACCTCATGGGACATGTTTCCCCCCGCCCCGCCCCAGGTCCCCCTGCCCCAGGCCGTACGCAGTGGGGAGGTGGTGGCGGTCCTTGGCTCGGTGCTGGAGGGCGGCAAGCTTGGCCACCTGCGGGAAGTGCTGCTCTCCCGGCCTCGCAGGCGGCAGGACGGTGAACAGCCCCTTGAGGTAGTCGGGGAGCACCTGGGGGGGGGATGGAGAACAGGGACACAGCTCGGGGACAGGGGATGCTGTGGGGGAGACGGGGAGGTGGCCCCAGGGGAGACTGGTGGGTTGGCCCAACCTGGTTGTAGTGGACAGTGACATAGAGCTCGTTGTCAAACTTGAGGGGCTGGCTCCAGACCACGCGGCGGCACCAGAAGGTGTAGCTGGCATCCCGGCACTCCGTCTCGGCAGCCACGTCCAGGATGTACTCCCGGCGGGTCAGCGGCCGCACGCTTTGCCCTGTGCCGCGCCGGGAGCCTGAGCGTGGCTGCCACACGTGGCACCTGCCGGTGGCATGGCCATCCCCGCCACCCCCTCACCTCTGTCAGTCACCACAAAGAGGATGTACTCATCGAAAGCCTCTGGGTGCTGCAGGCCCATCTCGCTGCACAGCTCCTCGATCACGTCCAGAGCCACCTGGGCACGGGGACAGGCAGCTGAGTGCCACATCCCCCTGCCGTGCTTGGGACCACCAGTGGGTCCTGCATTGAGGCTTATCCCATGCAGCTCTCCAGGGAAGGGATGTCCCTTTCCCAGAGAACAAAGCCCCTCCAGCTCAGGGACAGCTGAGGGGTGCAGCCCCCCTGCAGCTGCACTCTCAGGGTGCCCACAATCCGGGGGTCACCACGAGCCCGGGATGCACTGAGCCACTTGCCCCCTCCGACTCACCGAACACGTCTTGATCTTGAGGTGCCTCTCGATGCCACCGGGCAGGAGGAAGAGCTGGCGCTTGGCGCTGCGTCCAGCCTGCGTGGGGGGGGGGGACACGTTGGGGTGCCAGGGGACCCTTTGCATGGCAAGACCCCAAAGGACACCCTGACTCCCCGAACTATCCTGTGGGGATCATCCTATGGGGATCATCCTGCATCTTGCCCATCCTGCCCAGGTGAGCCATGGTGCCCCCCACCCCACGTGCACAGACCTGCGTCCCTGCTGAGGATCCTTGAAAGCTCAGGGCACCCCCAAAGCGGCGCCCCTGGAGAGCAACCCCCACAAAGGACTGGGCTCCCCATGACAGCAAGGGGCCATCAGCTCAGCCCAGGGCAGCGTCTGGGGGGGATGCTGAGACCATGGTGGGGATCCCAAACCTCCAGGGGGGATCTCAAGCTGACATCAGCCCTGCCCTGCACCCCACAGGCACCAGGTCTCACCACCATGGCCTTGAGCTCCATGCTGCTGGGGAAGAGGCGGCGGCCTCCGAACTGCAGGGTCTTCCGCAGGTTTTGTTCGCAGGCTTTGGCGATGCCTGGTGGGGACGGGGACCAGGGTGAAGGATGGGGCTGAGCTGCGTCTCCAGAGCCCCATGACATCCCTGGGTGTCTTTCCCCACTGTGCACCCAGCACCCTGGGGCGTGCACAGCCCCTACCCTGGAAGGGCAGCTCCGGGTGCCTGCTGGCATCCTGCAGGAAGGCCAGGAGGAAGGGCCTGAGCACCTCGGAGCACTTGTAGTAGGCGGCGAGGATGTAGAGCAACCTCCAGCCCTTCTGGCAGCTGTCCCTGCCGGGAAGAGCTGGGGCTGAGCCCCCGGAGAGGGCGAGGGTGCCCACAGCAGCCGCAGTGGCACCCACCACCCTGGGGAGCTGTGAAGACCACTGTGAGGGTGGGCTCCCTGGGTCTCCCCCAACACTGGGGCTGCTCAGCCCGGCCAGGGACACAAGTGTCCCTAGTGCCAGCCTATGCTGTCCCAGCTGGGGTGGACAGCATGGGTGCAGGGACTCACGGCTTGGAGCTGGTGTTGTTGGTGACCTGCTTGATGATCTGGCAGTACACCTCGTCCCGCAGGACCTCGTGCTCCGCGCACAGCTGGGGGACAGGCACAGCTCGCTCTGCAGCTGGGGACATCCCCAGCTGCCACCCTCCTGCCCAGGCCGCCCCCAGGATTCACTACCCCAATGGGGGATTTACCTTGAGGATGGTGCAGATGGCATCCAGCTCTGTCTGTCCACGCAGAGGGTGGTCACCCATGAACTTCATCACGGCTGGGGACAGCAAAACCCCACAGCTCACCCCATCCCTTCCCTTCCCCGGGGATGTGCTCCACTGGGTGTGGGCAACACCACAGGCACGTGGGGCAATGGGACCAGAGGAGCAAACCCTCCCTGGGTCACCCCATCTGCCCACCTTGTTCCTGCCCCCACCTTCCTCCAAGTATGGGGCTGGGGACGGCTGTGGTGCAGAGGGACAGGGTGCTTGTGCCCCCTCACCTACCTTGGAAAGCCTCAGCAGCCAGTTTGCTGATGCCACCATCCACAAATTCAATGAGCGACTCCTGGATGGGTGTCTGGAGGGGGACAGGGTCAGCTCCCGGGAGCAGCCAGAGGGGTGGGATGGGCGTTGGGGTGGAATTCAGGGAGCTCCCGAGCACACCAGGACTTCAGGGGGATGCGCAGGTGACAGCACATCATGGGCACACCGCTTCCCCATACCTTGGTGAACGTCAGCACCTCCAGCACATCAGGCTTGGCCCTCATCCCACACGAGTCCCTGGAAGAGGGACGAGGGAACGGGTGAGCCCAGCTGTCCCTGCTGTGGGTTGTTCCCATCCCGCCACCAGGTACTCACGTGGTCCCGTGCCGTGCTGTACGGAAATACCGCTGGGCAAAGGCCAGCATGGGGCAAGTCCCTGCACCAGCCCCGAGCTGCTCGCTGCCATCTCCCTCTGGACCCTCCACAAAGGTGGTGCTGGCAGGGGATGCCTGCGGAGCAGGATGGTGGGTGCTGAGCACAGCCAGCACCATGCCAGCGATGGCCCCAGGGCAGCACCCACCTCGGTTTTCCGGTCCAGCTCCTGGGCCACAGCGGTGGAGGCCACAGCCACGGCCACAGCCGCTGAAGATGCCACCTTGCCCTGCTTGTCCCTGGGTTCCTCTTTCCTCTCCGCTGGCAGATGGATGAAGTCGGGGGCTGCGACAGGCTGGACATACTCGGTGGGGAAGAGCCCCGACCTGCCATGGATGGCCCCGAACTTCCACCCTGCACCGGGCAGACAGTGGGGATGGCCCCGGGCTGGCAGCCCTGGGGGTCACCCCCAGAAAAGCCTCTGCCTGCTCCCCCCTGCCCCGCACAGCACCCACCGAAATCCTGAGTGCCCGTCTTCAGCTCCTCCAGATACATCACCTTCTTGCGGACCACGCAGCCATAGTAGTGGTCTGCAAGGACATCATGGGGACACAGGGTGTCACAGGATGCGAGGCCAGGGCTTGGCCACCTCCGTGGCTGGTGAAGCCATCAGTCCTGGCACCCCTGTGCCCCCTATCAAGGGCATTTCAGTATGGGGGGGGTGTGGGGGCTGCTTACCTCTCTCAGGGTGCTCCAGTGGCTGCAGGTGGATAATGTCCCCTTTGTGGAAGCTGAGGTGGCCCCTGTCCTCTGGGCTGTAGTTCCTCACAGCCACCACGTACTGGGAGTCCTGGGCACAGGCGGGGCTGGCACAGCCCGTGCATGCAGGCACACACATGCGCACCCACACACACCCACATCCCACCCAGCACAGGGACTTCAAGCACCCACAGCTGCAGAACCACCCCAGGGTGCCCCTCCAATCCCCCCTCACCCCAGGCATGGTCACATTTGCAGGGTGCCCTCTGCTGCCCACCCCGGTACCCCAAACACGGGCACACAGGCAGGGTCTGGCCCCCAGGACATGCCTCCAGCTGCCCTCCTGGCGCCGGGGCAGCCCCCACCTTCCTGAGCTCCGTGATGAAGTGGTCAACCATGGCCTTGACCTGGGGGGCTTTGGGGGAGAAGAGGATGAGCTTCTCGCTGCGTAGGTTGAACTCCAGCATGTTCCTGGACGGGGTGGTCACAAACAGCACGTCGGCGTAGCTGGGGCAGGGAGAGGGGAGGCTGAAACACCCGGCACCCACAGCACCCATCCCACCCCGACCACCCGGGTTCCTCGCCCCTACCTGTACGCCCGCAGCACCCGCAGCTGCTCCCCAGGGACATTGGTGCCCTTCACCAGCCGCAGCAGCTTGATGCCGGCATGGGACACAGCCAGGATCTGCACGCCTGTCCCCACGCTGCCCTGCGGGCCAGGGTGCTGCCTCAGCCGGGGGCACGGGGCTGTGGTGCCCCTCCACACCAACCCACCCCATGGCCGGACACTCACCGTGGCGGGAAAGAGGCGCGAGAAATACACCTCGCAGCCGTCGCGGGCTGCAGCGATGATCTCCCTCTTGACACTCTCGGTGGCCACGGGGCTGAAGGAGTCCAGCTTATTTTCGGCTGCAGGGGGAAACACCCAGTGATGAGTGTGCCCCCTCCCCAGGGAGGATTCAGACAGAGGGTTCATGGGGAGAGCAGGGATGCTCATCCCCTTCCCCAGCCTGGCAGGATGGTGATGGAGGCAGGTGTCCCCCCCTGGGGACCCCCCCTAATGTAGCAAACCTGGCTGAGACCTGACACAACTCATGACTTTGTGGAGCACTAAATCACAGGGGACTCGTTGCTTTTGGAGGCAAAACTACCCCGGCTTTAAGCAGAGCCAGTTGTGGCTTGGACATGCCCAGGAGATGAGGATGGGCACCAAAATGGCTGGGGGTGAGCCCCCCAGCTTTGGGTCCCCCAGTTGTGAGCTCCCTCAGCCCGGGAGCAGTGGGACGCGGGGGTGTGCGTGAGGATTACCAAAGAGGGATTTCAAGCGGAGCCGCTCCTCCTGGCTGATCCGGACACAGGTGTCAGAGAGCGTGTCACTGAAGATCTGGAGAAGGGTTGAGGAGCAGCGGGGCTGTGTGGGGGGAGCGGTGTGCCCCCCAGCCCCTCTGCCCTTGCATAGCCCCCCCCTGGTTTGGGGCAGCCGAGGTGAGGGGATACCCCCATGGGAACTTCAGGGCCAGTTTGATGCCTCACCTGCCGGAAGATGAGGTCGAGCACCAGCGGGTTGTTGATGCTGTCCTTGGGGTAGAAGACCTGCCAGGAGGGAGACCAGCACAGCATCGCTGGCATTGCTCACCCCGCAGGGCCTCGGGCTCGATGAAAAGCCCCCTTTACCCCTGCAGCACTTTGACACCAGCCTGTCCCCGTTCCCTGGCACCTCCTTGCGGATGTATATTTTCCAGGGCACGTTGTGGTAGGTGTAGAAGTCCTCGCTGCAGCTCCGGTGCAGCTGGGTCTGGACCTGCTGCCCCTCGGATGGGAGCTCCCGTGAGACCGAGACTGTGAAGGGATAGAAAACCCTGCACATCCCTGGGGGGAGACCACCAACAGCCCCTCCCCGCTCGGGAAAACTGAGGCACGTGGACCAGCTGTGGGGCAGGGAGTGTTTAGCCGGGCGCAGTAGTTATCCCATGAGGACACTGCAGAGCTGGACCCACACCTAGCAGCATCAGGCATCACCCGGTACCACTGGGCAGGATGAGGTGCCCAATTCCACCCTGACCCCCCTACAGTGTGCAGCCCTGCTCTGCGATACCTGGGGGCCGGGTGGCTGCCGGACGCCCCGTTGGCGCTCGCAGCTGGTACCTGCCGCTGGTGACCGGCTTCACTGCGGCCACCGCCTCTTTGGGACCCTGCAAGGCAGAGAGAGGGCTGCAGTCGGGGCTGGCGGCTCCCCCAGCCCGGTATGGGGGACACAGGGGGGGCCACATCCCTACCACAGCTGCCGGCACTCGGGCTGCCGCGAGCTGCTCCTTCAGGATCTGCATGGCTTCCTCGTGGGGGTCCAGCTTCTTCCCAAAGAGCTTGCTGCGGAGACAGCACCTCACATCACCTGCATCCCAGCATCACCTGTATCCCAGCATCACCTGCATTCCCAGCATTGCCTGCATCCCAGCATCACCTGCATCCCAGCATCGCCTGCACCCCAGCATCACCTGCACCCCCAGCATCGCCTGCACCCAGACATTGCCTGCACCCCAACATCAGGGTCGGCACATGCATCCACAGGCAGGAGAAGCCCAGGTGGGTACCTGGGGGGCTGGGAGCCACGTGGGGCCGGCTGGCACTGCCGGATGATGTTGCGGATGTCGTGTGTGGGCCGTGGGAAGTGCTCCGAGTTGAGCCGGGAATGCCGCACCAGCTCTCCTGGCCACCGCTGGCCCACGGGTGCTGCGGGGGCAAAGCAGACAGTTCGGGGGGGCTGGGCATCACCCTCACGCCTGGGGCCACAAGTCCCCATTGCCCCCCTCATTGCACCGGGTCCCCTTACCAACTTTCTGCAAGTAGGGCCGGGGCTGGGGGGCGCGGGCTGGTGTCCCCTCTGCTGCTCTGCCCTGTGAGGGACACCATGCCGTGAGGATCCAGCATCCCCCCTAGCTGTGCCCACCCCTGGGGAACCACCCAGGACAGCTGCCCCACAGCAGAGGCTGGGCAGGGGTCGACCCCTCCCAGTCCCCCCAGCCCTGCCCCACTCACCGGGGGCCCAGGCAGCTGGTTGGCATCTGCCGAGTGCTGTGGGGATGGGGCTGGCTCCGGCCCTGTGGTGGCAAAGGAGAAGAGCTCAGCGTCCCGCAGCTCTGTACCGGGGCTGGGGGACACTGGGTGCAGGGATGTCCCCTACACCAGGGACCAGGGATTAGATGGAGAAACTGAGGCAAGGGAGGAATGCAACTGAGGGTCAGGATGCAAGGAGTGCTCAGGGCGCTCACCCCTTGGCTGACGTGCCTCCGCGGGCACTGGGGGTCCGCTTCGCTCGGCACTGCCACTGTCCCCCCCTCCCATGCCACCTCCTCCCTTCATCCTCTGTGAGACAACAGCCGGCTTCTCCAGCTCCTGGCAGGGGGCAGGCATCAAGGGATGGAGGCCAAGCCACCTGCACCCCCAAAATGTTGGACCCCTTGTGCCTCAGGCAGGGGGATGCCCCTCTCACCCCATTGCCGTAGGAGAGCACAGGGTCAAAGAGGCTGTCCAGGTACCGGTCCAGACCCTTCTGGCTCCGGGGCTCCCCAAATTCCCCGTCTGCTGTGGGACAAGGAGGGATGAGCCACCGGTGGCAGGGCTGCACTGGCACAGCAAGACTTCACCAGCACAGCCCCGCCAGCAGCTCTGGGGGGCCGGGGGGGATGATGCCCTACCATGGGAGGGGTACGC
Organism: Burhinus oedicnemus; assembly: GCA_008921705.1. Lineage (NCBI taxonomy): Eukaryota > Metazoa > Chordata > Aves > Charadriiformes > Burhinidae > Burhinus > Burhinus oedicnemus. Next base: position 2,711,786 of record VFFE01007149.1, read on the forward strand.
CTCCATGGATGGCAGCGTGGGGGCTTTCACAGCTGGAGGAGGAGGCACTTCATCCAAATCCAAGCCATGTCCCAGCACCCTGCAGGGAGGGAGGATGTGCTCAGCCTGCACCCACTGGGTGCCAGACCCCCACCCAGGACCCTAACCCACGCCTCTGCCAGCACCCATCCAGCCCAGTGCCAGCATTTCCCCACCAGCCCCACGGCAGGGGACTCGCCCCTGCCCAGGTACCTACGCCCGGCTGTCCCTGCTGCGGCTCTCGGCCCCCTCCCATGCGACAAGGAAGTAGGACTTCTGCTTGGGGAAGCCCCGGAGCAGCTCAAGGTCAGAGACGAGGTCCAGGACATAGTCGTGGCCGGCCAGTTCGGCCCACTGGGCACCCACCTTCATGGCCACGGACCAGCCACGCCAGCCCTCCACCAGGCCCCTGCCGACAGCAGGACGCTGGGGATGGGGACGGGCTGCCAGCGCTGCCCCAGCTCCATGGGGACACCCTGCCCACAAGCTGGGCATCCTGGCTCCCAGGTCCTGGGGTCACCCGAAGTGGCCCCGGGGTGATGCTGTGCCCCATGCTTGCCCTGCTGAGTGGCGGGGGCTGCCAAGCTAGTGGGTACCTGTGCTTCAGGACATCCCCTGCCAGGTCCTCGCCTGTGCTCCAGGAGTGAATGGGGCAGGAGAACTGGTCGCCTGGGGAGGGATGGGCGGTGAGCGGGTCCTGCCAGTCACCTCCTGCCCATGATGGTAGCAGGGTGGTCAAGCCAGGGCCAACCCTCCCCACCGCTATGCCCCTGGCCCCACACCACCTCGCACCGTTGAAGCAGTGGAGGTCGAGTGCCATGCTGGCTTGCTGCCGGTTCGCCGTCCACTCCAGCAGCGAGGGTGGGAAGGCGCGGGCAGCCGCGGCACCCAGCTGTGACCGCACCATGGCGTGCATCAGCTTGCGCTGGCACACCGGCTTGTAGCCAGCAAAAGCATAGTCAGAGACAAACCTGCAGGGAAGGGAGGATGCTGCAGGAGGGACCTGGGCAGCATCCCCAGGCACGTGTGCCAGGCCGGTCCAGGGGACCGTGGAGGGACTAAGAGCATCCCTAGAGGAACCTGGGCAACATCCTGGGCACCTGTGCCAGGCTGGCCAGAGGCATCCTGGAGGGACCTGAGCATAATCCCTGGGCATGTGTGCCAGGCTGGCCCCAAGAACCATGGAGGGACCTCAGAGCATCCCTAGAGAGACCTGGGCAGTACCCCCAGGCACATGTACCAAGCTGGTCCAAGGGATCCTGGAGGAACAAGGCCAGGTTGGATGAGGCTTTGAACAATCTGGTCTAGTAGGAGGTTTCCTTGCCCATGGCAAGGGAATTGGAACTAGATGATCTTTAAGGTCCCTGCCAGTGTAAACCATTCTATGATTTGATGAACCTGAGCACAATCCCTGACCATGTGTGCCAGACTGGCCCCGAGGACCATAGAGGGACCTCAGAGCATCCCCAGCAGGACCTGGGTAGCATCCCCGGGCACATGCGCCAGGTTGGCCCAAGGGATCTTGGAGGGACCTGGTGGGACCTGGGCAGCATCCTCAGGCGCATGTGCCAGGCTGGCCCGGCGAGCCTCTGGAGAGATCCAACAGTGTCCCCAGGCACAAGTGCCAGGCCATCCCCAAGGGTCCCAGCCAGCCCCGGTCCCCAGCCCTGTCCCCAGCCCCAGCTCACTTGAGCAGATACTTGTCGAAGGTGGCGGAGGGGGGGAAGGCGCTGAGGCAGGCGGCCAGCAGCAGCCAGCCCCGCTCCTCGTTGTTGACGTTGGTGTTACGCCAGACCTGGTTGGCGGCTTGTGCCAGGAGCTCATCCCGCAGCCCGGGTACCGACAGCCCCTTCTGCACGATGTAGTTGCCGAAGAGGGTCTCCTGCGGGCCACCCAGCCCTGGGTCCCCCATGAACCGCAGGATCTGCCGCAGGGACAGTGAGGTCCTCCCTCCGGCCCCAGGCAGGGAGCGGGCAGGGGACTGTGGTGCCAGATCCTGTGCTTTCCCACCTACCAGCTGGAAGAGGCTGAGAGCCTCATGGCACAGCTCCTCATCCAGCCGGGTGAGGGGGGCAGCCAGCGGGGCCGTCAGCATCCCGAACGCTGGCTCCTGCAGTGACACCCGCACACGTGGCTACCCAGGCCCTGGGGACAGCCCCAGGCCACTGGGGGCTGGCCCCATGGCATTGAGCATGGTGTTGATGCTGGATGGGGGCTATGGGGCTGCGAAGGGGCTGGGGTGCAGGATGGGACCAGCAGCATCCTGGCAGTGGGACAGGCATGGGCTTAGGCTGTGCTGGCAGCACCAGAGATCCCAGCATCTCGGCAAGACTGAGAGCAGGATCTGGCCCTGGCGCTGTCATTTGGGATGCCAGGGACTGGGAAACACACCACAAAAATAGGGGCCGAGGAGGAGGAAGGGGGCAAAGCAATATGGGGGATGGGGCCCAGGGCCCCGGTCCCAGGAGCAAAATGACCTGGTCTCCCGCCCCAGCGTTTCCGAATCCGCCCCGCGCCAGGCATCCAGCAGGGCTCGGTGGGTCTCTCTCCGATAACCTCAGCGGGGTCCCCCTGGCCTCTGGAGATGACAGCAACCCACAGGGAGGGAAGGAGGTGGCAGCCGGCTCCCCGCAGCACCGCAGCCGCCCCGGATCCAGCCCCTCTCACACCCCGCGGCATCCCTGGGGCTGAAGCCGGGGCAGAGCCCGGTGGGATGGTGCGGGGAGCCGCCAGGCAGAGCTGCCGCGAGGACCCTGAACCTAAATGCTCAGCCACGACCAGGGCGCCGAGGACTCCCCAAAAGCCAGCTGCCCGCCAGGGCAGGCTCCCCACCATGGGGCCGTGGTGCCCACCTTACCTGGAAGTGGCCCCGCACGTACTTGGCCATGGGGTAGTCGTTGATGTCGAGTGGGAGGGTGAGCTGGGAGTCGGGCTGCAGCGCCGGCGGCGGCACCAGGACCACGCAGCCAGCGTTCACCTCCCGGGAGGCTATGGCACAGGGGGAAGCTGTGGCATGGCCACAGGAATGGGGACAAGGGGCTGGGAATGGCACCAGTGGTGGTGTGGGACCCACTCACCTGCAGCAGCTTCCAGCAGCCCCATCAGCTCGGCTGGGATCTCCAGGTGGGTGACGTCCACCACCTCCCTCCTCGTCAGCTCCTGCCGGTGCAGCACAAGGATGCACCCACTTGCCACGCTGCTCCCTGCCCCAGCACCCGTGGGTGCCCTGGCCAGCCGCATGGGGACAGGCGAGCACATGGCAGGGATGAGGACACAGCAACATGGGTTGCATGGGTATCAGACATCCCCCAGCGCCGCACGCTCGTGCCCTGTTACCTGCTTCATCTTCTCCCTCTCCTCCTCCGCCCGCCGGCGGGCATCCTCCTTCCTCTGCAAGCAGAGCGGCTGTGCTGAGCCCCTGCCAGCATGCAGGGATACCCAGAAGCAGTGGGAACCCCCTGGGGTGCCACTGATCCCCCCAGCATCACCAGGCTTTCACCCCAAAGAGGCACTGCCCACACCCCACAGGGCATGGAGGAGGTGGTGGGGATGGGATCTGGGGGGGTTCAGGATCTGGGGGTGCCGCTGTGCCCTCTCCAGACCCACCACTGAGCATGCGGCAGGGTGGGAACTGGTGCCTGGGACCCCCTGGGATATGCCAGCCCCCACCTCACCTTGAGGTACCTCCGGCGGTTGACGTAGATGTGCACCAGCGACCTGAACTTGATGAGCGTGTGCCGCATGCGCCGGTACCGCTGCCTGCGGGAGGGCATCTGTCACCCTCCACCACCCACCGGCACCCACCTGCCATCCCCCTGGGACACTCACCTGGCCAGGTAGCCCCGTGCCCGGCTCTGCAGGAGGACAATCTTTCGGCGGAGGGAGCGGAAGCGCCTCTTGATGAAGAAGGTGCGAGCATAGCGCTGAAGCGTGAGCGCGGCCAGGTGATGGGCACGGGCTCGCTTGCTCTCCAGTGCCTGGTACAGCTGCTCCTTCAGGAAGAGCTGGAAGGGTGAGCAACACCGTGAACCCTCCCCGTCTCTGTCGCCCTCCCCCAGGGCATCACTAGAGCAGAGCCCCCTGCTCGGGACGGTACCTTGCTGACGCCAACGTAGTACATGCTGGGGCTGACGGGGCAGAGGTTCCTCAGCATCTCCACGCAGTTGGCCCCATTGGGAATGACATTGGACCACATGTCAACGAGGCAACGGTACCTGGGCAAGTCCGTGACACCATCACCGTGCAGGACTCCACCGGGACACCGGCATGGACCATCCCCATGGTGATGATGATCATCGTGTCTGGTAAAGTGGCTTCTCCCGGTGCTGTGCACCACAGTGCAGGGGGTTCCAACTCCAACCATGGGGGACCCCCAGGCCAAACGCTGCCCCCCAAAACACCCACAAGCTTTGTGGCCTCCCCTTGCTGGGACACTGGTACCCAACTTGCAGTCCCAGGCACCTGTCAATGAAGACGAGGAAGGGGATACGGATGGGGAAGCCCTCCTTGCGGATGCGGATGGTCTCCAGGATCCCCGAGTACCGCAGCTGGCTGCTAACCACGTCAGCCTCGAAGAGCCCCGGCTCCTGAGAGTGAGATGGGGAGAAGCCTCGGCAGCCGTGTGGGCAGACCCCTGCCCACCGTGCTCCCACTGCGCTCCCTGTGCTGGCAAGGGCAGGCAACATCAGCATCACCATAGGTAGGAAAGCCACAGACCGGCTCTCACCTTCTTGTTGTTGGGTTTGAGGCAGCGCACGAAGAACGGGTTACACCTGCATTGGAGAGACCCTGTCAGCCATGGGAGACAGGGGACAAAGCCAGTCTGGCCACCCCGGGCTATCACCCTGCTCCCACCAGCCCAGAGCATGGCCTGGCTCCCTGTCCTTGCCTGCTCTGCCTGCCCTGCCTTCTCTGCCCACCCTGCCTGCCCTGACCTCTCCATCTTTTCCACCAGGTCCAGGAGCGACTGCTGGAACCGGGCGGCCACAGTGGGGGCCTTGTACCGCCGTGTCCTGGTGCTGCTCCTCCTGACCAGGCTTCTCTGCCGGGCCATCACCTGGGCATGGCCGAAGAAGAGGTTGGCCACCACCTTGGGGAGATGGGAAGGGTTAGGGAGGAGGAAGGTGGTTGGGATGGTGCAGCTCTCCTGGCTCCTCTTCCCAGCCCAGGTGCTGCTTTTTTGCCTAACCCTGCATGAGTCACATTCCCTATTTGCAGCTGGGTTCCCTAGACAGGGATGGGGAAGCACAAAAGCAGCCCACATGCCCACTTGTGCTAATACTTGAGGGGGTCAAAGTGCAGAGGACCCTGTGGGAAGAGGGCACAGGGTGGAGCTGGAAGCATCCTCTGCTCCTGGTCCACCTGGGCTCCATCTGCCATGGGGTCACAGGCTTGGGGACATGAAAAGTGGTGTGTATGGAAGGGGGATATCCATGCCCGGTGTCCCCCCAGCACTACAGAGCCAGGGCCAGACAGGACCCTACCTTGGTCCTACTGCTGATGAAAAGGTCCAGCACGTCCTGACGGACCTGGTCGTAGTTTTTATCCAAAAACTTGTGAACCTGGCGAAGAGCAAAACCTCATGGTGAAGAGCCCGGTGGCACAGTAGGGGGGAGGAGGGGTGGGAGGAAGGAGTGCCTGGCTGGGATGGGGGGGTCCCTAGCTGGACCCCCTGCACTGCCCCTCACCCCCTGGTATGGGATCAACCCCATGAACCTCCTCTTTAAACCTCCTTAAGACTCCAGCTGGGCATCCCACTGCCACACACCTGGTAGGTCACCTTCCCCGCATAGTGCTTGATGGTGAACTCGGGCAGTGGCATCTTTGGTTTGGTGTACAGCGGGTTCATCCCATGGTGGTAGTGACACTTCTGGAGGAACGTGTGGTCGGTGGCCTGGGGACAGACGTAGGGGTGAGACACGGCTTGGGCCGTTCAGCAGTCCTGGGGATGCAGGCACCGGGATGGGGATCCCTGGACAAGTGGCCAGACCCCCTCTCAGCTCTGCCATTGAGCAGCTGCGCGGTCATGGGTATCTGCTGCTCTGTGCCTCAGTTTCCCCATTGGCAGAAAGGGCGCAACCACCCTTCTCTCTTTTATAGGGCAGCTGGGAGGAGGTTTTCAGTAATTCCTGCAAAAGCAAGTGCTCTGGGAGAACTTGTTCCAGTGGCACAGACCTAGAACCTCTCGGGTCTTGTCCACCCCAGAGAAACTCAGGAGGACTCCCAGGTTGTCCAGGACAGCCCAGGAGTAAAGCAGCCCAGGGCCATGGTGTCACCCTGGGCACAGTGACCACCCAGTGCTGCCATCCTTGCTGCCTTGGCACCGGGCAGCCCTTCACCTGGGGGAAGCAGCTCTGGTCATCAAGGATCCGGAGGATGCCATAGGGCTTCTGGGAGATGAGGTCAATGCAGGGCTGGTTGTCGCTGAAGGGAATCTCTTTCCACTCAATCTGTTCCCGGAGGTACTCCTCCTGCAGGGCCGGCACTTGGTCAGCCTCGTGCCCCCAGCCCCATGGTGTTGCCCGGCATGGCTTGCCAGATCACCTGCTCCTCCTGGAAGACGATCTTGTTGAAGAAGAACTGCAGGTACTCATTGGCGTAGTTGATGCACAGTTGCTCGAAGCTGTTGAAGTTGAGGTCCTGCGAGAAGGAAGGTCCATGGCATCTGAGACCCCACAGCCCTGGGGCTGGTGGCCAGGGGGATGGAGCCAGGATGGATCATGCTCACCTCAAAGCCGTAGATATCCAGGATGGCGATGGAGAGGGCCTCCTGCCGTGGATACACCCGCTTGTTGATGCGGTCCGTGAGCCAGCCGAAGAGCAGGGAGTAGAGAGTCTTGGCTATGGCATCCCTGGGGAGGGGGCAGATGAGCAGAGCGCTGGAGCTCTGGCAGAGCATGGCATGGCACGGCACTGCATGGCACGGGACACATCCCCACCACCGTGGCCAGCACCCATCACAGCCTCACGTCGTGCATGGGGCAGCCCTTGAGGCTGCGGTTTTAATCACTGGAGAGCCTGATCTTCACTGGGGGACTCAACTGTCCCCTTTCCCAGCCTGGCATCTCACCTCCTGCCCCATCCCTGGGGGACAGACACCCCCCGCATCCCCACACAGCACAGTTCCCCCTTCCTTCTACCTGGCATCCACGGCACTTTCGACAGTCAAGGGGGTAAAAATCTTCTCCCGCTGCGTTTCCTGGTTGGGGTGCACAAAACCAACAGCGTGATGGAGTTTTAGCATCACCAGTCATGATCCCCAGGGACCCCCATCCCTGCATGTGCCCCCACCCCACACTCACCGTCACCTTGAAGGTGATGGCTTTCTGCAGGCCCTCAGGAGAGACCTGCAGCAGCTCAGCCACCGTCCGGATCTCTGTGGCGCTCACCACCGTGGCAACCTCCTGGCAGTCAGTCTGTGGGACACGATGAGGTGGTGGGATGCAGTGACTCCCTCCTTTGCCGCATCCCAAATTAAGCCCAAGGAACGTGGCTTGGCTCCCCTTAGGGTACCTCGTATTTTTCAAAGTAGACATTGCCCAGATGGAGGACGGAGGAGAGGATGCGGAAGATGCTGTTCTGCTCCTCGACACTGAAGCTCAGCACCTCCATGGTGTTGAGCAGTCGACGGAAATCCTCCGCGTCATCCTTGCCGGGGATCTCACAGTTCCCACCCTGGCATGGCCCCCTCGGTGCCATCAGCAGGTCCCAGGGGGGAACACCCAAGGGTTTTGGGGGACACCCTGCCCTGAGGACCCTCCCTGTTGGCACGCTGAATCCAGGAGGACTCAGGAACCCACCAGCACCCTGAGCTTGGCCAGCCCCCCAAAAAGCGGGCAGCATGGGGGAGTTGGGCAGGGGGCACGCTACCTGGTTCAGGTAGTAGTAGGTCTCGGCGCCCTGCAGGCAGTACCGCTGCCGCTGCTGGGCGGGCAGCCCTGCCAGCATCTCATAGAAGATGTGGTAGTTGCGCTCACTCTTGGCCTGGGGACCAGAGGACAGAGCTGGGGTGGGGGCAGTGAGGGGAGCAGCGTGGAGGGGGCAGAGCCCGGGACCCCCTTGCCACCCACCTGGAAGACCACACGGGACTTCTCCAGCAGGTACTGTGAGGTTATGGCACCGCAGATCAAGCCGCTGCAGGGGCGAGAGCGGGCACCCAGCTGGCAACCTCAGTGTGGCAGGGGCTGTGCCCCCTCCCCTGGTGCCCACCCATACCACAGTGTTCCCCCAGCACAATGAAGGGGCTCAGTACCAGTCCCCAGGTGTCCCCCACCAGGGATGGGCGGGCAGGGAGACGTGCCCACACTGGGCTCCCAAGGGAGGGCTGGAGCTGCTGCACCCTAGGGTGAAACTGGGCGCACGCACCCCCCTACACACCCCCTGTTGGGATCACTGGGGCTGAGCAAGGGTGCAATGGGCTGTGGGGACATGGATGGGGACAGGGGGTGGGCAGCGTGCCAGCCCAGGGCACAGCATCCCTGCCCCTACCCCAGGCACAGCAAACACTGCCTGTCTTCAGGTGACATCTCCTTTCCCCCACCAAGGTTTGTCCCCAAAAGCATCCCCATGTGTATCCCACCCCAGAACCAAGGGGCAGCCTGGCAGCGGGGTTGGGGGCTGGTTTGGGCACTCCCAGGGCAGGGGGTGGGGGCCAGCCACACGTGGGAATGCTCAGCGTTACTTACTCCTCCAGAAAGATTTCCACAAATTTCCCAAACCTGCTGGAATTGTCATTCCTCACGGTTTTGGCGTTGCCGAAGGATTCCAGCAAAGGGGTCGCCTCCAGGATCTGCAGCAGTGATGGGTAGAGCCATGGGGTCAGCCCAGGCACCCCAACACACCACGGGCTGCCCCTATGGCTAGGTGACCCCCCCCTTGTCACTCTGCCACCTGTGCCACCCTCTCTGCCACCTCCTGCCCCATGTTGATACCCATGGGTGCCAAAATTCAAGGTATGCACCGCAGCCGGGCTGCACAAGGATGCAGGAGAGCACAAGGACCCCGTGCATGTGCATGCACTGAGCTCCTGCTGTCCATCCCTGCCATCCCCCCCACCTCTGGGGTGACATGGCAGAGACACCACCACCATGCTCGGTGCCCTTGAGCCAGCCCAGCCCATGTGTGCGTCCCCCAGTACCTCTATCTGCCACGATCCAGGTGGAAGCATGGGAATAAGCAGAGCCGTGAGCAGAGGGTGGAGGAGAACACGAGGAAGTGGGACAAGGGGATGGGGATGTCCCCAGGGCAGCACCCTACCTGCGGGGCAGTGCTGCGTTTCTGGCTGACGGCTGCCAGGTAGCGCAGGATCAGCTTGGTGGCTTCAGTCTTCCCGGAACCACTCTCCCCACTGAAACACAGAGGGAGGGTAGCCGGGGCCATCACCAGCTGAGCAGGGGGCTGGCAGGGTGTGCCCACCCCAAACCCACCCAGCACCCCATCCCCAGTGACACCTATCACCCCGGGGCCGGGCCAAGCAGGCAGCATCATCCTGCAATTGGCAATTACGGCAGCACTGATTAGGGGTCATCGCCGGGGGGTGCTGTGCTGGGGAACAGCCGTCTCCCACCTGATGACGATACACTGGTTGTGTTTGGCATCCATCACTTTGGAGTAGGCGACGTTCGCGATGGCAAAGAGGTGCCTGGGGCGGGGGAGGGAAGCAGAGGTTGGGGGTGCAGTGCCATGTCCGCCCAGCACGGGGACCCCTGCTGCACCCTGAGCATCCTCACGCATGGACAGGTCTGCTTCAGCACCCTGTGACCGAGGGTCCTCAGAGCCCTGGGACCACCCAGCCTGGGGGCTGCGGTATGACCCAGGGGTGGGTGACAGCAGGTAAGGGTGCCTCTGTCCCCACAGGGTGTTTGGGGACACCCCAGTACTCACGGTGGGTTCTCGCCCAGCGCTCTGCCTTCGTACTGCAGCACCTGCTCCGTCCCGTAGATGTTGTAGAGCCGGTACGGGTTCACCGACACCAGGATGCTGCCGATGTAGGTCTGCAGGAGAGTGAGGTTTGGGGCTGCAACTGCTCGGAGAGCGATGACCCCCCCCCCCGAAGACCCCACACCCAGGGTCTTTGGGGGATGCCATGTGCCACTAAGCTTACGTAGATGAGCTGCCGCTCGAACCGTGTCCGGATGTTGCTCAGCACCGCAGCCTCCTGGAGGTCCCTAGTGTGGAGCAGAGGCTGCGTTAGGGGGTGGCAGGGGCACAGGAGGTGTCTGCTGTCCTCCAGAATGTCCCCAGCATCCCCAGACCTGGGAGGCTGGAGTGGACCCCATGTTGGGATGGGATGGGGTGGGGAGCAGCAGGGGCCGTGGCGTGCATGGAGGGGGTTGCAGTCCCATTGGCCCCTGCCATGCTGGATCACCGCAGGTGACGAAGAGGAAGGGGACACTCACTCCAGCTGGGTCATGTCCTCCAGCCCGTCCTCCTCCTGCGGCTCCTGGTACCGCACGATGGGCAGGCTGCACAGCGACTGCATCTGTATGGAGCAACCCAGCCCGGCTCCATCACAGCAGGGCTGTGACAACCCCCTCCAGCATCCCACCCAGTCAATGCCACCACCCCAAAACCACCATCTGTGACCCCAAACCACAGAGTCCACAGCCAGTGGTGGCAGGGGTGTGAACAAGCATCCCACAGCCCTGAAACAGGACCGCCGGCAAGAGTGTCGCATGTCAGGGGAGAGCAGCAGTGCTGGAAATGGGGACATGAGGACACCAAGATGTCTCAGGAGCCCGTCCCAGGAAAGGCTGTTCCTGGCAAGCCCCAGTCCCACTCACCGTGGGCAGATGGGAACAGGCGGAGGTGGCTGTGCTGCCCCCACCGCAACACCCCATGGTTCACCCAGACCCCCACAGGGGCTGCAAGGGGTGGGCGATGGAGACGCCCAGGCAGGGTGGCACCTCCAGGGGAGATGATGGAAGGGGACTGCGATGGGGGCTGAGCCATGGGGCTGGGGGCTGCTCCCCATGGCCATGCGCAGAGGTGATGTGGGGCGGGTGGCACGCAGGAGACTGCCCTGGCAGCCGGCCAGGTGACGGGCAGAAAGAGGACACCCGCCAGGTCAGCGTGTCACCCGCGCCCGTCCCAGCTGGAGATCAGGTCTCAGCATTTCCATACACGAGAGTCAAGTGTCCTCGAGGGGGCCGTGCACAGGGGGGTACATGCAACGGGTGATGAACACCCCTCTCCAGTCTGCTCCCCACAGCAGGACCCCCGCCAGCACCCAGTGTCCCCATAGCCACTTGCCCCCCACCCTGGGTGCTGCAACACCCTCAACTCTGGTGGCTTCGTGCCCCGGTGAGCCGGTAGCCATCTCAATACACCACCCCATCCCAGGTCCCTGCGGCTGCTGGCTCGCCCCCCGGCTCCATCCCACCGCTGGCACCCACAGTGGGCTCCCCGCCGGCATTACCTTACTGCGCCAGGGCTGCTTGGTGCCCAGGTACCCGGCCGCCCAGGGGTGCCTGTCCCGCCAGCCGCCCGCTGGCGAGCTCTGGCTCAAGTATCGGGCGATGTCGGCTCCCCGCTGGCTCGCCCACCGCCGGCCGCGCTGGGTGGGCTGCCTGGGGAGACCCTGCTCGGCTGTCCAGGCGTCGGGCATCTCCTGCACCCGCACGACGTGCTGCGTGGACCAGTGCTGCTTGTACATGCGGGAGGCCCGTCGGAAGGAGCCCAACCTCTGCACCTGCGGCGTCACCACCGCGTAGCGTCCTGCACCCTCCTCCCCAGCCGCCCCGTCACCCTCCACGGCCTCTGCTGGTCCTGGGGTACGGGCACCACGGCGGGGGGTGGCCGGTGAGCCGGGGGCTCGGCCACGAGGTGCCGGGAAAGCTGCATGACGCTGCGGCGAGGGGCTGCGGTCACCACGCGGGGAGGAGGGGTGGATGGGGCGCCCAGCGTTGGCCCAAGTCCGGTGACCCGCCGGTGGGCTCGGTGATCTGCGGGTGCTCCCATCCCGCTGGGATGGGCGCCGGGGCAAGGAGGGTGAGCGGGAGGAGGGACGGCGAGTGGGTGGCGAGGACGGAGGGACTTCTGTGGGAGCCATGCTCTTTACGAGCAGCGACGCCAGGGATTGCCCCACGGAACGCCCCGGGGAGGGGCTGCGGCCCCCTGCTTCGGCCGGAGATGACCTCACCGGGGGGGAGCGGGCAGCCATCCCAGCAAGGGGTTGCCCGATGCGCTGGATGAAGGTTTTGGGGGTGCTGGGAGCAGGGTTGGGTGGAGGGGGGACCCCAGTGAGACCTCGTGCGGCACCCTGCCAGGGGGGCAACTCCGCATCCCAGGAGGGGCCAGGGGGGCTAAGACGATGGCTGCCAGGGCGAGGGGTGGGTGCCAGGAAGGGGGTCCTCTGCAGCGGCTTCACCGCCTTGGTGGGGGGCTCGGGAAGCCGGGGCCAGGCCTGGGGGAGCGGCAGCCCGGGGTGGCTGCTCCGCCGGGATGGCCGTGGGGACAGGGGTCTCCTCGGCCCCGCCACAGGCACCCCCAAAC
>VFFE01007149.1:2727788-2746778 GCA_008921705.1 Burhinus oedicnemus
CTGCAGCCCCTCGCCCCGCACGCTGCTGGGGGACTGCCGGGATGGTGGCGGCGATGGGGAGCGCCCAGGGTTGGCAAAAGGGTTACGGAGCGACAGCCGCCGCGCAGCCCCTAGCTCTTGGGGAGGGGGCTGCCCCCAGGGCCCCACCGGTGGGGAAGGGTCCCTGGCCGAAGATGCTCGCAGTGGGGGGTCCCGGCACCTCGAGCCAGCACTCTCCATCCCTGCCAGCCTGTGTCCGGAGCCTCTGTAAGAGGGCTGGGGGGTGTGGGGGTCCCGAAATCTCCCAGCACCCCGAGGTGGGTGGCTGGGGGGCTGCGAGAGTGAACGCTGGAGGAATTGCCCCAGCGGGCTCCCACACGCCCGCGCTGCTGAAACCCGGCGTCCTGGGGATGCCGCGGGGCCGGGGGCTGCTGGTGGTGGAGGTGGCTCATACTCATCGTAGTCATCCTCATCACGGGTGCCAGGCAGGTGGGGGGACGGTGGGAGGGGGACATCCAGGCGGTCCCTGCCAAAAAGCTTGACCTGGGGCCGGGGGAAGAGCCTGAATTTCCTATTGAGGGAGAGCTTGGAGGAGAGCGTCTCCCTCATACCCCGGAGCGAGGAGGCGCTGAGGATGGAGAAGGGATACTCCCCATCCTCCTCCTCCTCTTCCTCCCACTCCTCGGGCTCCTCAGCCTCGACAATCTCCTCCAGGGCCAGGGCGTAGGGGTTGCAGGAGGACTGGGCATGCGGCGCCCACCCCCCCTCACTGTACTGGATGCGATGCTCGGGGTATTCGCCCCCCAGGTACCTCCCAGCAAGGGGCTCCCCAAAGTCCTCATAGGGGTCTCCGCCGTAGCCAAAGGACCCCACCGCCTCCTCGCTGTACTCCGGGTCGCTGCTGTAAGGGTCATAGAGGGCGAGGGGGGACCTGCCACCCAACGGCCTCTCATCCTCAAGCTCCACGTAGCCATAGTGGTGTCCCGGCGGGTCGTCATCCTCCTCCCACAACCCGCCATAGAAGCCATATTCCTCCTCTGCCTCGTAGCCAGGGTAGTCGGCGTAGGGGGTTGGCACCGCATCCTCAAAGCTGTACCCTGCCGGGTAGGCTGGGCTTTGCATGTAGCCTTCCTCCTCCTCAGCATAGCCATGCCGTGGGCTGTAGGCTCCATCCTCCTCCTCGGTGTAGCCACGCCAGGGGCCATAGACTCCATCCTCCTCAGCATAGCCATGCTGGGGGCTGTAGGCTCCATCTTCCTCCTTGGCATAGCCATGCCGGGTGCCATAGGGTCCATCTTCCTTCTTGGCATAGCCACGGCGGGAGCCATAGGTTCCACCCTCCTTGGTATAGCCACGCCGGCGGCTGTAGGCTCCGTCCTCCTCCTCAGCCCACCCATAGCGTTGCACCGGAAGCTCCGCGGGCGCACGCTGGGAGACCCGCCGAGACGGGCGCCGCACCATGCTGCCGTGCCTCTCCTGGCCGTGCCGTGTGGTGCTGGGAGCTGACAGCCCGCTGCTGCCGGGGATCCGCTTCATGTTGGCCCGGTGCCTGAGGATCTCGTCTTCCGCAGGGAACGGCAGCTTCCTGGCACCAATACGGGAGAGCCAGGCCTCATCGGCCGTCCGGCTACCTCCCACCAGCCGCCCGCGCCGGGAGAGCACCTTCCTGGCCAGCCAGCCCGTGGCGGCGGCCGCCTTGCTCAGCACCTGTGCCCGTGGCTTGAATTTCCTTTCCGGGCGCCGGCGGAAGAGGGACGCGCTGTCCTCGGCCACCTGCCTGCCCCGCCGCAGCAGCAGGAAGGACGGCTTCGCCGGCGGGGAGCTGCTGGCTGCCTCCTTCCTCTTCTTGCCCACGCGCTTGAAGCGGACCATCAGGTTGGAGGTGGACTTGAGCACCGCCTTGTTCTTCTTTTTCTTCTTCCTCTTGGTACTGTGCTTCTGCAGCCCCCAGAAGAAGCGGGATGTGTTCTTGAACTGCCCTTTCTTGGGCCGCCGCAGGCCCAGCTTCTTGAAGCCCAGGAAGAGCTTGGAGGTGCTGCGGAGGCTCCGCTTCACCCGGGCCTTCGGCGCTGCTGCTGCCGCCTCCTCCTCCTCCTCGGCTGGGCCAGGCTCCGCGGATGCTTTGGGCTGGCCCTTGGCCTCTGCACCCTTGGCCCCCTTCTTCTTCTTGGCGTTGTCGGCTGCCAGCCCCATCACCAGCTTGGAGGTGCCTTTCAGGTTCTTCTTGGCTGGCGCGGCATCGCTCTCGCCCTCCTCCTCCTCTGGCTCCAGCTGCACCTTCTTCCCCCGGCCCGGCTTCTTCACCACCACCCCCTTGAGCATCCCCTTCTTCTCCTTTCCCTTCCCCTTCTTGGGCTCCTCCACAGCCGCCTCCTCCTCGTCCTTCTCCTTCTCTTCCTCCACCACTTCCGTCTCCTCGCTCTCCTCCACCTTCAGCAGCTCCGTGTCCGAGGTCTCCTCCGACTCGCTGGGCGCATCCTTCTTGCCCTTCTTTCCATCCTTCCCTTTCCCTTTCCCCCCCTTCCCTTTGGCCTCCGCATCCTTTTTGGGCTCCCCCTTCTTGCCGACCATCCTGGTGGTGGCGGGCGCTCATGCTCCAGCCCCAGTGGGGCCCTGGGAGATGATGCCCCGTGCCGGCACAAGGCAGTTTCCGGCACACTGTCCAGCTCCCAACCCCGCAGCCTGCCCTGGAGGGGTATTTACCTGCACCCAGTTTCGACAAGGTACGTGCCTGTGCGTGGCTCCCTTGGCCGCCGGTGGCCCCCTGCTTGGCATGGCGCTGGGGCGGTAGGACGGCAGCCCCGGCGCAGCCCGGCGGGAGCTGCCTCCTGCCTCCCGCAGCACACCGCGAGTTAGGCAGCGCGGTGCTGGCGGCTCAGCTCCGGCTGTAACCCAACCACCAGGGCTCACGGCAGTATGAATAATGTAAGGGATGCGCCACTCCGGCCCCGAGACTTTTCCGAAGGCGCAGGAACGGGCCCCCGCAGTGGGTACAGGGGAGCACCTGGACCCTATGGCAGGGAGCATCCCCCGGCAGGACACCACAGGGGACAGCATGGAGTACCGTCACCACCCCAAAACTGGACCCGGCCACCTCCCCACACCTCAGAGCTCCCTGGGGAATCAGCCTCTTCCTCCAGTCGGCATGGAGAAGGATGAAGCACAGGGACCCATTCGACCCCACAAAGCCAAACTTTGGCACCAAGAGAAAGGAGACAATTTTGCGGAGCCCGAGGCATGCGCCGCCCTGGCACCAGGAGCACAGCCAAGGGGAGCGCTGCGGAAGAGGAACTCCTACACCAGACCAAATCCTGCAGCCCTGCTGGGATGCAGAGAGGAGCCAGGAGCCCACAGGGGTACCCCCTTGTGCCGTGTCACGCACGTTGCGGGTGCAGGCAGGGTACTATGCCTGCCCACACACAGCTGGCGAGGGGGTTTGCATGCGCCACACGTGTGCCCCGCGACAGTGCTGGCAGTGTTTGCGCATACACGTGCCCAGACGCAGGGTGACCACATCAAATGTTAATGCCAGGGCTGGATTCCTGCGGCTGCAGGTTCATGAAAGTTTAAGCAGCGGCGGTGGGAAACCTGCTGCCCTGCATGGATCACCCACGGGCAGCGGCAGGACCTGCATGGGCAGGGGCAGCACCGACTCCACCCCTTCACAGGGTGCATTTGGGGAGACCCAAAGGAGGCTCAGCATCAGCACCCAGCTGTGCAGCAACTGGGGGAACCCAAGAACCAGCAGCTGTTGCTGGACTGAACCCGTTGGCCTCCCCCAAGACCAGGAGAGCCCCATGGCTGGCACCCTATAGCACTGTCTTCTCCCCAACCTGGTCCCTCCCTGCCCCATTGGCAGTGGAGGGGGTATCAGCTGTGACCTGATGACTTTGGCCTCCTCCCTGCATTAATTTCTGGGCTGGAGACAGCCCGGTGGGGTCTGCACAGAGGGAGATTGCCCCGGAGCTGCAGGGAGAGCAGGGAATGGAGCAGGAGCGGAGGCACCCAGCAGGTACTGGGAGAGGGTCTATGAGGTGACACAAACGTGGTATCAGTGGGAAAGAGCACCAGCAGAGCCTGAGCCATGGGGAGCATCGCCTTGCAGGACCCCTGCCATGGCACTGGCATGGTCCACACACAGGTCTGCCATGGCCACCATGCCATATGGGGCCAACACATCCTGCTCTGCCCGCAGCACAGGAGCCTGGCCCACACCACCGCATCATCCCGCCTCCTGGCATAGGTGCACGGAGCGACACCTGGGCACTACCACGTGGTGGGGAACCACCACAGACACAGCCCCTTCCTCGGCTGCTGACAGAGAACAAGGAGGTAGCTGGCTAGCAAGGAGCTGCTGCAGGTCCCCACCTCCATCCCTCGGTGGTCCCTACCTCTGTCCCCACCACCATCAGCTGAACCGGGCAGGGCAGAGGAGGGACCAGCGGTGCTGGCACAGCTCCCCGCACTGTTGTCATGGCTGTGCCCGTGGTGCCTGCCTGGATCAGGGCTCTCTGAGAGGAGACATGGAGGAAGGGAAAGCAAGAGAGAGCGGGCAGCCTGGCCCCAACCCAGCTGGCTTCACCCCACACAGGGGATGCTTTCCATGGTTCCAGCCCCCATACTGGACCCCACCACACCTCCCCAGCTTCTTCATCCATGGGCACAGTGTTCACCACCCGCCTTTGGCACAGCAGAGCTGGGGAAGGGGCGTTTGTGCCCAGGCGCAGAGGGATGGTGGCAGATGCTGGGGGTCAGAGGGGGAACCCACAGCCATGAACCCCAAACCGTGGGGCACCAACACTTGGCGGTGGTTTCCAGGGTGTCTGGGCACAGCCACATCCAGCAGCAGGACAGGTGAGGGACCCTGGTTGCAAAACCTGGCAGTTACGGGTTCCCTGGGGTGACAATGGGGACCGGGGCTCTGGGAGAAGATGCCCAGAGCATCCTCTGACCCCGCCACACCTGAATGGCTCCAGCCACATGACTGAGGCAGGGAAAGCCACCTTGCCCTAGGGACACGGTCCAGGGCAGCCCCTGTCCCATCACCGCAGCTGGGGCTGTGCCAGGGCTGGGTGCAGAAAGGGGAGGGAGGCTTTGGCCACCGAGGTTCTGCTTTGCCCGCCCCAGCCCGGCACAACACGCCGCTGCCCAGGACTGTACCTTTGGAACACCGGGGCGGCAGCTCCACCGTCTCCAGGCAGGTCTGCGGTCACCAGCTGGCCCCAGGTCTGCGGTCACCAGCTGGCCCCGGGTCTGCGGTCACCAGCTGGCCCCGGGTCTGCTTACAGCCTGTTTCCAGTTACAACCAGAACAGGGCCCCGTGCCATGGCGGCCCCACCACACCAGGGCCCTGTGCCATGGCAGCCCCACTGCACCGTGCCAGGCCGACCCCACCACTGCCGTGCCTCACGGGAGCTCCACACTCAGCCCCATGGAGCCAGCCCAGCTGGCCAGGCACCTCCCAGCCGCGGCATCTCTCATCACATCTCCTTCCCTGTCATCAGCTCCGTATCATTGTGCATCCACTTCTAAACACCCGTGTGGAGGTGGGACAGCCCCGCCACAGATCGTGCCACTCCAGCCACGAGCTCCAGGGATGCTGGGAGCACCAGGACAGGCTGGACCCTTCCAGCAATGGGCACTGTGGGAGCAGCATGGCCCTCCAAGCCCCCGAGTCACCAGGGGGTCTCTCCTTGCCACCCTGAGCACCCATCACACCCCTGAACTGGCTGCTGATTTCCACCCCCTCTGGTTCCCTCCCCAAAACTGAGGATGGGGGAGCATCTCCTGGGGGATGCACACCATGTCCTTGCCTGCTGGCTGCTGCCTGACACCGAGAGCTGCCCGTGAGGGCGGCGTTATCAGGAGGAGAGAAGCTGGAGCAGAAGCTGGAAGCAGAGACCAGCTGGGTGCGAGGTGTCCTGGGCTTAGCGCTGGCATGCACCCAGGAACGCCGGCTGGTGGCCTCGGAGCCAGGTCACAGCCCAGTGCCCTCGCCCCGGAGCTGAGCCCAGGAGCCCTGCAGAACTTGGCTGCATGGCCAGGCAGGTTTCCCAGGGTAAAACAGGCCCAAGGTAAAAGGAATTTGGGGAAGAGGTGGTAGGAGACGTGGGGCAGAAGCTCCTGGGGAAGGAGGGGGTGTTTAGGGGAGGAAGCTCAGCTCCGGAGGGCAGCGGGAATACTGGGACTGTGGGGGAGCTGGGAGGCAGAAGGCGAGATATGGGGGGGCTAAAGGCAGCGAGCAGACAGGCAGGGACAACCAGAAACAAGAGGTCACCGTATGCCCTGACCCAGAGGAGCCCAGTCCCACGCCACAGCATTTGCATAAGGACCAACATCGCACAAAAAGGTCCCTCCCTGGTCCTTCCCATTGCGGCCTCCACGATCCCAAGGGACGTGCCACCCAGCTGGGGGACTCACAGCCACTCACCTGGGGTAGCCTAGCTTGCCTGCATGGCACCGGGCCGGCTCGGTGCTGCCCGAAGCCCCTGGCTGTGCTGGCGTCGTGCTCTTGGCCTTGCTCTCCACCAGGGACCGTCACTCCCCCGGCAGCCGCAGGACCATATTTGCTGCACGGCAGCTGCAGGCTGCTGCTATCCAATGCATATTTGATGACTGCTATTATTCTCATCTCTACTCATGAGCAGAGGGATGGGAGCTAATCTTCCCTCTGCAGAGCTGGGGAGCGTCAGGGAGGGAGCGGCTGGAGGGCTGAGGGGCAGCCAGCTCCGGTTCTCGTCCCTTCCTGCCCCTGTGACATGGCTGGACAGCCTCGCTGCCCCTTCCCTCCCGGGACGTAGATCTGCGCCACCTCTCAGTGTCACGAACCCCAGATGTGAACAGCCAGTAAATGGCCCTGACCTGCTCCTGGCCCCAAGCCAAGTTTAGCAGAAGAAATCAGAGGGACATGGGGGTGGACACACACCCCGCCTCACACCCCTCTCCAAAGTAGAGCTGGGACCAACCGGCTCCCCAGGCCGGGCACAGAGAAGCGATCCAGACACCCATCACTCCGACAATACCGGACTGCCCTCTCCTTCTCGGGACGAGCGGGGCATTTCCACCTGCCTTCACAAAGCATCCAGCATCAGCAGGGCAAAGAGCCTCAAAGCTTCATCCTATCCTCCTGCAGCACTGGGTTCCTGCACCACCCCAAACTGGGGACCGCTTTCCTGCAGCGATGGAGCCCGCCGCTCTCCCAAACCCAGGGGCAGCGAGAGCATCCTGCTGCAGGCACTGCACCGCCTGAGCCGGGAAAACCTCCGCTCCCTTCTCCTCCATGCAGACACATCCCTGCTGTAATGCGGTGGGTATTTATTATGCTGATTCCTCAGAAAGCGAGGGCTTAACTGCAAATTACAATCAATAGCCCCAATCCCCAAGGGGCAGGTTCATCATTTAGCAGGTGCAACCAGAGGAATTCAAAACTATTTGCCAGCCATAAATCCTCCTCGCCGCAGCCTCCCGAGCCAGCCCCGCACAATGCGCGATGCCTGGTTGGGGTGACCCTTGTCAGCATTTGAAACAATTAAGCTGTCA
The DNA here is from genome assembly GCA_008921705.1 of Burhinus oedicnemus. Taxonomy (NCBI): domain Eukaryota; kingdom Metazoa; phylum Chordata; class Aves; order Charadriiformes; family Burhinidae; genus Burhinus; species Burhinus oedicnemus. The sequence goes on from VFFE01007149.1 coordinate 2,735,307, forward strand.
CTGTGGATCGTGACTCTTATATACAGCCCTGAGCAGCGCTTTAAGATGTCAGCGTGATGGGCTGAGAGAAGCTGGCTGAGGCGAGCCCGCCGCAGTAACTGTCTCTCATTGAATTAAATGAATGTATTTGGAGTCAGAGTCTCTTTTTATTACTTTGCAAACGATTCCTGACTAAATTAAATTATAAAAGGAGTGTTCAGCCAATCAAACCTGCTTGATTGCCTGGAACAGGCATTTTAAACAGAGCAGGCCTCGGGCCATTGCTGTTTCCAGGACTAGATGGAGGGTGGCTGATGGACTGTATCGAAGCCGATCTACCTCGCTTCACACCTGGAGCGCCGCTCAGCAGCGACGCACGGCCGCGCTCCGCCAGCGAGGCGCAGGGACAGGGCAGGATCAGTGCAGCCCTCTGGGAGCCGGGTACGGTGCTAACGGAACCAGAGCCGGCTGAAAGAGCAGAGGAATGGCAGGGGGATGCAGCGCGGAAGAGCGGAGCGTCGGCCAGGCTGCCGAGGGCGGCTTTCTCTGAGCATCGGTGCAGCCAAGTCTTCCCTCGTACAGCGGAGAAAATGCAGCGTGCTGTTCTTTGAGGGGGGCAAACCCACAGCTCCTGCCTGCAGCCGCACCCCATCCTCCCAAACAGAAGAAAGCCTTTCTCCAAAAACGCTCAGCAAGGAGGCTCTGAGCACATCTCCCTGCGCTAGTTCTCCCATGGAGCTAACGAGGGGTCTGGCTAATTCCATAAACCTCAGGAAGCTCCGGTACGATACTAATGCTGCAGTAGATCTGCCCCCAACCTTAGGACCTTGCTTTCTCAGGATTTGGAGAGATCTTCAGGCAAACCTGCTCCTGCACCGAACTGCAATGTTTGCAGCTTTTAACATTAGTGCGGAACAATTAGGGAAGCCGTCTGGAAGAATGAACACTGCAGTTAAATGCATGCATTTTCAAACACAGCTATAAACTTGCTCGCAAAAAAAGCTACTCCCACTAAAAAAAAAAAAAAAAGAAGTTAGCTTCTTCTGGCTTAACTATTTTCAGTTCATCGCCATTCCAAATTTAATCGTGTATCAGTTCATTTTGAACAGAGTAAAATGCCCAATTTCCTACATGAAGAGTGAGGCTAATTAGACAGAGGTTTTTTTAACGATGGCACGCTACACTAGCGAACCTGAAACCTGCACAGGCTGAGAGGTAGGCACTAACCAACCAAGGACATGCTTTAGCAGGTAATACTGCGCGTTTCAGCCTCACGCCAAGCGTCAACCATCTCCCCAACTCCACACACTACCTGGCCTAAGGACGAAGCCCCGTCAGCAGTGCTGGCTTGCCTGTTCGCGTGCTGGGGCTTGGCAGGCTCCTGGGTTTGGAGTGAAAAGTCAGAAACTCAGGGACAAAATGAAACCAAAAGAACTCTTTGTGCAGGCAGCTCTGCCTGTGCAACCTTCACAGGAAATTTAAAGGGCAAGTTAATGCGCTGGAACGGCATCCCACCCAATTCACACTGAGAAGTGCCTGCTTTCTCCAGCCAGCTCAGGCATAATGCGGCTAATTTGGAGCTCATTCTCTGCTAGCTGTCACCGCGGTCGGGATTTGCTCTGCACTCCAGCTGTGAACAAAGCCAGGGACAGGAAAGGGAACTTACAGAGTTCAAAGTCACCTTCTTAGCTTGGGTATTGTGTATAATATCTATTTATCTCCCATCACACCTCATCAAGTCCCCTCCAGCCTCAGAGCCCTCTTGCAGCTGCTTCACAATCTATTCCCCTCTACAACCTCCCACAACAGCATCCAGGACTCCTCAGGTGGCCAAAGGTAAAAAAGAGAGTTAGAAAACACACCAAACCATGCACCCACTGCAGGCAGACACCTACAGTTCAGATGAAATAGCAACTTTTATTTTCTCAAATAAAATAATCCTTCCATTTCTGCTCAATCGGTTTGCGAGGGGTGGGGAGGAGCACAAAGGAGAGGGAAGGAGCCCTGTTCAGACAAGTTTGTGATCAGACCTGTCCTCACAGTTAAGAATCCACATCAGACCAAACCCTTTTTCAATGAAAGAAAATAAAAGCTATTGGCAACTCTTGATCCTAGAAGGAAAGAGCTGTTCTCTATCAGGCACTCTGAATTGTTTAGCATCAGTATTCAATGAAAAAGCATGATTAGAAAAATCCCAGATTTCTGACGAAAAATATCCAGACAAGCAACAATGTTTAACAGGGCTGGGGTAAAACCCATGGCATGGGATGGTGCTTTGAGCTCAAAGAGCTGATACCGGAATTTAGGGGCATGATTGAGAAAGAAGCAGATCCCCAGCAATACTCTGGAGGACTAACAGGCAGGACAAGAGCAAAGGAGGAAACTCCCAAGACAGCTCCTCGGATGAGTGATATGCCAGAAGTGAATCCTCACTGCAGACTATGGCTCTTTGATCGTACCCTGCTGCAGTTTGGCCATGTTAATCATTCGTTAACAAGGTTTCATTTCTCATCTCTCTCAGTACCAGTTGGACCAGGATGTCCTATAAACCCTACTGCAGAGCTAAGGAGAGGCACAGAGTGCCACATTTTAATGTTAGTTGAGGTGGGACCATTATAAACCCACCAGGGGTTGTCTCAGATGCAGAGACTGAAGTCTCCAACGGTGAAAGCTGCAGAGACAGTGTCCAATAAGCAGGGGAGGGAGAAGTTTGTTTCTGTTTCAGACCAACGCTTAAATTAAGTGAAAGGATAAGCAGCAAAGCATCAGCAATGTTCTCTCAGCCCTGGCTTCCCCGCCCCAAAGCAGAGGGCCAGATTGGTTCACACAAACCCATAAACTTCCCACTGGTTAAGCAAGCCACTGGTAGGTTAACACACGGATCCGTGTGCAAACCCCACTAGGGGCAGGACATTGCTGTCTGTGGGAACTGTGTCCTAGAACTGGCTCCTTTTTTATTTTTAAGAAACATTACATCACCTGAAATGCTGCAAGATGGAAACCCACCTTCCCCATCCCCACCTGCAAGTACAGTAGCCTCATTTTTTGCCATTCTCCAAGAGAAGGAGCTTCACAGAAGCTTTCTTGCTTTCTTGGCTGTAGAACACGTCTCCCTTTTTCTTTTTTTTTTCTTTTCTTTTTTTTTTTTTTTTTTTTTTGTTTTGTTTTGCTTTTACATGGTCAGTTCCAATTCTAGTGATTAAAGACAAGGCCAGGCACTAGGGAAGAGGGTTACTTCTTTACGATCTGAATGACATCTTCATGCTCCATCATATGGGTTAAGCCCACTCTTTGAGGGCTGTATTTTGTGCTTGTCCCCTTTAAAGCAAAAGAGGGAGAAGGGTTAGGAGAAGACCAGTCAGAGACACCCGATGACAGGGATTTCATTTGCTGTTAAACACTTACCCACACCAAGGCATATTTGAACTGGCTGGCTAATGATCTGTGAATTCGATGGCACTGCAAGACAGACAGACAGCATGTGAGGCACTGCAATGACACTACTTCACAAACAACTTGCTCAATATCCAGGAACTAGAAGCAACTCAGGTGTATGTCAGAAATCACAATAGTGACTTTAGAAGCCAGCTAACAGCACTTAAAAGAATAGAGAACAGACATGCAGGAATCACATTCCACATAAAGCCCCATTCCTCTGCCTCCATGTGCTTTTTCACATTAAGTAATCTATTTTTAACCTTTGATAGCAGCTAGGAAAAAAAACTGAGGCAGATGAAATCAGCAAAGGTAACGAAAGGAGAAGCCCAACTAAACACTGACATATCCCGAGCTTTACACAGCACAAATTACAGCAGGCTCCATGAGGAAGCTGCCTTCTACAGACAAGGAAACGTAAAAGATGCAGAGAAATTACCACATGCTCCACAGAGGCCCCTTTCCGTAGAATAATGGCATCTGTAAAGTCTGGTCTCTCTGTGGAGAAGCAGGAGGGGGGAAAAAAAGAGTATTGGATTTCCATCATGTGTTTTCTAACATGCTGACATCATCTCACATTGCTTTGTGCTTACTACTCCCAAATTCCTCCTCCGGTTACACTTACCAGCTCCCAGACAGAACAGGTATCTGGGTACTTGAAAGCATCAAATCAGTTCATACTTAGGACAAACAAAACCACCCAAGTCAAAACACACCTGCTCAAGTAAAACCAAACCACACTGCAGTTTTCTGTAAAATCCCCAAGACTTCGTATCTTAACAAGCTCATAGGAAGTTCCTTAATCTCCTCACACATTCACCCAAGTTCAGAGTCACAGCTGTTCACAAACAGGAAAAGGTTACAGACGTGCCTTCATCACTGAGAGAAGCTGCAAGTGAATTATAAAGCAAAAGGAGGATCAAAGGCACTCCTCAGCCTCAGGAGCCTGGCATGGGATGTCACCAAACCTCTCACAGCGGGAACAGGAGACCTTTTCTGGGTAGTGATGGGCTGAACAGTTCATCACAGAGCATGTATAATAAGGAAGCAAGCCGCAAACTTGCAAACTTTATTTCCTTACATCAACTTGCAAAGCCTTATGAAAATTCAGCTCTTCTAGTGCAGAGAGAATAGGAGGGCTGTGGTGGGATATACACATGGCTGGATCAGATGGAACAGAAAGCATTTCCCAAGAGCTGACAGCTGGTTAAGGAAAGCATAATTACAGCATTTCAAGACACAAGAGATCACCGACAGCCAGGCATCCAAGCCCCACTGGCAGCCTGTCTACCTTTGATGAGCAGCAGCCCTTTGTGCCTTTCAAAACTTCTGTTCAGCTAACGGTCACTTACGTCCTCGTTTCTTGGTGTAGATGCAGGTAAGTGCCAGGTATTCCCAGAGCTTCTCCAGCAAGTAGTCCAGGTTCAGTTTCATGCCACAGCTGCAAAACACCAGGAACATCTATGTGTTTACTGCTGTTGTGATTTAGAGATCCAGAAGAACAAGGTGAAACGTCTTATTAAAGTGCTAGGGAACAAGGGAAAAAGTCTTTAGGGAGGCCAGCAAAGGAAAAACACAAGGTGAAATAAATACGGCTTGCAAAAGGACAAGGAGCTTTGAAGCAGCAAAGCCCCAGTCAGATATATCAGCACTTCTATGGAAACAAGCTAGACTGGCTTACTCTGGCCTGCAAGACAGTGTGGAGAAGCCAAGCAGCCTGCCTCACCAGGGGAAGGAAACCTGGAAAAAGCTCCACAGCAGCTCTGCTTCTCACCCCAGCAGCTGCAGGCAGCCCTGGGAGAAGCCCCTTCTTGGGAGAAGCTGGAGAAAGGGGTATGAAATGAACCACCACACCATCCGGACTGGTACATCAGGCAGCGTGACAGGCTCCTACCTGATTACAACACTGTGGGGTCTCCGAGCAAGACGATCCACTTCCTCCATAGATATCTGGTCAATCTTGTTATAAACCTAAGTCAAAGGAAAAACAACACACCCTTTAGGAAGTCAATTTAGCAACACTGGAAGGAAGTAAGACACATACATGTAGGTACAACAAGGTAGCTCCAGCATCTGAAACAGAAATTCAGATCCTGTCAGCCAGGGCCAAGCCTCTTAGTAAAATAAACTGTCGAAATTCAGAAGCCTAAATGTAAGTTTGGGCCTTTTAAAGTTCTCCCTTTGGGATGACTTGTGACACATTCTCCAACATCTTGGATTTCACTATAGACCCAGTCGCTATCAAATAGAGCCGTTAAGTGACCTCTGGCACAAGGGACCAGTAGTGAAAACCCAAGTGCAGAGCTTGCAGGACAGGAACCGAGGGCTCCGCACCGAGGGAGCAAACCCTGTGCCACCAGGACACACAGCTCATGCTGCTCCACAGCAGCCAGCCACAAGAGGGCACAGGGAACACGCACAGAGCACAGCCACACAAGTAAAGCTTACAAAAAGCTCCCTGTTGAGCTGTGCTTTCCACCTCTTAAACCCCAAATCATTACAGCTTTAGGAACCATAAAGACCTTCAGCAAAGAATGGAGATGCTTGGTGCAGCAGAAGGCAGGCTGTTTCTGAGATACTTACGTAGAGGCACGGCATGTAAACCCTGTTGCCTACAATCACATCAATGAACTCATCAGGGGAACAATCCTCCCTGAAGAGGACCTCAGCATTGAAGATTTCTGAGGTGAACATTGTCAAGGCCCAAATTCCAACACATCTACACATTGCCATGAGCCAACGGGCTGAGCTTGCTTGTGAAAGCCTCATCTCAACCCAGAAAGCACCAAAGACACAGCAAGGCTGTCCCACAGCAGGTACCGCTTGGTTCACGAGCTGCTGATGGCTTAAGGGTCTCCCATTTTAGGAAAGGATACTATATTCATGGAGGATGAGCTGCACCAACTTCTCGGAGCACTGAGTCAACGTGACAGTTGAGTTGAAGGAGATACCTCCACCTTTCTTCGGCTGCAGGGAGGCAATAAGGCAACTTAAGAATGGGCTGCAAAATCCACAACCTCCCCCTCAGCCTGTCCCACCAGGAGGGACAGCTCACAGTGAACTTGGCTTTGAGTAGGCTGCCAGACACAAGCTGTGCTTGCGGCAGCCCAGGAAACCTTACCTTGAAGTAGATATTTGGTTTGCTTTTGTTCAGCCGGATTCCTACAGACTCCAGTTCTTTCTCCAGCAGGGCCCTGCAGGGACACTGCACATTAGTACCTGTGAGACTGAGTGCAGTCAGGTTGATACAGCCTTGCCATAAGTTTTCACTACAGTCTAAAAACCACAGCTAATGCAGGACAGAGTCTGTGGTGCAAATCTAGATTGACATCCCCGTCTCTGAACAGCCATCCTGTGGGAATGATCCTTCAGCTGAGAAGCCCAAGTGGAGATCTGTAGAGAGCTCTGTAAATGCTGCTCCCCGTTAGCTAGTATGCTTCTAGTAGAGCACAACCTCCATCTCGCACTCAACAGCTTAAATACGGGTTCCCCAACACATACAGGACACACAGGGAGCCGGCATGTTTTCTGAGCATGCGGGAACCCCTGAACCTGGCCCACCACCCCACACCTCCATGTGCCCAGAAGCACACTTACCTCTGTACTTCACCCTTCGTGGCATCCAGCATCATAATAACGACGTCTGCTGTCCTGGCCACAGCTATCACCTGCCGACCTCTGCCCTTCCCTGAGAAGAGAGGAGATGGCCATACATCAGCGAGAGAAACCATCTACGAGCTCTGTGACAGACGAGGACTCCTGCCCTGCACAGCTGCTTGGAAGCAAGGAAAAAGAACTCGCAGGGCTGTGCTGGCTGTAGTCAGCTGCTGGGGTGGCACTGAGTGAGCGTATCTGGTCCATCCATACTGTCTTACGTCCAGCACAAGCCCTAACAAACATGCTTTGCTGCTGCTCCTCCATCACAGGTTACATGAACTAGTGTGTGTAAAGCTAGCTGAGCGGGGCTGCACGGGTCGAAATGACATCTCTGCCAGCAGGACAGACATCCCCAAACATGTGCAATGGTAGCAGCTCCAGGCAGCAGAGACAGCTTACCCAGAACAGTGATGTGGGCCTACGGCCTCTGTGCAGAGAAGTTACAAACACTTTCTGGTGAAAAAGGAAAGAGACCTTATTAATCAGGCCATGATCTTACAACAACAAAAAAAAGAGAAAGAGACCATTAGGAGATTTTTTCCAACGTTTCCTAAGGCATCTTCTGACACAAGCAGCCAATCTGGACAATGAAGAAGTAAAGGGGCAAAGCCAACACCTCTTCCCAGAATCAGAAGTTATGCGAGGACTGGCAGGAACTCAGGAAATTAGTCAAAAGAGGTTACTGTTTAACTGCAATTTCCCGCCCCCCGCCTCTCCAGCATCTTTCTTTAGATTTCTTCTGTACCAGAAAACAGATGAGCAAGATAACACTCACGCAAGAAGGTGAGAAGTGACTGGCTTGCTTTGGCTCCCACCTCCAGAAAAGCATCTTTCTGCTACATATAGAACCTTATGTGGGCTCAGGGATAAGAATCGTGCCTCACATAAGATCAAGGACTCTAAAATTTGGAAAGCCAATGTGGGAACTATTGGCCCAGGAAACCCACTAACGTTTGAGACACCGAGGTACGCTCCTGAGGGCAAATCCCAACTTCACATGAACACAGAGATCAGCCAACCTTGTGCTGCTCCTTCGATGATTCCAGGCAGATCCAGCAGCTGAATATTGGCTCCTTTGTACTGAAAAGGAAACAGAAGGATGGAAAGCTGAAAGCCTTCTGCAGGGCACCTGACCTGCCTCAAAAGCCCCAAGCACATGCTGGGGTCCAAAGCCTACAGAGAGCGGAACTGAATGAACTTGACAGAGCAGGACAACTTTGCACAAAGCTGATGGCTCTGTTTTGCTGAGGGAACCTCCAGAGCATTTCCTGTGAAGCTGGTGTTCAACACCACATACTGCGGTATGTTAGGTCCCAACCTCCTAAAGCATCACACGACTGCGGTTTGACAAAGCACCAGGAAAACAGCACAGTACAAGAGTCGCGTTACCTTGAGTTGATGAAATGGAAAGGAAACAAAAACCCCCACAAACTTACTTTCGTGGTCTAACGAGGAAGCACTTTAACAAACAAGTGCCAACAGCTCCTACTGAGATGGATCAGAACTATTCAGATGTGTTGTAGGACTTACAATACCAGGAAATAACGGGAGACTTTCATTCATCAGATCTGCAGGGGCATTAGCTTTCAAGCTATTGTTGCAGTGAAGTCCTCAGTAACGGCTTTAACGAGCGACTGCAGCTCACGGCTGCATTTGGAAGCGTTACAATATTTTAACACCAATATTTATTTTTAACACCAATACAGTTACTTTCATTATTTCACTCCGCTTTCAGTTCTGACCCAAATCTTCTCATTACTCTTGGACACTTTTCAGTTTGATGCCCTTTATCATTTGCTTTACTGATGGATGCTTAGGCCACCACTAATAAAACTCCTCAAGGACAGGAATAGTTGTATTTTCTTTCCAAATTGATCACAGTACAGATTGCCTCTTTTAAAGCTTCATTAAAAACAAATCTGTCAAGGTTTCCAGCCATCTGGTCAATGGCGCCAACAGCGGTTATAAAAAATTCAGTTGAGAATTGTTGTATTGCTCTGGTCAGTCAAACGGCAGCATATGAAACCCCACTCAGGCAGTCAATCCTGAAGAGTTAATGTAGCCGAGGGAAGTGCTAAATCAGCACTGCAGGTTGCAGAAGACCTGATGCCACAAGCACTCAAGACCTCCTAAAGTTTAAAGCAGAAGTCAGCAGAGACCTTTGGATATCACTGCTTCTTAGTGGCAGCACAAGTGTAACTGGTGTAAACAGACACAGTTACATGTCTGGGTTTCTTACCACTACTATGCCAAAGGGAGGAAAATCCTACTTACTTCTATGACTCCTGGGATACACGTCAGGGTTGTGAACTCGTAAGATGCAGCTTCACTGGCAGTTGAGGTCATTAAACTCAAAAACGTGGACTGAAATGCAAGAGATCAGCATCGCTATAGTTACACAAACGGAAGCACTGGTAAATCTTCAGCAAAACAAGCAACACCAAAGTATTCCTCAGCTTTTAGAAGTTGTGTTGTGGCTGTTCCAGGCGCAGGACTAAAGCAGCGATGGGACAGCCAGCACTTTTGCTAAACGAAGGTAAATCCTGTACTCTCACCTATTTTCTCAGCAGGTCTTGCCCAGCCACAGCACAAGTTTCAGGCTGTTACCACAGGGCACTGCACACAAGATGAAGGAGTGTTTCCCCTAGCTCTAACTTTCAGCTCTCAGCATGGAGTAATTTTCAGTTAACTCATGGCAAGAAGGTGAAAGATGAAGAGAAGACGGAGATCTGCTTTACAGCCACAAGCCTGGAAACACACATGCCACGTGGTTAACATAGACACTCACTGACCTTACCCACAGAAGGAAAACCGATCAGTGCCACCCGGGCATCTCCAGATTTCATCACATCGAAGCCTTCCCCTTTAGCAGCCGAGGATTTGGAGGGTTCTAGCAACTGAGCTCTGTATTTTGCAAGCTTTGCCTTCAGCAGGCCAAGGTGGTACTCGGTGGCTGGAATAACACAAACGCAACAACTGGTTGACAGAAAGTTGTTGATAATTCACTTCTAGAAATAAGAACCTTCCTAAAAAGAAACATTATGGATCTCAGCGAACGTCTTAAACACTGCCACACAAAAAAGCTACCCCCCTGGTGTTCTGTAACCTTTTGAAATATTGGGCATTGAGAGCAAACCTTCTGGTATCCTCCACAGAAAGCCAGACCCAAGGGAAATAAGCAGCCAAGAAATTCCCAAGTAAAAGGAGCAAGGCAGAGGGAGAGCAAGTGCAGGAATGAATGGGTGAAGGCAGCACTTAAGGAGGGAGAGATCACAGGGGGAACGGCTGCCCCTGGGCAAAAGCCCCTCCTTACACCCCATCACATTCAGCTCTGCAAAAATGCAACATTTTTTTTTCCCCTGCTCTTGTCAATTTTTAAAGGCATGTTTAACTTGGACCTCACAGGTGTGAAAGTACTTTATTGACTTATCCCCCTGTACTCAGCACTGGTGAGGCCCCACCTCGAATACTGTGTTCAGTTTTGGGCCCCTCACTACAAGAAAGACATTGAGGTGCTGGAGCGTGTCCAGAGAAGGGCAACGGAGCTGGTGAGGGGTCTGGAGCACAAGTCTTGTGAGGAGCAGCCGAGGGAACTGGGGTTGTTCAGCCTGGAGAAGAGAAGGCTGAGGGGAGACCTTATGGCTCTCTACAACTGCCTGAAAGGAGGTTGTAGCCAGGTGGGGGTCGGTCTCTTCTCCCCAGTTACAAGCAACAGGACAAGATGAAACGGCCTCAAGTTATGCTGGGGAGGTTTAGATTGGATAGCAGGAAAAATTTCTTCACCAAAAGGGTTATCAAACGTTGGCACAGGCTGCCCAGGGAAGTGGTGGAATTGCCACGCCTGGGGTATTTAAAAGGCGGGTAGACGTGATGCTGAGGGATGTGGATTAGTGATTGTTTTCAGCAGTGTTAGGTTGATGGTTTGACTCAATGATCTTAAAGGTCCCTTCCAACCTAGACAATTCTATGATTCTATTCGTAGCAAAACATTTGATTTTACACCTGCTAAAGGAAAAAAAAAAAGGGGGGGGGGAGTTGTTTCTGTAGAAACTCCCTTTGTAACAGGGAAGGGCAAGAAACTCAAGAGCTTATGGGTTTTACTATTTTTCCCTTTCCATTATTTACCACAGCCTAAAGCCTCCAGAAGCAGCAAGGTGCTGGGCACCCGCCGGAGCTCTGCTCCCCAGTCCCCTCTTGAAGTCAAGGCATTCAAACACCAGCTCGGGGACCCCCCCCCGCCCCCAGCAGCCAGCCCCGGTTCCCCTGCGCCGGCAGCACTTGGGGGCCCCCAGCACCGAGGGGACCCGGACCAAACCTCCTCCTCCTCCTCCTCCTCCTCCAGGCGTGCGGCCCGAGCCTTCCCACCCGCACCAACAGCGGGGAAACAGGGCGGCTGCCGGG
>VFFE01007149.1:2746828-2796348 GCA_008921705.1 Burhinus oedicnemus
TTTTTTTTTTTTTTTTCTTTTTTTCTTTTTTACCCTTAACTTAAGTAAAGAGCAAATATACACCTATAAGCAGAGTTCAGATCCACTTTACTGAGAGCCTGGAAGTCCATACATTAAATTAATTCCCAGTGGCGTATCCAGACACCGGAACAGCTCCCAGCTCCAAAGGATTGGTGTTCCTGAAAGATCTGCAGCTCCGGCTAACCTCGTTAGCCAGCGCAAAGCAAAGACTCGTTCAAGCCTTATCTGTCTCAGCCAACACTCCCTCAACAGACTCTGCAGCTGAGCAGCTCTCTGCCAAGCAGAGCCTCATACACAGGACCCGGCTCTGGGAGCATCAGAGCTGGCAATCTGGGCAACAAACCTGAGTCCTGGCGATTTCAACCCATATCAAGCTGTAACAATGAAAATATAAGCATTGAGCTTATATTTTCTTATTACTCAGAGGACAGACCACTGATTCCAGCTACTGAGAAACAGCTTCCAGAGGAGAGCCGGGAGGAACTTCAGTGATAGAGAAACTAGCTGTGCAATAAGAAAGTGCATTTAAAGGTAGCTTAAAACCAGATTAAAGATCAAATCGCCACTCGACAGGAGGGAGAATCAAGCTCCAGCAGCCATGCTCCTTGGGCTGGGTGAGTTAACATTCAGGCTCTCTCTCGCGAGTCCGAGGGGCAGGAGAGAAGCGTGCATTCCCGTGCTCCGACAGGGACACAGTTCTCCTGGCAGGCCATGCTCTCCTGCCCGGTTTGCTTCTGTGCAGTATCAGTTCTGGACAGCTGTCATCGGAATTCATAGATAGGAGCGCTGTGCTCAGGAACGTGAGTTAAATTCAATGACTGATACCTGGGAGAAAGGGAAAAGACAGATGTGAGGATTACATAGAGCAACAGAACTCCCCTAGCACTAACAGCTCCTGCTTGGCAGGCCACAGAGTGGACATCCTGGTGGCTGGTTCTTCTCTTCCCTTTTACAGTCTCAGAGGTGTTCAGGCACCCAACACCCACTTACCAGTGGTGCCAAAACCCCGTGAGGACTTGGCATTGTTTTTCATTTCCATTACCGTGCCTTTGAGCTACCTACAGCCAGGCTGCATTCGAGGTGGGCTGGCTGTGGTTTTTAGACACCTTTTGAAGTTCAACAACTTTCATGTTCAAATGGTGTTTGCTACGGCTGCAAATTACACTCAGGTCTTTCAAAGCTCAGCTTGAGGGGATTCATCTGAAAGCCTCTCAGGTACCTTCCCTCCCCCTGAGAGCTTCCAGCCACCCTACAGATTCACTTGCTGTGTGTGACAAATATCCAAAGCTGTCAGAGGGAAAAGAGGTCTCCACAGCTACTTATCACATGGCTTTAACAAGAAACCAACCAATTAACTTTGACCGTTCCCTGTGTCTTACAGCAATACCCCAAGGACTGTGGACTACAAAGCACTGGCCTAACAAGATTTCTGCACGAAGGGAGTAACAGCCAAGCTGTTGTATGTGAGAAAGCACCAAGCTCCTTCTCCAAGGCCCCTCAGACATCCTCTGAAGGGCCAAGGCGTGGAGAAGCTCAAAGCTTGAATCACTGAGCAAAGCACAAACTGAGGGAGTGCAACCCTGCACAAGAAGCCAGGTTGCCTTGCACTTGTCTGTCCCCATGAGAGGGGAGGAGCAGGCAAGCCCTGCAAGCTGGACTGGAGACCAGGCTTCCGGAGGAATGCTTTTAGTGAACCACAGCTGGCGTCCACCTCCCAATGTACCTCACTGACACACCAGAGCACTGGGCCACAGCACGTCTCCACACCTCCTATCTCCACTGCACCACATTGCCAGCACAATTATCCCCAGCCATGCAAAAAGGGCAGCACTTTATACCACATGAATGGGCTGCACTAGCTTGGCTCTAGCCAAGCGTGGCATATACACCCTTCCTTCTGCCCCAAGGTCCAGCCTCCGCGCTGAACCTCCTTCCCAGCCCAGAGGAGCACCGTCTGGACACTCCCAAGGCTGCAGACAAGCAGAAGAGGAGTCACTGCTTGGTTTGAGGAGCCACCCTTCAGTCCACAGGAGGAAGGAAGCTTCCTTACCATTCTGAACTCCTATGGTAGTAATAGCCCTCTATAGATGCTGCTGACTTCTGGAAGCAGATGTAATAGAAACCAGCAAAGGAAGCACCGCTGATGTCTTTGATAGTGTGATCTGGGACTAGGAACTGTTCCTGCACAGAAAATACAGACTGTATTTTAAAATGCCGGTCAAATACTACCCCCCCTCCCCACTCCAATCTGCCCTCACAAACTGAATACTGGCACCTATTAACACAAAGGCATTCCTGGCTGAGCATTTCCTGCACTCGCAGCAGCCCAGACCACAGAGACCAGTGTGTTCTTTCACGACCTGCCACTGTAGGCATCTTACAGGGAAGGAGACAACTGAGAACAGGACCAGTTTTAAAAAGTGCACGAGATCGGTTTCAGTTCAACACCTGCCCACTGCAAACCAGAAGCCAATTGCAAAATCAGGAATCAGAGCTGCATGATGATGAAGACAAGGCTCTGAGGAGACCTTATTGCAGCCTTTCAGTACATACAGAGGGCTTATAAGGAAGATGGAGACTTTTTACCAGGGCCTGTAGCAATAGGACAAGGGGTAACAGTTTTAAACTAAAAGAGGGTAGCTTTAAATTAAACATAAGGAAGAAATTCTTTACTATGAGGGTGGTGAGACACTGGAACAGGTTCCCAGAGTAGCAGTGGACGCCCCATCCCCTGCAAGCATTCAAAGTCAGGCTGGTCGGGGCTTTAAGCAACTGGAAGATGTCCCTGCCTGTGGCAGGGGAGGGAGTGTGTACTAAATAATCTTTAAAGGTCCTTTCCAACCCAAATCCTTCTGTGATTCTATGATTTCCTCCCATCACAGCTCTGCACAAAGCTTGTGTAAAGAGGGAGGAACTGATCCATCTGAAGAGCAGAGAGGTGCAGACTGGCTAGTCTGCATCAAACACACAGACCCCGCACAGGAACCAGAGACACAAATTCTCTCATCCTCTGAAGCATCACCAAGCAAGATTTTCCTGTTGCGTTTTTAGCCATGACTGCAGCCCTTCAGGACGTAATTAGCTGGCTAGACAGGAGCCACACTGGAATTTGCAAGTATGGTGGGTTATGAGGTTGGCAGGGTCAGATTTTTTATTAAACCAGCATAGCTGAAAAAAGCTTTCAGGCACCACAAGTCTCTGTCTGTCACTTGTAAGCGGCTCATCAGAGAAGAAGACATGCAGAGTTTACCTTCCATCTCATGAAGACATAGTCCCCATTTTTCAGATCCTCATAATCAAAGTCATCAGAGTTAAATGTTTTTGCATACTGGTAAAAAGCCTGGAACTTCCCCTGAAACAAAAAAGAAAAAAAAACCCACCCAGGATGCTTATTCCAGGACTAGAGCTCACTAGCACCAGCTGCTATTCAGGAGGGAAAAAATGCTATGGAACAGGACCTCCTCACCAAAGGGACTGCTCTTCCCTTGGAGCAGCGCTTAACACACACCTCAAGACTAGCACAGGGGAACACAGAGGATTGCTGGACACCCATAGCCATATCCAGCCTGGCTGGGGAAGCACCTACACTTCCAGAGGAAGATATTTGACAGAAACATAATAAACATCAAAGTTTGGCAAACAACAGCAAAGGTCAAGGTGGTGAGGCAATCAGCTGGCTGCTGTGGCCCTGATCCAGAGGACAGTGGCAGACACACCCTACCCCGAGCAGAGGGCTGAGGGAGCTGGTAGCACGACTGAGACACGTGTAGCAACTGCCCTGCCTGTGCCAGAGGGGCATCTCGCCCCTTCTCCACTCCATTTTGCAATAAGCCTTCAAAACAAGGAGTGGGTTCTCCTAGGGGTGCAAGAGATGGAGATTGCTCCTGCTCCCTTCCAACCCCAGGGCCAGCAAGTGGAAAGCAAGACATCCCCTCCCTTCTCCTGGATCACAGCCAACAGCCTGCTGAAGGGACCTCTAGTTCTGAAGATCCCACTGGGAGAAGGAGGGAGGCATCCAAAAAGATGAGTTTTCCAGGCCCTTCTGACAGCTCTTGCACGAACACCCTCTGCACCTCATCTCCAAACCAGTGGCTCAGCCAGGACTCCATCTGCCCCCCAGATTTTTTTACCCAGTGTTTACGATCCACATCTTCGTCAGCATCCCACTTGCGCGTTAAGAAAGGGTGCTTTTTACTGATTATTTCCCCTTCAAAGAAGGTGGTGAGGGTTGGGTACTCCTAGGAGAGAAGAGAGATGAACGAGAGGTCAGAAGATTTGTCACCTAGAGACAGAAACTCAAACAAAGATGGAGGTGCATGCACTCAGCAAAAAGCAGCATCTCACAGCAAGAGCTCCAGGCAATCTGAGGCCGGTGCTCCCATCCCTCTAAGCAGGATGCTGACTTGTCCTGCCCCACATCTCTTAAAGTCTGACTCGTGTGCATGCACAGCCTCTCCTTTCTTATTCCAGCCTCTCTATTCACTTCATGAAACCAGAAGAAGCCGTCTCAGAGTTGGACTGTGGAGAAGCTCCCAGCTGGACAATCACAACTGACCGTTTACAGCCAGCACCACTCCCCAGCAGATACCCTGCGGCTGCTGCATGACTGCTACAAAGCCCAAGGGCTGGATTAAGCCACCCCACCAGGGGAGAAGGTGCTCCTCTTCGGCTTCTCATTGGCACTGAATTGGGAGAATGCAGGCAGGGAACAGGAGGCTCAGCTGGGGTGAGCAAGCTTCTCCAAGCATTCCCGTGTAATGACAGACACACGGTGCACTGCAGCTGAAAGAAGCATCACCCCTGGGAGACAGTTCTCAGCGACTATCTGACACCATGAGCAGATCTTAGAGGACGGACAGGGAAGGAAGTATGTAAAGACCCAACTGTTTGGGTCCTGGTTTATTTTCTTTCAGCAACACACCACCACTAGTAGAGTGCTTAAAGCCAACTGCAGAGTCAGATTCGGTTCTGCTCAGACCTTACGGGATGAAAGATAAGCTTCCCTCGTTCAGGACTATCATCAAGGCACGTCATATTTGCTTGACATGCCAAGAACAACAGACTGAAGCTATTAAACTATGTCGTGGTCAAATTTACTGTATGCTCAATCCCTCCACTTGCTATTTCTGATGGCAGCTTCTCCCACTCCATCAGGAAAAGAAAAAAAAAAAAACCTCTTTACACAGCACCTTTTCTTGCTGTTTTGCAGTTAACACTCACCTCTGTAAGGCCTTTAATCTTCAAGTATCCACAGAGATAGGAGTTTTCCATATCCACATGCTAGAAAAGAGTGTAAAGTCCAACCATAAGCATATGCATGAAGGCACCCAATTGATCCAAAGCAGTTTCTAACCCCTCCAAGGCTAATTTCAGCTTCAACTAGCACAGACTGTCCAGCTTACTGCCCAATGCTCACATTGGCAGCCCTTCCCCATGGCTGGAAACCACTCAGAAAGATCATTTACAGGCACCCAGCTCACCTCTGACAGCACCCACATCCCAGGCCTGACAACACCCTGCGTGCTTCCACCTCCATCACACGGAGGCAGCACCCTCTGCTCAGAGGTTTCCGATGGGAAGCAAACCCCTCCCTCTCCACCCAGAAGGAAGCAGACTCACAGTTTTCTCCAAGCGAGAACACCACTGGCAGAATCACCCACACTCCCAGCCCCCACATTTCCCAGTCAATCGCTACCAGCGAACTAGTGTTCAGGTGAGAGAAGAGTAAAAAACATCTATTTACTGGAGATAATTCAGGCTAGAGGAAGAAAGCATGGCCCTGAGCTTCGCCATCTGCTTATTTAACAGGCCTGACCCACGCCTCTAAGATGCTACCCGTACTCTCTGCCTAGTACCTGGCCTGGTGGCACAGTGCACACCAAAGCCTGCTCAGAAGCCAAATAACGTCGTGTGCATTTTGAAGGAGGCCTTTCTCCCAGATCTAACAGTTTTATGCCACACTTCTTTTGAGTTATGGAGCTGCATCTCACCGCTTCTGCTGTGCAGAAGCTCGGCAGGGGGCTGTGCCTGTTCCAAGCACCTTTAAAGCCAGGGGATTTTCCAAGCTTTTTCCCCCGACATCTCCAGATCCATTTTCAAAGCAAGAAGTGAGTTATTTGGGGAAGTGCAAACATCAACTGTGAGAAGATGGATCTTCCCCACCTGTGATCAAAGAAAGGCGACGTTTCTCTGTGCTCAGCAAAAGGAGAGCAGGCAACCACTTCTTCTCAGCTGACACGCGCAAAACAGCAGCATTTTTAGCACAAAGCCACAGCCAGCCCCTGTGAGAAGGCAGCGTGCAGTGAAGCTGATCAGCCATAGGATGTCCCCACCACAGCAAACCATTCCAGGTACGCTTGTGCTGTTGACAAGTGGAGGACTGTACATGAAAACAAACAGTCCAGTTCAAACGCCACCCCATCTGCTGACCCTGGGGCTCTGACACTACTCCACAATGCCAGCACACATGTCAAGCTTCATCACTGCACTTGCTACATGCTCAACCACAGTCCCCCAGATCCCGTGTCACTAAGCTGGGAACAAAGCTGTGACTCGTGAGGTGTTCTATAGGAAAGTGTGTATCAGATGTCTGGCTTGTCCGCGTACTAATGACTCCGCACCTCGCCAGCTCTGCCCAAAGCAATCATGCCAATGCCTAGGACTAAAAATAAAGCACGCAGGGTGACAGCGACTGCAGAGAGGAATAGGAAAGCCACATGAGCCAGCGTCCCAATTCCTCAGTACAGCTGGGCACTACAGCTGTCTGGCTGCATTCCTGCCACAGACAAACAACTGCACTTTGCCCCAGGCTCCCTGCTCAGTCTGAGGGAGCCTCTGACATCCCTGCGATAGGGAACCCTGGATCCCAGGTCCAGCCAGGCCATGCTCTGCCAGCCAGGGACTGGGACCTGGGTCCTTGCTGATTTCCAGCCAGGCCTGAAATACACACAGTCCTGCTGGTAGGGACTTCCCAGGACAACACCCACTCTAAGCCAGGCTCTTACTCTTCCATACTGCGGCACAGAGGTGTATGGCCACCCCAGAGGATGAAGGGAGTGGAGGAGGGATCCCAGGTTATGAACTTCGCCAGGTCTGAGGGAAATGGGGCAAAGAAGTGTGGGGGGGAGGCTTGAGTGCAGTGGGCCCTCCTCAGAGTTTGAGGGGAAAGGAGCAAGGAGGTGGTGGTCCTGGGCCTCACTGGGCCCACGGGAAAGGGGTCTCTCCTGGGGCCTGAGGGCAATAGGACAAGGTCTTTTCACCTGTTCTAGAAAGGAAAACGCACAGGGAGACAGAGATCTCTCCAGAGCCTGAGGACTCAGAGCCATCACCAGGCTTGATGGAACCAGGGGAATCACAGGGAAGCACTGCCAGGTCAGAGGGAAGCAAGGGGCAGGGAGGACAACAGGCCTTTCCAGGGCTGAGGGGAAGGATCCCCCTCAAGCCTCTGCCACCCTGGTCCCACCTCACTGGGGCTGAGGGGAACAAGGACACTGGGACTAAGGGAAAGAGGTCTCCCCTAACTCAGCCAGAGGCCTTGCTGGGGCTCAGGAGATGGGACACACAAGTTCTGGGTTCTGAGGGAACTGGGGGAGGGCTGACACCGATCCGAGCCGGAGGTGGCCGGCAACTGGGGCCTGAGGGGAACGGCGGCGAGGAGGACAGCAGCAGCCAGGGTACCGGGGGAGGAGAAAAGGCGACTGGGCCTGAGGGGTCGGGAGGGGACAAGAGGGGGGCGATCGCGACCTGACGGGACCGGCGGGGCGGGAACGACGACCGCGGCCTGAGGAGAGCGGGGGCCCGGCGGCAGCGGGCCCGGGAGGGAGGCGGTCGCCGGCGGGCCCCTCACCTGCATGACGACCTCCACCTCGTAGGCGTTGCCCTTGCTGCGCTGCTGCCCGCGGAACTTGGCGCCGCTGTAGAGCAGCGAGGTGGCCACGCCGGGCTGCGCCGTGTTGATGGGGGGCGGCGGCACCAGGCTACTAGCGGCCGCCCCGGAGGGCGGCGAAGAGGCCGAGCCCGCCGCTCCGCCCGCGCGGCACCTCTCGCTCCGCACCGGCATCTCGGGAGGGTCCCCGGGCGCCAGCGTGGCCGGGGCCGAGCGCGGCCGGGGGCGCCGCCCGCTCCGCTCCCTCACGCCGAGGCCGCTGCCGCCGCCGCCGCCTGGCTCAGGGCCTCCCGGCAGCGCCTCCGCGCGCTCCCATTGGCCCTCGCGGGCGGCTGCGGCAGGGGCGGTGCCGGGCGCCGATTGGCCGCGGGAGCGAGGTACGCGCTTCCTCCCGGCAGGCGCGGCCGCGGGCGCTGCTGGGAAATGTAGTTTTCCACATCCCGCCCACCCCCCGTGCGGGACGGGGCGGCCGAAGGGGCAAAACGCGTTCGTGGCGCTGATTGGCTGCCGCCGCGGCAGCATGGCGGCGCCCGCGGGGCCGCGCTGAGGCGAGAGGGCGGTGGTAGCGGCTCGTCCTTCTCCTCCTCCTTCTTCTTCTCCTTCTCCTCCTTCCTCCTCCCTCCTCGTCGCGATGTGGCGCGGCTGCCGCCGGTTGCTGTGGGGTCGCTTCTCGCCCGCCCGGCTCCCCCGGCCCCCTCCTGCCGCTGCCGGGAGCGGCCCAGTGGGGTCGGGTGGGGGCCGGGCCTACGCCCCGCCGGCAGGTGAGGGAGCGCCGGGCCGCCCGGGGGCTCTCTAGCCCCCTTCGGGGAGGGGGAGCCCTTTCCTGGCCCGGTGGGGCTGGTCCCCTTAGGGGAACCCCCCCTCTGGTGACACCATTCAAGGTCACCCCGGGCCAGGGGAGGGCTGGGCTCGGCGCCCTCGGGGCGGGTGGAAACACGGGAAACGGTCAACCGCCTCCCTGCGGCGGGGCAGGGAGTGATGCCAGCGCAGCCCCGCCGGGTCCGGCCGCCCCAAGGACTTGTAGCATCTCAGGCAACGTGGCCCAGGTGCTGGGCCTCCCCCCGTACCCTTCTCCTGGCGTTAGTGGGGGTTCGGAGGGGGGATTCACTGGCAGCACGGCCAAGTCCTCAGTGCACCAGTTTGCTTTTGTGTTTTGGTGTTTCTTAGGGATTTTGGGGGGATGGAACCCAGCTGGGGTGGTTCAGGGACGTTCTGGGCCACCTATCCCCTCCACAGATTTTGCAGGAAATGCGTGGGTTTGAGGATAGTAAAATTAGTCTCATTCTGTCTGAGGTGAGGCTGCAGAGTCGTGGTGACTCATCGCGGGCTGTCGGGAGCCCACTGCCATGAGTCAGGACTCCTCTGAGGTACACACATGTTAATCTTTTCAGAACTGTGCGTCAACAGCGTGGCGTTTTCTGAGGCCCCAAAGCTTGCGGGTCACTAAGCCTGAGCAAATCCTGTTCCTGTTTCCCCAGTGGGAATGTGCTTTTTTTAGCCCAGAATAACAGACTTCCAGCTTGGCTTGTTCACTTCGCCCTTCACGAGCTGGATTTATGGGTTCGGGATTTACGACCTGGTTGCTGTGGTCAGGGGAATGGCTTGGAGATTCTTCCTGCCTTGTGTGAGAGATACAAGCTTTTGCAACGCCTGTAATCCAGCTCTCAGGTGTTGGGAGTGTGTGAAACAGTGCTGGTAGGAAAGGAGGCTGCTCTTAAAACAGAGACCTGCAGTTCCCTCAGGCTCACCTTGCTGGTGGAGCCGACTACTCACGAGCTGGTGCGGGATGTGTGGGCTGGAGGCAGCTGCAGAAGGTGGTTTCTCCGCTGGTGACTCAGTGTCAGGCTGCAGTGTGTTGTTTGACGTGTCCCAAACACCATCCAGCTGTTAGCACGTGTGCCTGCAATAAACCTGCCCCCGTGGGCGGTCGCAGTGGAGGGAACAGCATCCTTGCCCCTGCACGCTCTGAGCCTGCTGGCAGCTGTGGCTCTTCCAGCGGGTGCATCGGCTGCAGGTCAAAGCAGAGAATGAGTGAGATGCACTGAGGGAGAGCATGTGGGCTGGCACCGGGTGGGTTTGTCATCACTGGGCGTGGAAAGAGAGGTTGCTGTGGCCTGCCCTGCCTCTAACCCAGCTCTGTTGGGTTCCTTGTTGCTCTGAGACAGAACACACAGGGAGAGAAAGTTAGCGAGGGCAGTTCAGGGATTAATTTGTCAAACGTGATTGCAGTGGGAGAATCTTGAAAGATTGAGTCCAGAGTGAAACTCCAGGAGTGCTGGGACAGGTCTGCTTTGGAAACCGCCCCTGCCAGACTCTGTAGAAACTCGGTGCCGGACGGTTTGAATGGAGCTGAGACCCCAGCCTGGCAGAAGTGAAGCTGGTCCCGTTCACTTGCCGGTTGTGCACAGCAACACTCTGGTTTTCACCAATTTCCTGGCGCTTCCCCAGTTGAGTGGACCTCACTGAAATGGTGTAGTGCTTGGAAGCTGTGGATGAATGGGCTGGAAATTTTTGTGGCCATGCCACCTCAACAGCACCAAGGGCTCCATCTGTTCCGTGCTGTGATGGGGAGCAGGGGAAGGGACCAAACCTCCTCTAACTGTTCTCTGAATGGCTCTGTTTTTGCCCCCAGAGAGGAAGCGGTTTTACCAGAATGTGAGCATCTCCCAAGGAGAAGGTGAGTACAGCTGCAGGGACAGGACGGAGGGGCTGGCCCCTGGGAGGGATGTTATCATCCCACGCTGCTTCAGCGAGAGTGTGGCACACCCACAGCAGAGGCTGTGCAAGTTGGGTATTTGTCACCAGCCTGCTGTGCCCTTTCCTCATCTATAGCAAAGCTGTGTGGTGGGAAACAGCTTCCAAGACTGTTGGCGGGAAAAGTATGTCAAAGTGATGGGGATGGTGGGGAAACTTGAGTATTCCTGGTCCCATGCTCCCATCAGCTCCGGCTCTGAATCTGCTCCTGCCATGGGGTTGTCTGTTGTTCCTTAGTGCCTGCTCCTCTTTGATTCCCCAGGATTTATACTCTGATTCCTCAGGAGGCTTTGAAATAAACCTGGACCACCGAAAGCTGAAAACACCCCAGGCCAAGCTCTTCACTGTCCCCAGTGAGGCCTTGGCCATTGCAGTGGCAACAGAGTGGGACTCGCAGAAAGACACCATCAAGTTCTACACTATGCACCTGGTGAGCACAGCAGGTTGGGACGCTGAGACCTCGGCAGGGCAGAATGCAGTGTACTGGGAGCAGTCTGGTCGAGGAAGTCAGGATTAAAAACAGGGAATCAAAATGCTGGGGCTAAATAGGAGTTTTCCAGGCTGCTGCCACCAGGCAAGGGCTTTGCCAGCTGGCAGAATGGATTCCAGAGTAAGGGTTGAGAACTGCTTTGGGGTTGAGAACTGCTTTGGGGTGTAAGCCTTGTGCCGGGGTGTGTGAGACGGGCATCTTCTGAGAATGCTTCCTTCTGTGTCCTGCCTCCTTTAGCTGTCCTGAGTTCTTGCAGTAGAATTGGCATGGCTCGGTCTAAAACTGGGGTGACTGTAGACAGAACAGTCTCCAAATGCAGAACATGGAGAGTGCAGGTTTCCTAATGCCCGTGGAACTGGGGACAAGAGGTTGGGACTTTGGTTGGGCACTGGGGGGAATCTTGTGGTTGTGAGGGCGCTTACATACTGGCTGGGTGACTGTCTGGAGGGGAATCAGTGTCACAGGGGACTTGAGAAGGAGCTGAACAGTCTTACTGGGGATAGCAAGGGGCAGGAGGAAATGGGATGAGCTCTGGAGCCATCTGTGAGCCCTCTCCCCTGGCGCTTGATGGGCCTGCTCCCGAGGATTCTGAAACTAGTGAGAAGATTCCTATTATGTGAGCCATGTTCTGGCCCTGCACCTCTTTTAGCTGCATTCCTCGGTTTTCTGTCTGCCATGAATTCCTCTACTTCTTCTTGGCTTTGTACAATGGAAGCTTCTGCTTCCCCAAGCCTTGAATAACAATGGTTATAATGGTTATGATAACAACTGTCTTTATCCCGCAGACCACACTGTGCAACACGGCACTGGACAATCCCACGCAGCGAAACAAAATGCAGCTGATCCGTGCGGCTGTGAAGTTCCTGGAGACTGACACTGTCTGGTACGAGATGGGGACCCGCTGGCACAGAGGCGAGGTTGTCTTGTCACAGTGTGGTTTTTGGAAAGGTGGTTGGGCAAAGTGAGGGAAAATGTCTGCTGTAACCCAGTCATGGCAGGGCTCTGATCTGTCCTGGTTTCGGCCCAAGGGTTTGAATTAGTTTAGGCCAGTCCTACATCTGCAAACCTAGTGGAAGTCTGTGCACCCAAAGGGCATAGGTATGAAGGAGAATGTGGATCTGGTCCTCTGCTGAACTTTGGTTTGGATATCTCCATGCTGGGCAAGAGCAGGAGCAGCAGGAAATTAAGATCTCCTTGGGGAAAAGAAATCATCTTTGAAAGGCCTGGGGGAATGTCAGCTCAGTCCCCCGTACTCCTGTGCCGGTACAGGCAGCTCAGATTACTTGTACCAGCAGCAAAATGCTCTTTGTTCCTTAAAGTCCCTGTGGGCTGCAGTGTCAAGCCTGTTCATGCCCAAGCTCCTGTCTCACAGTCCCAGCCTCTGAGGTGTCCTCTGACAGCTGCTCAGCTCCTGTGGGGAGAGGGGAACAGGACTCCCCCATCTGCCTCTGTGGCTTTGGTCAGGGTGGCAGCAGGGAGTCCCAAGCTGAGCCGCTGGGCAAGGTGAGGCAGGAGGAGTGGCCCCATATAAAGAGTTCCCATGGGATATGTCCCCTGCTCTAACTGCTAAACCTCGCTGCATCCCATGGCTGGCTTGGGGCTACCTGCAATTTTCTGTTGGCTGGTTTGCAGCTCTGTTTTGTAGTAAGATAGAACTGTCCTTCCTAGAACAACAAAAAGCTCTGAATTCGGCGAAGAGTGGGGAGATTGTTCCCAGTCACTGATGACACTGCCTGGGTGGACAGTAGGCCTTTCTCCCTTTGCTGTGGTGTAGGGGGAAGAGGTTCCTTCCCAGAGGTGTGCCCCAGCCTGGGAGTGAGCATCAAGTGTGGTTTTGTTCTGTAATGTCCCAGCTATCGTGTGGAGGAGCCAGCTGCCTTGGCAGAGCTGCAGAAGAATGAATGGGATCCTGTTGTTGCCTGGGCTGAGAAAAGGTAAGAGGTCAAAGATGTTTCTGTCTGCTTATGCCCTGCCCTGCTGAGGCCAGGAGCTCTAGTGCTGCAGAGCTGCAAGGTCGAAGCTTTTCTAAGGGGCTGGGTGATCATTCCAGGTACAACGTGGCAATTGGCTCCTCGACCAGCATCCTGGGGCCAAACATCCCAGCCAGCACCAAGGAGACCTTCGTCAGCCATCTGGCGTCCTACAACATGTGGGCCCTGCAAGGTGAGAGAGGCTGCGCCAAGGAGCCCTCCACTCAGGCTGCGCCAGCAGAGGAGGTGGTTCCTCTCCCCTGGGGAGAAAAGTGACTGTAATGTTTTTCCTCTCCTGCTGATATGCTGATATAATCAGTGCGTTGAGGTTTTATGTTTTAAAACTCCAAGCCAGTCCCTTAGCTGTATTTGTTATCGGTAGGGACACTCCCCTTACTGTCACTGGTGTTCAGGGTCTGACTTTGCTGGCCTGCAAGCTGTCTGCTCTACCCCAGCACAAATAACTTCTTTAATGGCAAACTTTCTAGTGACATAGTCCCCAGCTTTGTTACCAGGAAAAGAAATGGGGTTTAGTACTCCAAATGTCCATGGCTCTGTGTGCGCTTCACTCTTTCACCCTTATAGCCCACTTGATCTTACCTGATAGTGCTGAATGACACCTGAAGATAAAGAAATTAAGTAATGTTTGCTTTGCTCAAATCCTCAAATGCAAAACTTGACAGTGAAACCCTCAGAATACACTAGCTGAGCAGCTAAGGAAGGGTATCGGGGACAGGATTCCTGGGACAGGACTTGCAAAGCCTTCCCATTATTCCTGTAAAGATATTCTGTGATTAATCATTTCTTTTCTTCGTAGTTTGTGATGTGGGTAGGCAGGGTGCAAGAGAAAGGGGCTGGGGAAGGGGAGCCTCTGGCTAGCTAGGCAACTTTAGACCTGAAATTCAAAGCCTGGTGTAGACTGGTAGCGCAGGACAAGTCTGACTTCAGTTCCTTCCTTAGACCCTGTCTATGCGCAGGCACCTCCATTTCCTATCAGCTTGAGCTGGACTGTGAGTGCTCAGCAGCTCAGAATTTTGAGCCCTTCTTTCCTCTTCCTCCTGGCTGTGCACGTCTATGGGATTTGCTCCAGTCCCTCAGCCATCAGGCACTCACTCTCCTCCCCTGAAAGGGGGTGTCTTGCAAGCCCGTAGCTGGTGGTGTGGCAGGAAGGACGTCTGCTGTTTTATCAGCCTTTGCCGACAGTTCTCCCGGGGCACAGCACACCATGCACATTTGTACGGTGTTTTTCTATGCATGGTTATAGATGTGGACAGCTCTTTTATCACCAAACAGTATATGAGTCCCTCTCACCCTGGACTTTCAACTGAGCTCCAGAATACTCCGGCCTGGATGGGTAACCCTTCCCTTCACACAGGGCAGGTTTGTGGCAGAATAATAGGAGGCAGTTTCAAAGGCACTTTGTCACTGTGGTAACAGTGGCCAGAACAGCGCTTTGTGTCTGCTCTTAACTGCAGATCTGACGCTTAAGTGCCCAGATGCAAGTGGGAGGTATTGCTGTCCCTGAGGAGGTACCACACCCCGACTGTCCTTTCAGAGCATGTGAAGATGCTGCTGTAATGCTGCAGAAAACAACCATGAATCTTGTTTGTTCTGGGTTATTCTTTTCCAGGTATAGAATATGTAATCACCCAGCTGAAATCTCTGATTCTGTCCATGGGTCTGATTGACAGGCACATTACAGTAGAGAAAGCTGTGCTTCTGTCTCGCCTGGAGGAAGAATACCAGGTAAATGATGTTACAGAACAGCCCTGTAATTCAAATAGCAATAATCTCAGCATGACAAATGCATCTCCCACCACAAATAACTGGCAAGGGAAGTGCCTGCTATTGCAGGAGAGGTTCCACTCCACCAGTCTCCCAGTCTGAAAGAGTTTGGAGTGTGCTGCTGTAGAGCAACATCATGGGCACAACAGCCCAGACTGCTCCTAGGGCTGCCAGTTTCTTTTTGCAGAACCCAGATGGCTGCTTTTCTCCCTCTCTAACCTGAAGTGCAAAGTTGTGCCTGGCTTCTCATGCGGTGGGTTATCCAGCCTAGAGGCCTTGGTAGACACCAAGCTAATAACTTGCTTACTGGTAACTGGCCTGGCATGAAGCTCTCCCTGACCCAAAAGTGACTGAAGTTGATAGAAATCTTTTCATCCTCCCTTTAAGGGGCTTTGCTTCAGACATCAGTAGAGATGAAGCATGTTGTTCCACCATACTCATCTGGAGATCTCCAGATCTCCCCCATAGTCAGTGATCGACACAGCTCCTGGGGGGTTACCCATGTTTCACAAACATGAAAAGGGAGACTGAGGGTTGCTGAGCAGCTCTACACATCATCCAGTTTTGAACTGACTTGCGTTCCTCCTCTCCTTCAGATTCAGCGCTGGGGCAGTGTGGAGTGGGCCCATGACTATGATCTGTGCGAGCTGCGTGCTCGCGCGGCAGCTGGGACTCTCTTTGTTCACCTCTGTTCAGAGAGCTCGACTGTAAAACACAAGCTGTTGCAGGACTGAGGCTGCTGGGCTGGGCGCAGGAGGAAAATGCCCAGCTGTGAATTGCTGGTGTGACCCAGTGGATGGTAATCACCCTCCTGCCACCACACCTTCCCTGGGATCAGCCTCGTGCTGAGAAGCTGTGACTTTGTGGGCAACTCCTCACTTGGACTGCCTGCTGCAGTGCAGCGCCAGCAGTTTTGAGCCCACAAGGAGGAAAGGTCAAGGTGAGCTTCCTCTGCATCCCCAAGACAGCAGCTCTGTCCATTACTGGTGTCTGTAACTCATCAGAGGAGCTCCCACGAAAGAAACAGCTTCCTGGGCAGGGCACGGCACAGACATACCCAGCATATGCCACATGTCTTCATAGCTGCCAGCTCCTGACAGACACTTGTTATGGAAATCTGAAAACAGACTCCATTGCATCTGTTCTTCATCCCGCAGTGTGCCTGTATGTAACACCAGGGTCTCTCTGTTTGATTAAAGGCACGCCCCTGCTAGATACTGAAAGCCAATGCTGCTGAGTATTTCTTTGTTCTAATCACCAAACCGTGGTGTAGGTCCTGAGCTGCCAGGCTCCAGGCAAGCACTAGAATGACTGCAGGCAGAAAAAACAGGGAGCAGAGCTGAGCAGACACTAACTACCAAACAGATCTGCCCCCCTCCACATCTCTGTGCGAGCCTCTCCATGCTAGGTGCCCTGTCCTTGCAGCCAAGGAGTAGCTGGGAGGCAACTGTGCGGTACTGGAGCAAGAGGGGGGAACTTGGGCTCCTGCCATCTCAAGAAGCACAGGGTACTACAAGCTACATCTGTGTATGACAGGCAGCACCAGCCACAGGGCTTTTGGAGAGACCCAGTCTCTCCCCAGAGTGCATATGCAGCCACCCTCTCATTTAACCTTCCCACCTTTCTCCTTGCTGCTTGCCTCGAGCTGTACCGCCCTGGCCAACATCATTCCTCAGAAGCTGCCCACAAGTGAGCGTAGCAGCTGCTGTCACTGAGCAAGGAGGGGAATTAATGACTCCTTGCTTGGCTGTTGCGAGCGGCGGTGTGTGAGCTCCTCTGGAACCATTGATTTCCCTTCCTGCTAGCTGGGGGCTGCTCTGTTCACGCTGCAGAAAGCTGCTTTTGCGAGAGGTGATGAGAAGACAAGGCTCCCAGGCACGCAGAGCCCCCACCAGCCTTGTGCTTGCTGAGCTGGAAACCCGCTGTTATCTTGGGGGTGGTTTGATGGAGAGCAGTCCTCTCCCAGGCTGCTGCCGCGTGCGTGTGGCTCACAGGTTCCTACCACTGCGGCTTGCAGGTACTAAAGCTTTCAGGCATGATATGCTACAGTGGTTTGGTTCAATCAGCTCACAGCTGATCCATAACCCCTTGTGACCAGGTCTGAGCTCTGTCTGTACGGGCTTCATGCCAACATGATGGAAGAGACAGAGCTTCATATGCTTTTCCAGAGTCAATAAGTATCTTTTATTTGCAGTTTATGGTGGGATGGAAGAAGTATGCCTTTGGCCTGAAATGTCCCAGGCAGCTCAGGCATAGAGAGGCAGCCATCCCTGCTGGGTGTACTGTCACTGGGGGTTGTCCTCTATGCCCCCAGCTAAGGCAGCTGCCCAGCCCATGGCAGACCTACTCCATCGGCTCCAGGATCTCTATGTTATCCAGTTCTTCCTGGAGGTTGTCGACGTACCGAACGATCTCTCTGATACGCTCGCGATTTCTGTCGATCTCATTTTGGACAGCCTGAACAGATTGAAACCAAGCAGTGAACCTGCAGACTTGTCAGGGTCCCTTGCTGTAGCACAGAGGGCTCCAGCAAAGATTAGCCAACATAATTCCTAGCAGTGTCCCCACTGCTTGGGCCAGACCTGTTTGTGCCCCATGCCCCCAAGCATGAGGGTCTCTTACCTTCTCTGTCACGGAGGTCTGCCAGCGGTAGGTGTTGCTGAGGATGTCGCTCTCTCGCTTATCAATCTTCAGCAGGCGGACGCCATGGGATGCGTTGACTGAGTTGACAATGGCGTTTTTGTCCTCAAGAAGCTAGGAGGTAACATGACCGGATGAGGGGAGGGGGGCGGGCACACAGCAAAAGCAGCAGAGCTCAGAACTAGCAGCACAGTAACTGCGGTGCTCGGGGGAAGAAAATCATCCCTCTGTTTCAGGCTGACAAAGCCCTAGTCATCAGAATGAATCCAGTGCTTTACCCTTCATGAGGATGTGTCTGGGCCTCGCTAGGGTGTAATGGAGTATTATTCCTAGGACGGGTGGGGAAACTGAGGCAGCCCCCCTGGCTACACCTGCTGGATCAGGGAGCAAATGCCTGCTGCCGAGTGCTCTGTTGCAGGCAGGCTGCCTCACAGCACATGGCAAGCCCCCGCGGGCAGCTGGTGTTGAAGCAAGACTGCATATGCTCCAGCACGCCTGGCCCAGCAGGTGCGGGAAGTGGAAAATCGCTCTTGGAAGGGTCTCTTGCACTGGTGGCATTGGCTGTAAATCTTCATTTTTGGAGAGTTCCAGCTTCTAATCGAAGCAGTGACTTCCCCCGTGGCTCTAAATAGAGGGTGGCTTCGCTAAACCGTAATGACTCTCCTCCTGCAGCCAAGTGCAGCTGTTGAACAAATGAAGATTGCTTCTCCGTGGAAATGGATGGCAGTGAGGCAAAATGGGTGCACAGCAACGGTGCGTAACTGCAGCCATCTGCACAGGCCATAAAGCAGGGAGCTCCCCCGGGGAGGCTGAGGGGTCTGTTTTGTGTCTGTCAGCTCTTGATTACCTGGGGTAACCGGGAGGCTGGGATAATCTGGACAGAGCAAAACCACAGTGAATGCAAAACTTGAGTCATTTAGCCACTCTGTGAAGGAATAATGGAGGCAGAAAGGTCAGTGGCGTTGCTGACTGAAGCACTGCAACAATTTTTGTGCTTTCTGAAAGGCTCCTGAGATCTTTGATATCACAGCAAGACTGAGGGCTCAGTGGAAGGCTCCGTTTGAAATACCATGTCCTGCCTCCAGATCAGCTCATGAGCTGGGGAGCTCTAGGAAGGGCTTTTGGAATCACTGAGGCAAACAGAGCACCAGCGCAAGAAAGTCAGAGTGGTGTTTGGATTCTCCTGGGGGAAGCAGGGAGAATCTGAACAAAACCAGCTGTGAGCGCAGCAAAGATACTGCCCAAGCACCTGCTGGGTTGGGGCTGTCTGGAAATCATCCAGAGAAGTGAGTTGTGCTGGAGGCAGGAGAGAAACTTGCTCAGCACCTCTCCTGGGCTGCTGCCACCAGCTCTGGCAGCACCCAGGGAAACCTGCAGTGCAGTTATCCTCTGTCCTAGCCGGTGGAGACGTCCGGCAGCACTGCAGTTCAGCCAAGCGGCTGGGGCCTCTTAGGAGGAGGTTATGCTCTGGTTTAGCCATTGCTTTAGCTATATTGAGCCTCCTGGAAACCCTGTCCCTTCTGAGGAGAGGCTGTGGCCTCCTCTTCTTGCTGATGCCCTAGCAGACATGAATTTTTTTGGTGCCCTCACCATTCGAACATCAGCTGGCAAATCCTCGTCAAGCTCATTCTTGACTGATTTCTCCAGTGCGGTGATGGAGATCTCTAGCAGCTTTTCATGGTGACGGTTCTCCAGGTCCCGGCACTGGGCCATCGTACAGAAGACGGTTAAGGAAAAGGCTGACCACACCACTCACTTTTAGAGATTAAATGACCTCCTGTAACCAGAGACTGAGTGTCCACACGGCAGGCTTCCACAGGAAAGAGCCTGGCTGCTGCCGGAAGCTACTGTGATGTCAGGATGTACACTTTCTGCTCTTAATTGCAGCTCATACACATCAGGTCTCATCCTCACTGCCATATATTATGCAAAATGGAGAGTGGGCCTAGGTTTGCAAAGGAAATTGAAGGAAGTCTACCAGGATATAAACTAAGCTCTGAATATGGTGCAGTTATTTGCACAAGGCCAACAGACTTCTATATTTAAAGTAGCATAACCTGTCACTGAAGCGCTTTGGTACTCTCATCTCACTTCATTCCAGAAGACATCAACAGCACAAAAATGAACACAAAAAATTAAAGAAAATTCAACAAGAATTGTAGATATTTTGTTGGCTGCTATGGCAAGAATGTACATAGAAAACAGTCTAACTAGATATTCCCAGGGTTTTGTCACGGCTGTGTGGAGAGGAAAGGAAGATTCCCAGGGAGGAGAAAGCTACATAAGTCCTACAGGCTTTCAGCACAGGAGAACTTAGATCCTTTTGTGCTCTCCAGAGTCTCCACAGAAAGAAGCTGGACACCTTAAATGACCATTCCTGCAAAGCTGGGAAAAGACCTTTTCTGTTGATTAAAAAAAAAAAAAAACACAACAACAAATCACCAAATTCTATATTAATGGCTCATTTCTGGATTTAGAAGTAAGATATACGTACATCACTGGGAGGTCCAGGCCAACATACTGTCAAAAGGATATATCCCTCTAACATTTTCAATGAATGTTGATGCTATGACAGCAATGCTTTTTCTAAAATCCATTATTAGTTCCTTAACAGAGGGAAAAAGAGGAAATATTACAATGAAAACTTGCATAAACATAAAAGGGAGACGGGGAGTCTAGGAAGAATGTACAACTGATTATAATTTGGACTCACTGCTGTTATTAGCACAGTCAGAAACTGCACTGCCTCAAGCATTTAAAGTGTTTTGAAAGTGCTGCAAGATTTTCTTTCCTCATTCAGGGACAGAAAATTAGAATCAGTTTACTGGAGGGAAGCTGACAGAATGATACCTTTACCCAGTGTCTGGAGCAAGCCAGCTGATTCTTTTTTACCCTCACCTAAGTAATGCATGGAGATTGCTGTATTCCCATATACTGCCATGCTGCAGTCTCCTCGTACGTATGAAGAGCCTCTTGGCGGAAGCATAACCAATGCCTGGGCTTACTGCAGCTTTTGTTTTAGTCCTCAGAAACTAAAATTGCTGCTGCCTATTACCTCTCTCAAAAACGGCTGGTGGAGAACCTGTGAAGTGTTGCACTTAAATGTCTTGATACAAGAGTTCAAATACAGCCACCCGAATCCTGCAAATGCAGGGAGGAACGTTTCTGCTCATTCCATCAGTGACTGCAGATACACAAGGACCACTTCAGAAAACACTAAAAGGCACAATCCTGATGCAGCGAGGAATCCATTTTGAGCTGCTGCTTTCTGTCACACACATTCACAAAAGTATACTGCTGCATCTGCTTGCACACAGGCCCCAGCTCCTATCTGCTAATTTTTAAACAGCTTTTTTTTTTTTTTTTAAATGAAGATGCACATTAGCAGCCCTGCCCTAGTTTTTGAGGAAAAGTCTGGGGAGAAAAAAGGCAGCTATTATACAAGCAAATGCAGTAAGCTGAGCAGGAATGTGTGTAATCTTATTCATAGCAAAGATCAGCTTCAAAGAATTACATCTCTAGAATCCCAAATGCGTACCCCATGCTAGGCAGCGCCTTCTGTACGCAGACCTATAAAATGACTGAATGACCTCAAGTCCTTTTCTCTGAAGTCTAGGAAATCAGCTTGGAGAGATGCGACCGACATACTGTGCTCTGCTCTGAGAAACAGAAATCTGTTGCAATGTATCGATGTCCAGGGCCTGATCTCACCCAGATCAACATTGAGCAGAAAAGACTAAGATGGAGACAAAAACATTAGCCTGACTGGAAGACCTATGCCCCCCTCTTTGTGCGATGGGCTGCTAAACAGAGGGGTGCAGCAACAGAAAAGTGACCCCCCCCATGTTCTGGATGTGAGGTCTCACTGGTACATGCTTGACCCTTACCTCCAGCTGGTCAGCTATCAGCATTTCCAAGGTCATGAGTGCTTCTGACAGCTGAAGTATGTCCTCCTTGTACTCAGCTCGTTTAGACTCAGCAATATCATAACTACTGGCATTATGAATCTCATCCAGCCTCTAAACACGGAGATACATAAATTACTTATAGTTTGTGTTCAGCACTCCATTGCAATTTAATTAACTTGTTACATATGTGAGAAAAGTTCCTGCTGCTGATTAGCTGAAATGAAATGTGATGATTCAGGAAGTCTCCAGATTTACATACTGGGTAGTCAACAGTGCTGAGGTATGCTACTGCGCTAACGATCCAGGGACAATGCAGTGAAATCAGTGAAAACGCTTCCTCATCCTCCAGTCAGCACAAGACTTTGCCCCCTTCTATGCTTCCAACTTTGGTTCCCCTTCTGACACATTTCAAGTTAAAAAAAATTTGATTCTTGACATTACTGGCCATGAAGAAGAGATTAACAATTACTTCGTAGAAAGAAATGCAGGCCTAAATCCTGATCCCCTTCATGTCAAGGAGAATCTTGATTGACTTCCGTAGGGTCAGGATTTAATATTCTGAATACAGAATACCTATCATTGCCTGCCTTCCTCTTACAACAAGGATTTATTGCCCTTCAGAATTAAATATTGACGTCAGTTTTGTATCAGACAAGATTTATGATTTCTTGGATCCAAAAAAAAAATCTTCTTGTGCTGAGCAATGTATTATTTTCAAGTCTGCTCAAAATAAGTTAACAATCAAACGATAATAGCAGGCAAAAAATTATACATGTTTTAAGATGTCTAATCCACTTCTGAGAGGGAATGGAACAGGCTAAAATAGAGATTTCTGATGAAAATCATTGCCAAGACTTGTGTCTGAAAATGGACTAGATTACCCAAACTTTGTAATGTTTAAAGGGGAAGAGGGGAGAGCAAGGCATCTTCTTTTCTAATGTAAACAGGCTCCAAAAGCTCCCCCGCCATTCCAGCCGCACCTCTGGGAGCAATAACTTCAAAGTTCAAGGCCTTTAATGCTCCTTAACCAACTTCAGAGAGCAGAGTTATTTTACAGGTTGTCCAAGCTTACATGAAAGGATTACAGCGAGACAAACAGCCCCTAAGAATGGCTTACAGATTTCAGACTGCTGGGACCTCTGCACCTTTGGAACTCCTCTGGCAATTTTAAATGAACGGGGAAATGCTGTTAAAATACAGTGTTCCGTCTTGACACCAACTCCCCCAGTATTTATGCAAAAACTGTCACGCTGACCACTGTGACCTGTTCTTGCAGCTCAATGTGTAGCTGAGCCTGCAGGTCATCGGACAAAGACGAAGGGCCAAAATCTGTCCTCGCCCATGTTTCTTTGGGTTTGATTTTGGTTTCTTTGTTTGGTTTTGGGTTTTTGTGGCTTTTTTTTTTTTTTTTTTTTTAATGGAAGATATATTGGGGAATTCAAGTGCAAGTTAACTGAATACACATACCAATCTTTATATGCTGCCTTCTGGTAAGGCTGCAAACTCGTGTCCCGACTAGAGCTGATGGAATCAGTTTGCCAGCATGAGTCAGCAAGGTTCAAGGACCTGGGTGCAGAGTGACTCAGCAGGCCGCCAGCGTGTGACAGGGCACCTAAATGAAAGTGACCTGGTTTTCAAAGGGAGCCAGCGCTCCTGCCTCTGCCTGGTGTCAGTTGTCAGGGACTCGCTCAGCTCAGCTGACAGTGTTACCAGGGTTTAGCCCCCCCCCCCCCCCCCCCTTTTATTTTTTCTGTGGAAACAAAATAATGATCCATCTATTATACATGGTTAGAAAGGGATCCAGCTAGAAGCTACGCCCTTAGAAGCCACAATGGGTGGCTGTAGTTGAGCAGAATGAAAAAAGATCGTTTCTGCTTTAAAAAGACTAGAAATACATTACATTAACTTCATCTAATTTTTTTTTGTTAAAGTTCTTTGAGCTGTTGTTGACAAAATGAACTGAAGCAGAAAATTACTTGAAAACAACTGAATACAGTGCAATCTCCTTCCTTTTCTTGCCCATTTTTCAATGAAGGAAGAGCTATTGGAGGCCTCAAAGAGAAGGGGAATGGCATTAAATCTGATAAGTGCATATATATGTATTTTAAATCAACTTCACAAAAAAAAATTTTTAAAAGAAAGGTTGAATATTTCAATTTTCTTGAAGACTGGTAACTTTTCTGGATGGCAAAAAAAAGTAAAAATCCCCACCATGTTTAGCCACTTTTTTCTGTAAAGCCTTGAAGGACTTTTACCTTTATGGACAATCAGGTAACACTATGACATGTTAATTTTGTCCCACGCTGAATTTCCAGTATCGATAAAGGCTGTCACTGTTAGCTGGTTGTGGTTTGCCCAAAGGGTTGAAATTTCAATCCCCAAATTCTTTTCCTACATAAAGTACTAACAAACTTTTAACTTATTAGCTAACACAACAATTCTTGGTATAGATTTATACTGTAAGAAACATGTAAAGAAAGATCAGTGACTGAGCACCGGAAGGGGTTGCCCAGAGAGACTGTGGAGTCTCCATCCTTGGAGATACTCAAAGGCCATCTGGACATGGTCCTGGGCAGCCTGCTGTAGGTGGCCCTGCTTGAGCAGAAGGGTTGGACCAGATGACTTCCAGAGGTCCGTCCCAACCTCAGCCACTCTGTGATTCTGCCATTAGGGAACAAGTACCGATTCCTATTACAGCCGTGTAAATCCAGAATAATTTTCTTAATTTTAATGGAGTTACCCTCGTTCTCAGTGAAATTAAAAACTGGCATATGATGTAGAGAAATCATGCATCAAACAAACAAAAGTATAACAACATTACCCTTTTGTTCCGATTTTCAAAGTCTAGGATTATTTTCCTGCCTTCTTGCTGGTTGGCTGTTAATGCTTCATGAAGGCTTTCATAGAAATCAGAGACTTCAGCTTCTCGTTTTTCACACTCTTTCAGACCATAGTTAAACAGGTTCTCACAAACTGAGACAAACTCCTTCCTGTATGTGACACCAGAGTCAAGGTATTTTGCTTGTTCAATGGAGAAACACGCTATGTTCCTTCTACCTCTGCAAATTTGAGCAACAAGGGTTACAAGCTACTGTGATGTAAACTCTGTGGTTCTTGCTCGGAGCAGGCTGCCAAGTATTCTGTCTGTAGCAGGACTGGGTCACCCATTCACATTTCATGCATAGGATTTTGCTACCTTAAGGGCATGGAGAAAACTGTGGCAACTTGTGGGGGAAAAAGGCCTTGAGGAAAAAAAGGAAACACATATACTTCTCTGATTTTTTCTGACACAAGAGTGGAATGAAGCATACAACCCTATCTGTCTTCACAAGTGTGAATACGGTGTCTGCGTAGTTAATAAATACAGCTCTGGAGCCTACAGCCAGAGCACAGAATAAACTACTGACTTGGTAGCATCACAAAAATAACGTCAATTTTTCTTCTGCTATTATCTTGGCAATGGAATTGTTTCTAGAGTCTATTGTAGTTAAGCCATGATGCATTTTTCCCCAACAGTGTAATGCAATTTTAAGGAAGGTCAAGTTACTGGCCTTGACAATGCTCTATTAATCTGAATGAGAAAAGAAAAAAGAAAAAAAAAGTGTCTGCTTTCTGATCCCCCGTGTAGGAGCAATGATCAGAAAAAAGTGCTGGCCTGAAAACTTCACGTTGCCTGCTCTGGCAGGTTGTGAGATATGCGACTCATATCATTCTGATTAGTCTGTTCCTATCTCCTACCACTTCAATTTCAACATGATTTTAGCAACTGCGCTCTTACAATCTAACTGACAGAGATTTATCTTATAGCTCATTTTAAACTTTAAGTGGATTCCAGACTTAAAGAAAGTACAAAGCCTTGATTCTTGAAGGGTCAGAAAAGAAGGCTACCGAACTTGTGTTTGATTCAAGTGAAGGAAAAGGAATATGGTAATTACAATGGTGAGAATTTAAAACGCTGGAATCTCATGACCTGTTGGTGATA
This sequence comes from Burhinus oedicnemus, assembly GCA_008921705.1. Classification (NCBI taxonomy): domain Eukaryota; kingdom Metazoa; phylum Chordata; class Aves; order Charadriiformes; family Burhinidae; genus Burhinus; species Burhinus oedicnemus. The sequence goes on from VFFE01007149.1 coordinate 2,772,264, forward strand.
GAAATGAGTGCTTTCACAAATGGGATGTTTCAAGCTGGGTTGGCCAGCTTGCCGGTAATATAAACCATTTGTTTGTAGCCCTTATATTTCATGAGATATCAAGCCTTAAAGCTGTCAGTGGTCTCATGGTCTTGCAGTGGTGTTTTTGGTACCATTCCAAAATTGAACACAGACTGTCTCAGATCTTAGATCAATGTAGCTTTCAGCCCTGGATAAAAGCAATGGATGAAAGTCCCTGTGGATGTACCTCCTTCTTAACTTAAGGCATTACGTTTTAGCTGTAGGTATTCTAAACCCAGGAAGGATATGCCTGCTGCAGGTCACCCACTCCAGGGAGGTAAGCCAGTTTGGCAGCTTCTGTGTCCTCTGCATACATACTGTCAAACAGGAATGATCCATTCAGGTACTCAACAAAGGCTGTCTTTGAAGAGAATCAGAGCAATATAAGTAAAACAAAGAGTGCCAACCTGCTGCCAGTCCTCAGGACATGTCTCTCCTATAAGCACTTCACCAGCAGAGGAACACTTGGTGCAGACACAGTGATGCCGACACAATAGATATACCAACCAAAGCATGAAAGCACCCTGCAACTGGAGTGAAAACCATCCAGGTTCACATGTGGCTTTGCTGCTAGAATGCTCTAGCCTAAGGATAGAAAACCCTGTTTAATCTTATATAAAACATTATCATGTACAACTACATACTGCAAGGCTATTAAGGCTTTCAGATAAGGAGTCAGTGGACTTTGGGGAGGGACGGAGGGAAGAGCTGCAGGTGTCCTCCCTGTCACTTAACCACCTCCTGCTCTTCAGCCGGTCTGATCTTCTAGATGTCTGGAATACAGAGCCAGACCATAACTGAAAGCACCATTTTGCCTGGTCTTGTTTTCAGTCTGTTCACAGGACTACAGTGATCTCTGAAAGCCCTGAAGAGTTGAACCATAAAACTAATGAAAAGCATTAACTTAGTGTGAAGGAGAAAAAAAAGTCACTGCACCATGAAAATGCTAACAGTTCCCTCAGACCTGTAATTTTCTTAATCTCACGTCAGGCTGATAAGATCCTCGGGTATGATTTACTATTTAGCTTTGCAGGGTCTGTATCTGTAGTTTCATTGTTCAGCCAAAAGAATTATGTTCCCCCACGTCATGTGTATTCCACAGCAGTTCCTGTTTTCATTCAAAAGATGAGATTCAGAGATCACAGAGATTAATCCTAGCCTTAGTTTTAGCACAGTCGATGTTAACCTCTCATTAAATCTTCAAGCAGGTAAAAGAGAAGTCAATATCTGCTGCCCTTCTTTCCCTGAGACAATATACAACCAGCCAAAGAAAACATACCTTGTGATACTCCAGCTCTTTCTGCTTTGCCTGTTTTTCCTCCAGCTGAGCCAGGGCCCGAGCCTCCTCACGTTCCAACGGCTCAGTAAGATCTTGATACTTTAAAACTGCAACTTCTCGCTGAGAAATACAGAGAAATAAAATATTTTTATTAGATTATCCAGCATTGCTCAACGAATCTGGGCATAGGCATTCAATCTTTCTAGAACATGCACCCAAGTGACATCTGCATCTCCATTTCTTTGTGGGCTTTTTATTAAATTACCTATGAAATTTCTAATCCATTCCTCATCCCATTTTTTGTTGGCATATTACTTTGCCTCTGCATTCAATGCATCTGAGCTGATTCAGTCCCAGGAAACTTTTCTCTCTCCGTTTCCTCATCTTTAGGTGTTTTGGGGTTTGCTTTGGGGTTTGGTTTTTTTTTTTTTTTTTTTTTAGCAGGAGGCCCTATTTTGAATTCTAGAATTTGAGCTCTGATTTGATCAGTTTAATGCATTTACTAGGAAGAAAGAGGCTCTTCGGAGGAGCAGATGGCAAGGCAGTAGAAGGGGCAAGAACCTAATTAGCTTGAAACTGAAGCTTGACAAATTTAAGTATGCGACTATGATGTACTGTCTGTACAAATAGGAACTGGACTCAATGACCTGTAAAGCCCTTCCAGTCCTATGGTAAAAGTAATGTATATTCCAAGTACAGCTCCTGCTCTGTGCCAAGCAAATTTACAATTAACCATATTCTTCGGTTACTTGGAAAAAAAAAAACCTAAAACCCTAAAACAAAAAAAACACCACCACCACCAAAAAAACCCTTCTTTGTTCCTTTAAGCCCTGGGATCAAAAAGCAGTCCCACAGGTTACCTGTGCGGATGCACTGTCCTGTTCCCAGAAATCAAGAACGGGAAGCGCATTCGATGGCACCTGCTTGCCTGGATAGTCTGTCAGTCCGCTACTGAAACAAACGGCTCAGCAGGACCACCAAGCCTCCCTTCCCCTGGATCCACATCTCAAGACTGATTTCCTCCAAGATTTTCTGATCTCTGAGAAGGTTTGCACTCACACTGCAGCCTTTCTGTGGCAACATTAACCAGGCCCCTCTCCCACACACAGCTGCTGATTTTCACAAAATCTGTGAAGACGTCACGCCTCTGACACCTCTACCTCTCTGTCAGATTTGATAGAATTTGGCCTACAGGTTCACAGCTGTTAGGTGGAGGCAGAATAAACACTGTGTGTTCCTGTAAGCCTAATTTCTGCAGGGAACCTGCCCTGAATGCTAGAATATTGCTGGCATACCAACAAAGCAAATGCTCTGTATGATGCTGTTGCTCAATTTCACAAGCAGGGAACGTAGAAATGCTTACCGTGGTGTCACTCACGAGCTTGAAGTCCAAGTATATCAGGTCTGGAAGATGAGCAACAACAAATAGCGTATACCGCTCATCATCGCAGAGAGGGTTCCCCGTGAGATTCAGTGTGCGTAAGTTTTTAAACCTCCTGAGATAGATCACCTATGCCAAGATGAAAGAGATGCTCTAGTTCCCAGTGCTGGGGAAACATACAGCCTTGAAATACATTGCTCTTACTACAATTATATTGCAATACGTATCCTGCTCTGCTGCCAAACACAGATGACATTGAATTATGAGTTTCTAATGGTTTTAGGGAAGGCAATGCTTAAATTCACACTGTGAATATATAAATGATGGGTGTAGAGAGAAGGTCTTTAGCTGGGGTGGGCAAATCAGGGGTCTTAGATTGGTAAACTACCCTCAAAAGAACCCCAAATAAATCCTAGTCTCCACTCCCTCCTTTTCTCATATCTAGCTACTTAATCCTTTTCCAGCTTTCATGGGAACCAATAGGAATTTTGCCATGGCCGATAGCAGTAACACAGCCAGGCCCTCATAAGTCAATAATCTAAAAGAGAAATAGCTGTAGTAAGTGCTTAACAGCAGGACAGCTTACCAAAACCATAACTTAGACTACAGAGGAAGTGAAATCCCAAGGAGAATTTTCTTCTCTAAGGAGGGGCTTGGACACAGTGGCAAATGTAATTTTTAGATTATGTGATCCTTTGATAGGAAACGTTTGCAAACACAGGGAGCACTCACATCTTCCAGAGTGGCAAGGTTATTCTTTCCTATGGAGAAAATCTGCAGCTCTTGCAATGTGTCCATGTGCTCAATTTTAGATATTCTGTTATTGTAGAGACTTAGGTCCTGCAGTTTGACAAGAGCATCCAGGCCCTCAATTACTTCAATATTGTTGAAGGACAAGTCTGGGGAAGAGTTATAAACCAAAAGTTTTACAAGCAAAAGTTAAATGATGTCTAGCAGAACACCCTGATTCACACCTTGCATTTAGCTTGGTTCTTGATTTACGAATTTATATACAGTATTTTCCTCAGGGGTGTTCAATGTCCCACAGGAAAGGCTCAGCATTAAATCATCATTCTGCAGGCCAGGAAGCGATATACATATCTCCTCCTTGCAATGAGAGCAACAGTTGAAGGTGTTCCATGTGGAGTCCACATACACAACCTGAAAGCAATTTCTACCTTATGGAGAAACCCAAAATACAAGAAAAGAGGTGGGGAAATGCCCTAAAAGGGGTGTATTTCTGTGACAAATTTGATACTCCCTGCCTTGTTTCTTGCAGACTCTTGCCTGCCATACCAATGGCTACTGTCATGGTCATTCCTATAAGACCAGCATATGCCAGTCCCATGCTCACAATCACCTTCTTGTCAATGGAGGTACACACAGGTATATACTCATAGCTATTTCACTTGTTGATATTTCCTTTTATCCTCCCAGAACATCTATCCTAACACCTACATTCATCATGACTAAAAGCAGTATTTGCCCTCAGGCCAGTACCAAGCGATTCAGGAGTCCAAAGATGGTTGATGAGGTTACCAGCTGTCTGCATCACCCCAGCCCCTGGACGGCTCAGAGACTCATGCAGCAGCTGCTGAAGCACTGCGGCCTTTGGGCAAACGAAACCCATGAGTGTGCTTCAAAACACTCTGCTTACATTGTGGTGATCAGCTGTTGATTCGCAAGTGCATTAGTCATCTGTGCAGCAGAACAGTGCAGACAACTGGGCGGAAGAACCCATTAGACATTTCAAGATGTGCTTATGAGCCGAAGCCCTGCATGCTATTTTCAAAGACGGCTGAGGATATATTTACGCTGCCAGCCAGCTGGCTGCAGTTCCCAGAAAATACTCTAAGCTATGCATCTGTAGCAGCAAGCTCACTGATCTGCCCAGTATCAAAACCTGCACCACTGTGCAATGCTGCCATCAGCATCCTGAGTTTTTAGTTGAAAGTAGTCACATAAGACTACAAGGATGGGCATTTCTTGGGACAACAATGACAACAAGCCCTTAAGCATATAGAGGTAAAGATTGTAGGTTCTAGGTTCTGAAATGCCTGCATTAGCTTTGAAGACAGAATGCAAGCTTCTAAATCACAGAGAGGTTTCCATAAATATTTCTGAAAGTCACCTCCAAATACAAGTACAAACCCTGGAAACAACCTTAAAATCTCAGCTTCCTGTTGCTGCCACACCAAATGTATTAAAACCAGTTTTTAAACATTTGAAGGATTGTTTTGCAGCTCTGATACTCAGGCATTTTGACATTTGACAGTCAAATGAGGAAACACACAGACAGCTGACAGCCTTCCCTGGGAAAGCTCCTATCAGTTGTGTTTGAGAAGGAATGCAACATCCTGGTTTTATCGCAGATTGCTTTGCACCTGTGAAAGCCTCCAGCCTCATGTACCTGTATCTTACCAAGCCATACAAGGTGAACCAGACTCTCCAGAGCTTCTATCTTCTCAATGATGTTGTTGTCCAGCTGCAGTTTAGTCAGATTCTCAAACTGCCACAGATTATCAATCTGCAGAATATCTAAAGCCACGGGAAAAAAATAAAAGAAAATTGCTTTTCATGTGAGACAGCTTTCAGTTTAGCAGACACGCTATCTTGCACAAGGAAAACATGTCCAGTCTTACCTCCAAAATGATTTTCAGCAGATTATGATAGCGTGTGATGACTGCCCTAGAGAGCTGAGAGGTCCACTGGCTGGACGAGATTTCAATGAAACAGCCCAGTTAACCTCAGTGTCCTGCACCAGCGCACACTGCTCATCAGTGATGCCAACGAGTCGCTGAGGGGATGCTGACTACAGCCCTGCAGTTAAGAGTGGCTTTATGAATCCACTACTAGGAGGCCTTGACCTTCATTTTCCTTTCCAGCTCCAAGAGGGAGGTTTGGGATGAGACTCTGCTTTTCTCTGCATTTGCAGGCTAGCGGTGGCCAGCTAATGCTTTTGTAAATTACTTTTCTGCTCCTGGGATTCTCATCACAGGAGAGCAAGTTGGGGTCTACTCTTTCTGTGAAGGCTGCAGTTTAGAACTAATCAATATCCCTGCATTTAGCTTCCTCCAAAAACAGAACCAGAAGGGCAGGCCGTTTGGCATTACAGCAAAACATTAGGACCAAGGTGACAGAAAATACAGAACAGTCACACTCCCAATTCTCTTTTGCTTCCCGATGGCTTCCCAGAAGATTTCGTTAGCTGCTATGCTGCTATTATTGTTTAGTGAGTGCAATGTAAAGTAAGGAATTGAATGCACAAAATATTCACACAGTTCTATACTTTATATTTGCAAACAAATACATGCAGGATTAGGTAACAGGGGTTCTGTTTTAAGGAACTCAACCAATATATGCATTATTTTACTGGAGCACGCAATGAATAATCAAAAGCAGATTTTTGCCCATGAAATTATATACCCCCAAAATACTCAAATATTGAGCCAAATGTCCTTCCTCTTCATTTTTTGAATGCAAGTTTATGGCTGGTTTGACAGTAAGAGGCAAGCTGCGATAATGCTACAGATGACCGGAGGAAGCCACCGAATTGGACTGTAATCACCATAATCTACCAAATAGCTCTCACATAATCGCCAGCGATGGCGGAGCCTGCCCAGGGTTTGATCTGTCCACGTACAGAAGGGCCCAATAGGCCTGTGGCCTGTAGGTGTCACCACAATATAGATGTTAAATAAGAATAGCAGTGACATTAATAGCATAAAGTTAAGTAGCTTTAAAGTTACCCATCAGCAAAAGCACCCAGCTGTCTCTAATGAAAAAACTTCATATAGATATGACTAAAAACATTAAGTCCAGACGTTACTTTTCACAGAACAAATCTAAGCTAATCATGATTGTTTGCCAGTTAGCCACTTCATGCTTAATTCTATTATCCTCTAATAAAAGAAAAGAAAAAAGTATATATACTGATACTCACTTCTAAAACTAAGCTGTAGCTCTGTCACGTCTTTAAAGTTAATAACTTCCCTTTTGGCAAGCTTTCCTATGTCCTCTGGACACTGCTCTTCAATGGCTTTCTGAACCATTTCATCGTCAATAACATTTGGCTCAATACTATTGTATAACTGACTCATTTTTAGACGGTATCAGCCTTAAAGGACAGAAAAGAAAAAGAAATTAAATCACTGCCTGGCTACTATTTCCAACATTCATTGAATGGGCATAACAATTCCAAGGAATTGAGAGCACAGCTGAGCATTAAGAAGATCTAATATCTCACAGCTGAAATCAAAGACAGACTTGACTTTTATCACAAAGTCACTGATGCGACTCTAAGCACAGCCGTATAGCCCGAGCATTGTAAAATGGCCAGGCACGATCACATGCAAACTTCACACCATGTTTGAGTGTTTTCCATGAAGAATGCCAGATTTTGGCCAGATAAGCAGATCAGGAAAGGAGGCTCTATGCAGCACCTCTGAACAGCAATGATCCATTGCATGGCAGTCACCTCTTCATGAAGAGGGCATATTCAAGCTCTGTGCACCATTTAATCTAGTTTTAAAAGGTGCGTGTCTCATTATAGGCAAGTTTCATTTATAGAGTAAGAGGTATGCGTTTATAGCACAGGAAAATTAACCACAGCAGTTCGCTAAATTTTAAACACCAACCTCACAATAAAAGTGAAAACAAATTTGAGGAAGGAGGAAAATTTATAAACAATAATGGTGATTTTCTGAGGAAGGCACTTAATGCAGATCCATAGTAAAGGCTGTCTAGTTCGGTCAATATATAGCTCTGCACACAAACACCTTCGCTTTGGGAAGCAGACAAGTCTGTCAGTTAAAGCTTTCCTCCTGGCTTTGTCATTTAAATATCCCTAACGTTGCCCTGGAGGCAATTAGACTACTTATCTTTCTAGAGCTGTGCACAGTTAATGAATCAGTATGGACTTGAACCTTCAGCTTTGCTTGTGTAAGATGTCTATAATTGTGGAAGAAGTTCTGCTGATTTTTTGCATAGGAGGACAGGAACGATAAATGTCTGGATTTAGAAAGTTCTCTCCTCATCATGGCTTTTAATTAACAAACCAAACCTCTCTATGGCTGTGCTCAATACAGACCGAGGAGTAGCAGGGTCTGGGTTTATTCATCCTTGACCTGCCAGACTTTTCACTTCCCTTGTGTTTGTCCATCGTTTTTTTAGCCGACGTCGGTTCCACAGAGTGAGTCACACTGCGAGGTCAGCACCTCGCTGCGCCCAGTAAGAACAACGTGGGTGTCACCGAGAGCAGTGGGTCTGTTACCCAGATAAGAAGCTGCTGCCCACAGCCAGCCGGAGCCCAGGCCCCGTCCCCGACCTCCCCCAGGCCCAGCGGGGCTCGGGACGGGGACCCTGACTCTGCCTGTCAGCGTGCCTCTGACACTCAGGCGGGATGCCGCCTTCCCCTGAGGCCCACGCAGGCCCAAACCCCAGCCTCCCGGCCCCTCAGGCCTCGGGTCCCCAAGGCTCCAAGCCCCCTCCGCGTCCCCGGTACCGGGCTCGGCCCCCACCTGCGCCTCGGCCGCGGCACCCGGCCCGGCTGCTAAGGAAGCCCAGGCGCGTTGCTAAGGGAGACCACGTGACAAGCGCAGCCTCCAATGGTCAGGGAGTGGGTGGGAAGGCTGGCTGCTAATCAGAGCGCGAGAAATCCGTGTCAGCCAATCAGCGCCGGCATCGTGCTCTCGGGGCGGGAGGAGGCTCGCATGATTGATGTTTCTCTTGCCCAATAGCCTTAGAGAATGGTTTGGCCGTTGCCCAATGGAGAATGCCGGTAGATCTGTTCCTGCTGTCCATCAACCAGAGGGCGCGGAAAGGGCCGGGACTACCGCGGGGGCGGGCCCCTCGCTTGACAGTGATGGGCACACTTTTTAGCCTATGACTCCACCGGGCGTCCAGCCGCCGCCCAATCGGATGCACGGAGGTGGGCCACGCTTGGCAGAGCAAGCTGCGGTTGGTCAGCGCGGGTGCCAGTCAGAGCGGGGTGGGGGAGGGGGCGGCCGCCGGGCCGCTGTTTGTTGTCATCCCAAGATGGAGTTTCTGCTGGGGAACCCGTTCAGCACCCCGGTGGGGCAGAGCCTCGGTAAGGCGGCCCGGAGGCTGCAAGAGGCTCCGGGGCGGCCCGGAGAGCCAGGGGGGCCTCTGCAGGGGGTGGGTGACTCCAGGCAGCGGGGGGCTCTGGGGGTCGGGGAGGTGCTGTGGAGGCGGTGGGGGATCTGTGAGGGCCCGCGGGGGGGCTCTGGAGCCAGCGAGGGGCTGTGGGGTTTAGTGGAGGTCTTTGTGGGTTGTGGGGGTCTCTGGGGGCTAATGGGGGGGCTCTGGAGGCGGTGAGGTATCTGTGGGGGCTAGTGGAGGGCTCTGGAGGTTTGGGAGGGACTCGAGGTTGTGGGAGTCTCTGGGGGTTAATGGGGGGGCTCTGGAGGCAGTGAGGTGTCTGTGGGGGCTAGTGGAGGGCTCTGGAGTAGTGGGGATCTCGGGGTTGGTGGGGGCTCTGGAGGTGGTGGTGGGCTTTCAGGGTTGGTGGGTGCTGTAGGCCTTAGTGGGGGTCGCGGGGGGTTAGTGCGGGTCATGGAGGGTTCTGTGGGCAGCAGAGGGCTGTGGGGGTAGCGGTGGCTTTGGGCAGGCTGTTTGCCATAAGGAAGGAGCGACTCCACTTCAAGATGGTTGATGGATGAAGGAAAGCTGTTGCATCCCCCAGCTCCTTTTCCTGCATGTGCGCACCTTGTTACAGAGCAGCCCTGTCGTTCAGCCACTTTTTCCCCAAAGTGTTGAAACGTCCCTGGACTGTGCGTATGCAGGGAGGGTGACGTGGTTTAGAGATACAAGTACGTGCTCCGTTTTCAGCCCAGAGCTTGAATTGTGGTTTTGTTAATGCTTTGGTGACATTAGACAGGTTATTTTGAGTGTGCTTTCACTGTGCGGCGAGCCAAGGCCTCTGTGGGTTGCTGTGTCTGCTCCCTCTTTCCCACAGATGTGTTCACTCTGAGCTGTAGCAAGTCTGGTTTCAGTCTGGGTTGCCATGGCCAGGGCCACAGGAGAAAGCCTGGGTGCCACTTCTGCAGAGTTTGATAACTTGCCTGCGGTTGGGTGGGCTGTCATTGCCTTCCACTTTTTTGTCTTAGGCCCTGAAGAAATACAAGATTTCTCACATTGCAGTGGGAAAGAACAACAGACTGGCTCAGGTTCCTGCAGTGCGGGGACCGTGGCGTACGGTCCTAGAAGCCAAGGCGATGTTCAGTTGAATGCACTTGTGCTAGCATCCCTCTCCAGTGAAACCACATTCTTAGTTCCCTTAATTTGTTTCATAAGCACCAGTAATTCTAATGCCTTATTTAGGGGTTATATATAGTATAATGTGTAGGTATGTATAGTCTAGTCTATAGCTATTCTACATTAATTTATGGAATGATGGAAGACTTGTGTCATTGGATATTAAAGTGGTAAAATTTTGCGGAGTACCTGGTCACGGCCTCAAACCCCAGAAGTTCTTTTATAGTAGTCTCCTCTCCCACACATGTAGAGACACCCCCTTCTAGAGGTAAAAGGCCCTTAAATGGATGCCTCACACTGTGCTTTGAAGATGGCTGGACTCTTGCTTTGTTAGACTATATGGAGCATATGTATAGCTTGCTGTTTAGCCATCTGGGGTGTTTATTTCTTCTGCTTAGGGAGAGAAGTGCCGAGAGTTGGAGGATAATAATGAGAACAGTGAAAGTTAAACATGATTTTAAAGTGAATTTGCTTTGTTGTGTTTGGCCATCTGACCACATCTGCCAGGACAGCTGGCTGCTTTGCTGCTTGGACAAGCCCTCTACAATGAACATTGTTAAGGGAAGGCAATAATTTCTCACCTATTTATTGTCAGTTTCTTTTAGCATCAGTAAGTGGTTTAAAGGGGTTTCCTTAAGATTTAGGAATTACTGGGGGGGGTAGCAGTAAAATCTGCTTTTCTAGCCTTCTGCCGTTCTAACTCTGGAGTGCAAAGATTTTCAAAGCTCTTACATCCCTTGTTCTCTTTGAATGAGCAGTCGCTGCCAACTTAGAGGCTTCGAACACAAAGCTCTGAAGGAGCTGCTTTCATCAGATAAGGTTAGGTGTATGTGAGGGGCTTATAATGCAACTTCCCTTAATGCAAAATTGAGCTGCACTTTTAAGAATGTTTTTTCAGTCCCAGGGGGAAGAGATAGCTGCAGATTTTATTTCGGATGAAAAATTTTTCTGCTTCTCCTATCACTGCCAGTTATCCCTTTCTGAGACAACAGTAAAACAAAAGCATGCCTTGTTCTCAGACGGTGCTATTTGCCCAGTGTTTCCACAGTTTTTTTTCAATGAGCTTGTGGAATATAATTTTCACTTATGTTTCTCTTCATTCTTTAAAAGAAACTGAATAATTTTGTATTTCTGTTTAAACATATTGTGTTGAACACAGTTGTGATGTTTTCAAGCAAGGCCTAACACTCACCATAAGGGAGAAGTGCGGAAAATTATGTAGGTCCATCAGCACACCAAGAATGCATGTTCTCTGCCAGGAAGTAGCAGTGGTTCACATGAAGATTTAATTAGGGCTAGACAATGTCTTCAGATAAATGCCAGGTCTGAAAGAACAAAGATGTCAGAGAAGGTTTGGGGAGAGCTGAGAGAGGTAATACAAGGGATTTTCTCTTTTCTCCTTCTCTTTATGTGGATAATGTCTGAAGCTAGACAGGCTTTTTATGTTAACTCTTTTGCTTAATGTGGGAAAGTAATGCTAGGATGAGCTCAGAGGATTTGTAATGGAGATGGATAGAGTCTCCTGCATCTAAAGTGCCAGTTTAAATGGCAGCCAGGTTCCTCATCACTGAAAGCTACCTGTTTTTTGACTGGCTTATATGGTAGCCTCTGTTTAGTTTCCAGTGGTGGCATGACAGAAACTGTATAAGCCATCACCATGGCCACTAATTACAAACCTCACTTAATTTTTCTTTAATACTTTGATTGACCCATGGACACTGAACCATCCTTATGTCTCTAGCAAGGTGCTCTCTTGAGCAGAGGGAGTGTGTTTTGACAGGGCTGTTGTATGGAAGGCAGGCAGCTGCTGTGGTGTGCCGAGGAGATTCCTGAAATTAACATCCATTTTGCCCAATGCATGTTCCTTTTCACCCAGAGGTTGCAGTGAAGGCAGGCAGGTAACAGAACCATTTTACATGTAAACTAAAAATCTCATCCAGAATTGTGTAGCAGAATCCATTACTTCCTAAAGGCTTTGTGAGCAAATGATGCTTTTCAGCATCCTACAGGACTGGGATGTCTTCATGGTCCCTTCACAATGTTGCTTTTGTTGGTGGTCAGTGCTTCCTAGAAAGCCTCCTCAGGAAGGTCCCTGAGCAGGGACTGTGTGTTGTGGCTGCTGTGCTTCTGGTGTTTTTAAATGGTGCTGGGTGCTTGGTGCCCAGTGAATCCAGCAGCCGTCAGCGATGCTGGACGAGGAGCCCGGGGGGGGACACTGGAGCTTGCACTGACAGCTTGTGCTGTGCAGCTCTGGCCAGCTGAGCGGTGGTCGTGCCACCAGCCCTGGAGAAAGTCTTTGTGAAGGCTGGAGGGGTGGAAAGCTGGGGAGTCTAGAGGGTAGAAATGGGTGCCACAGGTTTCGCAGGCTGCTGGGTATGTCAGGGCTGACGAGATCCTTTGTGGCATTGGGTGTTGGCCTGGTTTTTACAACTGAACTATTTATTTTTTCTGGTTAATACTGTAAATGCAATGGACTAGATCCTTAGAGGAGGACTATGTTGAAGAATACTCCTGATCAGTGAGAAGTACAGGAAGATGTGTAGTAAAACAGCGAAGACAGACTGCTTGCCATTGGGAGAGGGGCTGACCTGGGGAAAAAGCTGCAATTTACAGTAACAGGAATTTGCCTTGAGATTCAACATCCTGCCATAAATTTTGTTTTTATCTTTCTTTGTTCAAGGGAGCCATCTTTAAAGTGTCACCACTCTATTCAAGGTTATTAGAACAAATACCCTTACCGTAGGTTAGCAAAAACATTAAAGCTGATTGAATTACAAGAATGTGGAGTACTGGTGACTTTTTTTGCTCATTCTGCTTATTTGATATAGGCCATAGGGCTTACACATGAGAACATGGTAAAACCAGTTAACATTTTGTCGTATTTTTTTTACTCTGGAGACTTTGCAAAGGCTTCAGGAGAGTGTTTATTTGTTTGAATCCAAACCAAGTCTTGCTGCTGCCCCCTCCCTGCCCTGGCTCCCTCAGGTGCGAAGGGCTGAGTTGGGGCAGTGATGTGTGAAATGGGCTCCTCATGGGGTGATGGATGGGAACGTCGAGGTCCGTTTTGGTAAGGGCTCTGGTCAGGGCTGTGTGTACTGCTGAAGTCAGCCATTCTTGCTGCAGCCTGAAGTCTGCTTGACTCGGAGCCAAAGACCTCCAGGTTAGAAAGGTCCAGCACCGGAGTTAAACACACAGAGACCTGAAAGTTAATTTTTAACAATACAGTAGAAATTAAGGTGTCCTGTGTAAGTGGGGGGTGGGGGTGTTGATCAGACGATGCTGGTTGATGTCCCTGGTCCCTGTTGATGAAGGGAGGTTTGAATGAGGGGTGCTGGTCTGGGCACTTGCCTTGGAGTCTGTTTTCAGAGGAGGCACAGTGCGGTGATTTAATACAGAGTATTGTTTAAGGAAGCTACAAAACCAGGGTTTCAGCAAAAGATACAGAGGCACTTTATTGAAGCAACAGTGAGGCAGACAGCTTTTCAATTGATTTTTATCAAAGCACTTGCAGTTTCCATTCAAGGCTGTTAAATTGATAATAAATATGGTGGACAGAGTCTGTTTCCAGAGCTGCTGTTTTGTTCCCCTCTCTTTTTTTCCTTTCCATAAAGAAGCACTTAAGACCTTTCTTCAGGTTTCTTATATCTTAAGATTTTTATGAGTCTTAGAAAAAAAATGGTTCCTAAATAAATGAGTTGATGGCTACACACAAGAATAGAGAGATGTATTACAGTGAGCAGCCTGTGGTAATCCTGCAGGAGGAATTAACCCAGACTTTCTTGTCCAATACACAATTTGCCTCAGTTCCCTTCAGAGTAAACTTACTACTTTGCTGCGCTATAAGGAAAACATTCTTTTAAAGACAAAACTTCTCCCAATGCCAGAAGTCTGTTTGAAGTGCACACCGTAACCTTAGGATCTGGTACCAATAAAATTATATGTTTGCAGCATGCCGTTAGGGTCTGAATCATCTCTCTCTTCATTCATTGCATTATAATAAAATAAAAAGTCCTTTGCATTTACCTATAACCACTGAAGTATTGTGCCCTGTTCTAAGGGAAGCTTTTCTCGGTACAAGATAGCAATAACTTTTCTTGGTATCAGATGCCAACAGCATATCCTGTATCAAAAAAATTAATTTTGTCTTTGCCTGCAATGAAGAGGGCACAAGAATTACTCTCCTCAGAGTTTAAGTACTTTTATAGGTACTGCTGGAGGTGGTCAGTTGTTAAAAATCCAGCCCCCCACTGTTCATATAGAATTGTGCTAGTCATGCAGAAGAGAGTCTGATAAAGTGCTTTTAGTTTTAAAAGATTATTTGGATCTGCTTTCACTTCATGACAATGGATTATGTTGTAAAGAAAATCTCCATGAAATATGAAAATAGATATCTTTGCTTTTAAAGGAGCAAATAAATACTGAGTCATGAATCTGGCAACTTGGAGAAACTACATACATGTGTGAAGCTGGATAATTAGTATAATACCATTTAATACTAGGTTTCTAAGACTGGATTTATTTTATAGGCACAAAAGTAGATTGTAGTTCATGAAGGTATTATAGCATGTCTTTTTCAGTAATGCAGTTTTATCCCTTCCAGCACAGTATGCTTAAATGTATATTCCATATGCTTCTAATATAAATCTATATGTGAGAGGTTGCAGTGTGAGGACGGCTCGTTCCCAGTTTGATACTGCTCTGTTCATGTACTCGGCAGATTTTCTAAACTGCATATTTAAAATATGCTTAACTAAAAACATAGTTAGAAAATCCCCACAGACCATTCCAACTGATTTCGTACTTCATCCAAAACAATTTTCACCAAAAATGAAGTATTGTGTGTTTTCCTTAGTTGAATTAAATTAGTCAGACTTTCCTTTGATTTCATCAAGTACACTGGATTTTTAATTAAGCAGTCTTAGAAGGTGATCAAGGTATCTGATAGTATCCTCAGTGATAATGGTCAGTGGAGGAACCGCAGCAGTTGTTGCAGAAATTTCGGCGACATGATCCTTCGTAGGGAAGGACACTGCCTAGTACCTGCAGGGCTGGTGCTCCTCAGGGTTGGCCTAGCAATGTCTTTCCTTGTCTGATATTTCATATTTTACTCTGGGTAAATAATTTCACACTTTGTGTTTTGGTTTAAAAATCTGTGCAATGTATAGGTGATAAAAAGCATAAATGTTTGGAGAACACAGGTGAGAAAGAAGGGTTGTAGGAGCCCTGAGAAGTTAGGAAGTGACCTGAAAGGCCAGCCTGCGTAACACAGTTTTCCCCCATATGATGAGTCGGCACAGATCATCCAGAACTAGTTTTCAGTTTTCTCATTTGCATCCACCTGGGGAATTACTAGGTTTCTACATAAAAGAAACTTGTTGCTGAGTATAAAAATTCTAGCTAGAATAGATAGGCCTTATCTTCTGTATTTGCTTAGTCAGTCTGCTGATAGTTCACCATTGTTTTGCTCATTTGTTTCAGTTACTGTCAGTGGGAGAGGGCTCTTAAAACTGATGATTCTTGAGCACAAAAGATGCTGGTCTAAAGGCTTTGCTACAGCCTGGTCTCTCTTCCCTTAGGAGCAGGTCCTTTGCTACAGGTAAACATGTCTTTGTATAACTTGTGGAGCCAGATCTTCCAATCTTAGGTACTCTTCACATTGCTCCAAAAGGGGAGATGCAGATAAATTCAGCCAGTCCATTATTGACAGCACTGTCTTTAAATTTAAATATACTCACTATGATTGTTCTGCACCTGCCAGAGTTATAAGGTAGGCCCCATAATGTAGTATCTCATTTCAAAATCAAGAATTAGGGAAGAAAAAAAAAGTCCGTGTATGTATATACTCTGTCTTTGTTTGGGCAATTCCTGGCACAGCTATATATAGACTATTTACCACTGCTTCTGTATCTCTCCATTCACAGAAACCCTTTGGCAGCTCAGTGTTTGCAGCGTAGTCTCAGAGAACATCAGGAGACTCAAAAATGAGAAGATATGCAGAAGAAACCTGTTGAGTAGTTTGGTTAGTTTGTAAGCCTGCTTATTCTTTGAGAGTAAGCTGGTCTGCTCCCCAGCTGGTCCTCAGAAGCCTTCTGGGTTAGATTACTTTGGGAAGAAATTTTTTGTTCAAATTCAGATCAAAGAAAACATACACAACGTGAAGGCACAGATTGGTGTTATAAACTGTGTTTGAACCCCAAGAACTTTGTAGAGCATTGGTTTCTTACTCTTAAGGCAAGAAAGACTTTGTTGCATCCCAAATGTGGTCAGGAATGTTGAGGATATTGTTAACTTCAACATGTTGCATCCTCTGTATTTTTGTGGGATACATCTACTGCAAGAAGTGTGATCAGCTTTGTATTGGACCCAAGTAACAAAAAAAATCACATTTCTTGCATAGCTGAGTATATGCAGAAAAAGTCCCTTTTTAAAATCTGGTATTTCCGGCCTTTCTTTTTAACTTTACTTTTGTCTCAATTATAGCTTTCTGCCTTTATTTTCCTTTTGGAAGGAAAAGGGCGTCCTTCTTTGCCTATACACACAAAAAGCTACCTTGAACAGATTAAATAAATTGCAAGCTTGAGCAGCTTTGCCAGCAAATTTTGGAAGGTCTTTCTGCTGTACTAGGCCCACAGGCCAGCAGTATTTCATAGCGCCCCATCACTTTGTCTTCTCAGACTAACAAATACATCTGTATGTTTTAACAGAGGTATTTTACTAAGCTGTGATGACCAAATACTTACTAAATACAGATATTTTTTTTCCAGATCTCTGCAAGGCTTTAATTAGTAATTCTGTCCAAAAAGTCAAGCCTGAAGTAAATTTTTGACTGAAGTGATCAGAGATGAGATACTATATTGTAGCTCATCCTTCCAAAACATCTTTCATTGGAGCTGATGCAATGGATATCTGTTGGGCTCAATACAAATGCTTTTCCCTCTTTTATATGAAGCTGTTGAGAATCTAAACTCCTCAGTGTTCACCAAAAAGCACTCTTATCAGTTAACAGAGTATTAAGGAATGTAATCAGTTAATTGTTTCCTAATTTAAGCTTAGGAGAGAAAAATATGCAAACTTTATTGGAATATTTTATCTGGAGTGAATCTTGAAATCGGTCTCCACATTGTGACCAGTTCTTACCTGAATGCTGTCTAGTATTTTTCTGAGCAGTTGTTATGGGGTATAGGTATGATAATAAGAGAATTGATAGTGAAAGGTAGGGGTTAAGCAGGATCTGACATATATTTGGTTTTGGGGTACCCTTATCTCATGTTTAAGCTGTTGTAGTAAATAGCTTGGTTTTTTCATTATCTTTGAGCTGCCCTTTCTGTGCTGATTTTTGGTTCTTCTAATTAGAAGGGTATTTTAGTGAAAAGAGCGATCTCAGACCTTTGTGAAATTTTCTGCTAGTACAAATAAGGGTAAATCTGAAATCACTTATTAGACAAGAAGTTGTTATGGCAACTATAAGATGGTTGGCTAATCAGAGAGTGAGATCAGTTTTTATTTACAAGCATAATGAGCAATTAAGTTTGAGCAGCTGTCAGACTTGGAAAGTGATTAAAGTTCAGCAAACAACCCAAATGGGTCAGTGTTCAGTTCTGGTGGTTTTCTGACACTGCAGCTTGATCATGTGTGGGTTTTACCTACTATAATTAAAACTGCCTTTAAAATCCCCATCTATGCCACAGACTTGGAATAGCCAGTGAGTAATGAAAAATTCCTCTTCCAACCAGGTTCCTTAAAGACTATTGGCCTTGAGTTGTGCGGCAGCTAATGAGGTATTTCACATGTAGCATCCCTTAAAGCAAACCTTAGTTTGCATGCTGGCTTGCAGAATGATCTCCAGGCTGTTGATGATCACCAGGAGAGAGATGAAATGGTGCAGCCTTGGTCAGGCAAGCTTTACACCTCTGAAGGGCACTCTTTCATAAAAGGCATCATTATACTGTTGTTGGTTGCTTAGGAAGCTGCTGCTTGGCTCAGAGGAAGGACGTGCACAGTGTACATGAACGTAAAACCCAAAAGAAGTTGAGAAAGTCTTGGTTCACCCGGAAACGTAAGGGAATGCCTGGGAGAGGCTAAACTCAGCTGGAGCTGGTGAAGCTCAGTCATTCAGCTGGCCACCAGT
Source organism: Burhinus oedicnemus (assembly GCA_008921705.1). NCBI lineage: Eukaryota > Metazoa > Chordata > Aves > Charadriiformes > Burhinidae > Burhinus > Burhinus oedicnemus. The sequence goes on from VFFE01007149.1 coordinate 2,790,387, forward strand.
GAACGGGTCCAGGCTAGTGCCTTTGCTGGTACTCATTCCTTTCCCAAGCAGGAGCCGTGACACTAACATTTATCAGTGTCACACAATGCCAAGAAGGCTTCAGTAGGTTTTGTATTTGTTTTTCGGTATCCTGTGACATCTCCCGTGTTGTCGATTAACAAGTTGTAAGCAGCAAAGACCGGAGAGGTGGTTCTCTGTAGATTCCAGAAGATTGTGTATGTTCACACTGGGAAAGTTACCTTCCTGTCCATCCTCTGCAGTGTTCAGAATGCACTAGATCAGCCCTTTTCATTTGCTAGGATTTGCTTCCCTGCTGCATATGGTAAATAAGCCAAACTGTTTGTAAGCCATGCTCAAGATCTGTGTTCTAGTTAGAATTTTAACTGTCCAAGGACCAATATAGTTATTTTCCAAAAGTATGCTACAGTCCCCTGATACATTTACATTGTTTTTAATTTTACCACACTAACAGTATCATGTAATATAGGCAATCGCAGTGGAATGTGAAATGCATTGGGACAGTTCCTGACCTGAAGAATTTACAAAGTCATATGACTAGATAACACAAGCTGGTGAATGGGAACTTACAGGAAAATTAAAATGACAGTCTCGGAAACAGGCATTTGCATACTTGATCTAAACTTATGGTATTTACATTTTCTCTTTATCAGTCTTTTTCAGGCTTATCTATGGCAGTGACACATGAGAAACAGGGCTGTAGAAATGGAACAGAATTTTTAATAGGGTTATTAGAGACCAAGTAATCTGCATTTCTTAGCCTGTACAAGATGGAATTGCACACATGTATCTTGTTATTATTATTGCCTGATCTGCATTCCGGTTTCCTGAGAAGATCGTTTGGAAGTGTTTAGCCGCTAATCTTTTGCAGGCATAGCGAGCTTGGCTTGTTGGAACGGGCAGCTGGCAACAGAGCCCTTCAATGACAGCAGCGTTGGCAAAAGTGATTCCGGTTACCTAGTGGAGCAGGAGCCAGCTCTCCCCTCTTCCCGTGGTGAAAACACTTAGTGTATTCCAGACGCTGATCTTCAAGCCGCGGAGATACTGGAAAATTTCAGTGGGATCGGAGCTAGCTGCCTCTTGCACAGGCCTGCTGTTGTCTTGTAGAGCAGTGTGAGGGAAGGCTGCAAAATTGAAAAGCAAACTGAAGCATTTCACACTAGAAAACGTGAGCTGTCAGCCCTCAAAAGCTGCAGACTCCTCACTGTCTAGTTTGCTTCTACATGTGGGATAATCGTGGTTTTCCAGAGGACACAGCTCTTACCTTCGTAGTTGTAGATCTATAGGAGAGCTGGGTGTGGGAGCATGCACATGAAATAGTCTACTGCAAGAGTTGTTTAATTTCATTCATAACACATTTTAATTATCGTGTATGAACGTTTACTTAAAAATCTGCCGTAGCATGCTGCAGCTAAGGAGTAAACTTGTTTGTAACTGCTTTTTTTGTAGGAATGAAAGATTTTGACTTTTTTCCCCTCACTAAATGTAATTAGTGTTTTCAGTTTATTTTGAGCGTGTGAGAATGTGGGCAATTGACTTTAGGAGTAACTTGAAAAAAAATAATATAAATAATACTAATGTAGGAGCCTGATGCATTATCTTTGCCTTATAGTTTGTTTGCAGCAAACATGTTACAAGTGAGTGGGTGGGAGGGGGAGTTTTAAATATATGGGGATGGATTTTTAGAGTTTGCAGCTGACGTGGATTAAAAATTCTTAGAACATTCATCCATGAAAGGCAATTAGTTTTGTTTTATGAATATGAAAAGCACGTAGCTTGTAAGTACTGGAGTGAAGTCCCAAGTGAGTTATTAGAACTTGCTTTACTCATGTAGTACAAAATTAGCCATCAAGAGCTGATAGATTTCAAATATAGCTCACTGACACACTGATCATCCATAACTTTTCATAAAGACATTTTTTCGGTCTCACCTGTAATTACTGGGTGCCATTGAAGTCCTGAACGGGGCAGCTAGTCACAGATCAGGACAACTTCTTGCTCTTGATGGTGCTTGCAACGTTTTGTGCAGCTAGCATATCAAATTGTAATACCATTCTGCCTGCAGTTCTGGGTGGTAAAACTGCATCTGGATGCGTAGAATATTTATCTCTTTCTTTCTCTCTCGCCTCCTGGTAGTATATTACTGGTCAAATACATTCTTCTGCCTTGTATTGTGGTATTGTTTTTCTGCATTTTGGGGGGAATGTTTTAAAAAGCGATTTGCAACAGTTTATTTAAGGAACTGTCATACCAGTGTTCTGTATGACTCTTATAAATAAAACCCCGCTGTAATAGAGCCTTTAGGCATACTTGTTAACAAGGAGGTTGTGAAATGAATCACTACTTTCAGCTGCCCCTTCTCTCAGATTTGTAAGTCAAGGCTGATAAAATTAATGGAGTCTGCTTTTTTTTTTTTATACCAATTTTTTTTTTGGCATTAGGACAAATTTATGTATATGTATTAGATAGTTGTTTAAGAGCTTTTTTGGAATATTGGGTTTGTCTGTTGTGAGTTGTCTGGTGAGAAAAGCTTCTCAGCTGCTAAGGGGTGTTTGGAAAAAGACTTTTTTCAGCTTCTTTGGCTAGTTTCTTCGTCTGGGTATTTTTTTTTGGTGGGGAGAGCCGAAGACTCAGGTATTAAGAAATTTTGTATTTCTAGTGTTGGTGAACAGGCATTATTCATCCAGTATGTCAGTGTTTTAATACCCGAGATTCTCAGTTAAGGAACTGATAGCCCCAATTAAGCAACAAGGTAGTCCCCCCCAATCATCCAAGTTCGTCGGAGAAATTAAAACAATATAAAAACTGTTTGGCAAGTAGTAGGGTACAATCCAAGTTCTGCCTATGGAAATGACTAAACGTCAGTGTCATTTGGTATACAGCACCAGCTGCCTGACCGTGATCAAAAGAAGAGGAGATTTGGGTAACCATCCCAGCGCAGTGACCTATTTAAACAACGCTGTGCTGATAAATTCTCCCATACAGAGTCATATGGACAAGTCGCAGCAGTCGCAGTCTAATTCAGAAAGGCAAATCCGAGGGAGAACATTTTGTCACCCGGAAGGTTTTAATTTGTGCTTTCGTGCCTCTCATCTAGAGAAGAAGAATGGACATTCGGAGTGTGATATTAGACTACTGGAAGTGTTGCCTAATAGATCACAGATGTTTGCGAAGTGGCGAGCCATCATCTCCACCAATACAACAGTACAGGGGGACAGTCTGTCATGAGATGTGACATGTCATAAAGGAACATTGATTTGTCGCTCCCCTACAGTAAATCACACAGTAAACATTCCCATTCAAATCCATTAAAATCTGTTAATACAGGTCATATATTTTAAAACTGCTTTGACGTTTCTGATTGAAGGCTTTAGCATATTGATTTCTGATGTGAGCAGGTCCTTGTTTTGTCAACTGCAAAGTAGCACCGTATTTTGAATATCGTGGGTTTGCAGTGAGATGGGAATCTGGCCAAGGTCACTGCTGAAAGAGGTGAAGAAACATGCAGTGCAGGCTCATTTTTAGGGAAAAGTGCCTCTGAATCATGCAAATAGCTTGATGAGCTGGGAGCTGCTGCCATATGACCTAGCTCTGAAGGACAGCTATTTACGGTACATAGGTCAACCCGTTAGCTTTAATGAGTGTACAGTATGTGGGAGGAAGGCGGTTTTTTGTGTTTTGTTTTTAAAGCTGTGTAGAACGAAGAAGTCAGAGGGGTTTCACTTTGTTTTAGAGAAGCAGTAGTCTCTTTCTGCCATCTGTTTTGAAAGACAGCAACTTACATACACATGTCGTTCAGTGGAGCATGCTGTCAGCGGCAACAATTTCTGCTGATGGGGGAACTTCAGTGAGAAGATTCATAACAAAAGTCTTTATTGTATAGAAACACACTGTTCTGCTTGGGATCCAGGTTCCAGAGCTTTTAAGGACTATGACTGAACCATCATTTGTTTCTGAGATGAATATCTGAGTACAGAAACTGCCCGGACTAGTTACCCTGTCTGGCCGTTTCTGTACAAGACAACAGCATAGCACTGGATGGTCAGTCTAGTTTTACAAACTGCAGATGCATCGAGACCTACGAGATGTGATAAACTAAGTGAGTCAGGCTGATATGCTCTCTTCCCTACTCTGATATTATTATTAGGATTTGTGGTTTGGTTTTCTTCTTGCTCAGGTGAAGCTCTGATATGAGTATGAAAGAAAAATTTTCTTTGTTATACAGCTGTTAATATTTGTTTAATATGTATTAATCCATTCACCTTGCTCTACTTCTGAAACTGCTGCACAGCTGTGCTCCATTAATCAGCTGCAGTTTCCTGCTCCTGAGAGGCTGAATTTGTGGGAGATGTTGGGCGATGTCTTTTCTGTAGCATAGCTAAATCACAGGAATATTGTAGCATAACTATGAATACCGTGTGGTCCTTAAAAAAGCCACAGTAATTGCATATTACATATTCATGATTGCAGGTAAGTGTGATCTGGAAAGCAGGTGTGAAGAAGCTTGGCAGTTGGGCGGCAGCTTCAAAAAGAAGGAAACCTGAAAGTTAATTGGAGAAAATGACAGTTCCCAGTTTGTCGCTGTGCCTTCAAACAGCATTCGAGCTAAATAGTAATTTTGATTGCACATGTGCATGCCCACAGCTTCTCTTGTTATTTTATTTTAACGTAGACTCCTCAGTCATTACAAATTATGATTATTCATTTATTCAGTCCCAGAAACTTTGGCAAAACAATGAGTGGAGGATAGATGACTTAATCCCAACGAGTTTTGATGCAAGCATAGGTAAAATCAATTGAAAAATCAGAACGGTCTAAGCGGGTGACCAGTGCTGCAGCAGTACAACCCAAATCACGTTTTTCTGTAACGCCTTGCAGTTCAGATTGAGCCCGTTTGTTCTAGCTGACTGGCTTTTTCTTTGGAAGTGTGAAGCTCAGCATTTTCAGAGCAGTGTGAAATAAGGAGCGTAGAAAAAGGACTTGGAGCAGTGAGGTGGCTAATTGAAAAATGCTATTGGAGCTGTGCTTTCTAACAAAGAAACTGGCAGGTTTTTATGAGTAAGTCACTTCAGAGTTGAGTTTTGATCTTGAATTTTGAATGAGTCACATTTATTTTTTAATAGCAGCGTTTTGATAAAAAGGAATAAACCTCCTGTTGGTTACCATAATGTCTAAGTGTCCGTGACTGTCTTTCTAAAAGCAAATATAGAGAAAGCAAGAATAGACTGTTAGGTCCAGGAGTAACCAAGTGTGTTATTCTTGTGTATGTATCTCTGTCTTCCAAGTGAGATGTCTTGAACTCAGCAGCCATACGAATGCTGACAATCTTTAGTCTTATCTTCATTGTATTTGGACAGCTGAAATATGTTTCCGTGGCCTCTGTATGGTCTTTCCCCAGATCTTATTGACGGTGCCATGCAGGTCGTTGATGATTTGTTGAATGCAAGAGAGACAACTGCAGTCACAAAACCTAACGATGCTTTAAAGCAAAACAATTCTATAAACTACAGCTCAGAAGAGAGATGTTATCGTCTCCTTTAGTAGCTTATCTTCCCTTGTGAGCTATCTTGTGTGTTTTGCATTGCCTTGCAAAACATTTCTTTTTTTCCCTGAAAGACCTTTGTCCATTCTATAAAAGCATTTTGCATTTGACCTCAGCTGATAGCCCTTGTTTCTGAGAGAGCTCCACTGAGCTGAAGGGAGAGAGACCAGTAGGAGGGAAGTAAAAGCCTGCTAGTACTGTGGCTTCTTCTGTTCTCTGTCACATATTATGCAGAGTGAAATATAACACATGTGACTGTTCGATTTGCTAATTTCAGTCTTGGAGCACAGCTGGTAGGCAGGTGGGCTGTTAAGAGGCAAGACAAAGATCTAAGATCCGCGATCTTCTGAATGTCCAAGCCAAAAAAAAAAAAAAGAAAAAAAAAAAAAAGAAATTTTGTGC